>CM077082.1:36151057-36466529 GCA_039513925.1 Platanthera zijinensis
GCCGCCTGCAAAGGGGGCGGCCATCCCGACGCCCCTGCCCCGTGTCTGCTTCACGCTGCAGGCGCAGCCCGCAAAAGGGCGTATGTGCCCGGCCGACCCTCCCCGTTGCCGCGGGGCCCCGCCCGCAAGGGGGGCGGCCGCATCTGGAATCCTCACCCCACGACCGTCTCTTGCGGCCATGGGGCGGCGCCCGCGGCAGGCCTCCCCTCCCGCGGCCGCGCGGCGCCGCCCCTCGGCCGGCCACCCCTCCTCGCGGTCGCGGAGCGCCGCCCGCAAGGGGGCAGCCGCGGACGACCGCTCCCCATGGCCGCCGCTCGCTACCGCGGAGCGCCGACCGCAAGGGGCGGTCGCGCTTGGCTGCCCCTCCCTGCTGCTTCTCCCGCCGCGGTCGGCCGCCCCGCCGACTGCGACTCATTCTCTCCCCTCGCCGCGCGATCGTCCGTCAGGGAGTTGGCCGCCCTTTCATAGCGGGTCCTCCCCATCGTCCGATCATTCCACTGTGATCGCCACCATACATTTCACGGATAACCATCCACAAACTGTCATGGTTGGTGGGCGTTATCAACAAATTAAGAAATGACATGCATTTAATATAAATTATACGCATAATATGCACCCAAAACTATATTTAAATGGTTTGCAAATAGTAATCATGGATGGTTACGGTGTGCGGAGAGCCATGTAATCATCGTAACCATCTCTTGCAGCCTATAAAAAGGCTCCAGAACCCTCTTCATTTCTAACTTTTTCTTCTCAAACTTCTTTTTCCTCAGAACGAAGCTCTGTCAGAATCTTCCCACGAGCCTCCTCCACCAGCCAGACAGCCAGGAAATTTGTTTAAGTCCACAATATTCGGAGGAAGAAGGCGCTCTACGCGTAGCTTCAGAGAGCTTCCCGCGTGCACGACGTCACCCGAATCACGGATTCACGGCCAGTGCTTCCCAACGCGCCCCGCCACGAAGTCTGCTCGCCAAGAAATGACCGAGAACACTCATCTCTCCTCCCAAAGTTCTAAAAAAGGCAGCTTTGAGAGAGGCGGCATGTCACACCGAACATTCCATAATCTCTCCTACCAAAATTGTAGCGAGGAGCGGTCTGTCGTCTACTGTTCTTAAAGCACTATGTAAACAGCTGCTAAAAGTGAAGTTTGACCGCACTGTCCCGGTCACGTGATTTTTACCCATTTAAGGGATTTTCCACGTTAAAATCGCCTTGTGTGCTCTTGTTTATTCTGTGATCGTGTGTGTGCTCGACCGCTCCACGGGCTAAGGCAGACTAGTTTTGTCTGGTCTACTAGCAGGGCTGAGTTGGCCGCAATAGTTTGACTCCGTTTGTGGGAACACATCCCCCCAAAGTTTAAAAGAGTTTTCTGAAGACTCGGAAGACAGTACCCTCTACACAACGGTACTCGTGACTAGTGACCATGGCATGAAAAGTCACCCGCACTACTGAAAGATCAATCCCTTGGGGGCATGTCAATTCAGCTCTCCCCGCTCACTCCTAAGCGCACATCTCGTAGGAGAGACCATGAATGCACCTGATACAACATTGAAGGATGCATACAACGCATTGAAGAGCATTAGACAAAGATCCTCACGCTCCTGAGAAGCGGAAGAACGCAAGAAGCTCAAAATCCCGCCCTCCGACAAGGTAGTCTTCCTTTGTCACCTCTGGATCGCGCTCCAGCCGAGCACCTTTCTCACCTGCCCCTCGAGAAAGATCTTCCCAACACAACCAGATCAGTGCACCCAGTCTATCCAGCCGCAGAACCTAAAGCTCAACATCACATCACTCACCCAAAAATAGCAGGTGTCAGGCCTGCATAAGAAGAAAGGCTCACACAAAAGAAGTTCTCGGCTTAATCATCAAAGAGCTCGAATGAGGCAAGCAACACACCGCATTGTCTAATCTCCCTCTCCATTATTGCTAACCATTCACGCTTGAGATCCTGGCACATCCAATCCCCCATGTTTTCAAGCTCCCAAAGATTGAGACATATGACGGGACGGACGACCCGTCAGAGCACGTTGGGCACTTCGCCATCATGATGCAACTCTGCAATGCCTATAATCCATTGTTGTGTCAAGTATTCCCGGTAAATCTGAAGGGACAACCCGCACTTGGTTCCTTTCCCTAAAGGAGGAAAAAAAAGAATTTTGCAGAGCTAACACAACAATTTATAGACTAGTTCATCGCCAACCGTCGGATAATTGAAGATCCCTCCCACTTGTCTGGGATTCGCCAAAGCAAAGGAGAAACCCTTAAGGATTTCTTCCGACGTTTCATTGCAGAGGCACGAAAAATATCCGGGGTAAATCCATAGCTCTTGCGAGGATTTCTTCTCAGAGGACTCCATCCTAGTAGCTTCTACTTTACACTAATACGAGAATTCGTGTCCAGTTATCCCGATCTCGTTCATCGGATCGATGCCCAGATTGCAGCGGACGATGCAGTTGATGCGTACTACCAACAATTCAAAAGCAACTCAAAGAGATAGCGAGAGCAAGGGTTAACCCCACTGTTGGTTCTCAATAAGAGCGAATCACCCTGTGACAACTCCCGACGAGCTGGTGGGCATCACTTTACAATCCCGTATTCACTGAGTAGGCCCCCTACGACAAGTTCAGGACATTGTAGGACATTCAGGTCCAAGAGCATCAGAATGGCGAGTGGGGTAGGATGGCCTCACTCGTGTATAACCCCGTATTCGTTGAGTGGGCCCCTCCGACAAGTTCAGGGAATTGTAGGACATTCAGGTCCAAGAGTATCAGAATGGCGAGTGGGGTAGGATGGCCAACACTCGCACAACCCCTAAAGGGCATTCACCTAGTCCAGAGAGGGGCAGTTAGTCCCTCAGGCGAGTGCAATCTTCATCACGCACTCGCCCAGGTCTCGTGCCTTAACGCGCATGCAGGATAAGTTCTCGTCGAGCCAGGCAAATGGTTGCCCAAGATGGCATTCGCCCTTTAGAGAGAGAGCCCGGGAGGCGAATATGTGGCTCACCCAGCATTCACTCCTTCTGGCGAGTGGTGCCTTCATATACCACTCGCCCAGTGGGGTCCAGATGCAGAATTACCTAGAGGCCCTTAAAGGTCTGCATTTAGCCCCTCAGAACAATGGAGTTACGCAATTGGCAGACCCAGTTGGGCTATAGCCTTTTAAAACAGCGGAGTTACGTTGTTTGCAGACCAAGATTCGAAATCTATAAATAGAACCGAGGGGGCACCTTTGGAAAGACAGATCGATAGTTTCTCTTGTCTCCTTCTTCCTCAGGCTCTTTTAGTGAGCCTAGAGTGTTCTCCAAGGTGCTCAAGCCTAGCTTTGGCTTGAGAGGGGAAGCACTCTAAGATCTTCCGACTGTGAGGTGGGACCTCCTCACTGGGATCTCGGTTCTGTTCCTGGATTTCTAAGCATCTGGTCTAGTGTGCTAGCTCTAGGAAAGTAGGTGTGAGGCCACACCCCTTTGGGGACCCCGAACTCCACGAAAGCCGGTTTCCGGTTTCAATAATCACCACCATCAAGTCTTCACTCCACTAAATACTTCGCAAGCGCAAGTGTTGCTCACCATACGCGACCATACCTCACTTCAAAGGCCAAGTGCTCTCTCTCCAAATTCCAAAGACCAATCTAGATATTGCGACTACCAGCAAGGTCACGGGCATAAGACAAAATATTATTTGTGACTGAAGACAGAGATTGAACGATTCGTTCGTCTAGGGAATCTCAAGAATTTTCTCCAAAACAAAGGCACTTAATTAACATGTCAAGAATGATCTAGCGTGGAGATGATCCCCAAAACGATCATCCTAAAAAGAGTTTGCTTTTTGCCAATGGGGCGTTCAGAACCCCACCAACTCTGCTTGTATTTTCAACCTTCATGTAAAACAACAAATGTCATCCCCAATCTTATTGTTAGCTTTATTACAGAGTGTTTGGTACCCCTAATAAGGGACTCCAACATCTTCCCTTATAGAGTGTTTGGTGCTCTCAATAAGGGACTCCTGCCTCTCCACTTACATAGTGTTTGGTGCTCCCAACAAGGGACTCCGATCACTCCACTTATAGAGTGTCTGGTGCTCTCAATAAGGGACTCCGTCCTCTCTCCTTATAGAGTGTTCGGTACTCCCAATAAGGGACTCCGACCTCGCCCCTTACAGAGTGTTTGATGCTCCTAACAAGGGACTCTGGTCTCTCCTCTTATAGAGTGTTCAAATCTCCCAAATGATACTCCAGCCTCTCCATTACAGATTTTTCTACTTTCCCAATAGGAGACTCCGACCTCTCCAAATGGCTAGCAGGGTCTACCCCTCTCCGTCATCAACTGATCTCGCACTTCCACGGATCGAAGGCACGCCATTCTTCCCTGTGGCAGGTCACTATAATTAACGACACCCCTAGGTCTGCATATCTTAATTTTCATCTGACCAACAAGTTAGGATATCATCGTGTCTTGCCCTCCAACAGACAACCATTCAACGACGTCAATATGTCTGATAATCACTACACAAGCTAAGCTCAACGATGAAACCATATTGCATAGGTATATCAAAAGAAGCACATTAAAGCATATACATATCGTCAAAAGATAATACAAAGTACATGAATAAAAGTACAAAGACAAACACAAAGCCAACACAAGGCAACAACAACATACAAAACTCAGCTGAAAAAGCAAGTACAAACACATAAAGGCTAAGAAGCTACTACTGGCCAGCTACATCTAATTCGGAATCTGAGCCCGAGTGATCGTTTGAAAGGTCATCAAAGCTAAGACCCGAGACGTCACACCCAAGCCTCATGGCTACCATCTGGAGCGCCTTCGATGCGTCCCGCCTAAGAGCAACCTCGTGGATGTCCTCTATTCAAGGCTACACCTCTCTGGTCCAGATATCCTCATGGATCTCCTCGCCAATCAAGCAACGATCGGTCATATAGTCTACGGAGTCCATGTACTCCGCAAGCCCAACAGCTTTCAGCTCCACCACTCAATCCTCAGAGGAAAAACTCTCCACCTCAACCTTCAAAGCCCCTAGCTCCGTCTCCAAACGAGAAACTTGCTCCTGAGCAGTCTCCAACGACTGCGTCATACCATCCACCAAGTATTTCTTTGCCCTCAGCGTCACCCGAGCCTCCTCAAGCTCTGTCTTCAGCTCTGAACCAACCCATCGAAATCAAGACACGACTCAATCATACTCCTCCTTTAATTCAACCAATGAGCCATCTGCCACTTGAAGCTTCTCCTTGAGAGCTAAATACTCATCTTTTAGGCTCATGTAATGACCATCCCATGTGAACTTTGTACGATCCTGAGCTTCAATCTGCAACCAAAAAGGAAGAAAAAGTTAGAGTTACCCAAAGCAGTCAAATTAAAAGCCAGAAACAAAAAAGCTCACTCACCACATCGCCAGTCGCCTTCAAAGATAAAGACACTCAGGGGCAGACGTCTCCGAACAAAGGACTCAGGGGGGAGAAGATTCCAACACCACCACTTCTGAATTTGCCAGTGTATCCTCACCTCGAGGATCCACATCAGTCTGACAATATATAGGCCGTAATAGCGATCGAGGCTCCACATCTGCATCACTAGGGCCCTTTCGAGCAAGCTTTCTCTTCCGATCATGGGCCAATGGCACCTTCGCAACACGCACTGAATCAGCCGAAAGTTCGTATTGCCGAAGGCGCTTATCCTCCACGAATAAAGAAATGTTGAACAAACAATTCACCAACTCCCGAGGCTCTGTGAATCCCAGTACAGGCAAAAAATCTCATTCCCGTCCCTTCAGGCAACAACAACGATCGAGCAGAGAATTCCAAAGCTCTGGTAGACCCCAGGAATTTTGAACATAACCAAACAAGGTGTTCCCGTGGCAAAGATCTGTACGAGTCTCAAAACCGAGCCAACTCTTATTGCTATAAATCTCAATACGGTCATCACCGTCAACATGGAGCTTACACCAATCTCTGAACAACTCCAATGAGAGTTTTGAGCCATGCCCTCTGAATAACGCAACCAGCCCCATGATACGTGTAATCCCAAGGGGGTAAATTTTGGCATAGGGATGCCACAAAACTTCAAGATATCAATCAGCTTTTCACACGGTGGGAATCAAAATCCAGAGTGTAACATCGTATCACATATCATCAACCAGCCCTTCGGTGGATTCTGAACTCTTTCCTCAACATGTGATATCCTCACTTCAAGACCGGCAGGTAGCCCGTATCTTTTTCTCAAAATTATGACTTGCTCACCAGTAAAAGTGGAGCGCAATCGCATCGGGCGAGCTTGCGAATTACGCTTCGAGACCTAAAAAACAAGACAAATAAGGGTTAAGGAAGTCACACCTGGGACGATCAAAGGAACCCCCACACATGAGCACCTATAGACAGGAAACACGCACATAGTACGCCCGAGTACACTCGTACACACCCACAGGCATGCAGGTATGCGCGTGCAACCGCACACAACCAATAGTGCACGCGGGTGTGCCCGCGATACTGCGCATGCTCGGTAGGCTTGTATGCTACCGCACGCGCCTAGGTGGCCAGCCACCCCTTCCCGCGGCCTCCTCTCGCAGCCACGGAGCGCCGCCCGCAAGGGGGTGGCTGCGACCGACTGCTCCTCCATACAGCTGACTTTCATGCCCGCGGGGCGCCTACCGCAAGGGGCATCTACGCCTGGCCGCCCTCCCTACTGCTTTTCCCATCGCGGCCAACCGCCCTACTGGATGCGGCTCATCCTCTCCCCTCATCGACGACCGTTCGCCAGGGAGATGGCCACCCTTTTGTAGCGAGCCATGTAACGGCCCGACCCGCTAGGAGCACGGCACCGCCGACCCACTAGGCAACCCGACCCACTAGGAGCACGACACCACCGGTGGTACAACCAAAATATTACAAAGGCTGCAGCCCATTGCCACCCCCAACCCATCATTGTGCATGTTACTCAGCAACAGTAAGTTGTTGGCAACAAGGGTTCTCAGAAACATGCACAGTGATGGGTTGGGTGGCACTGGGCTGCAACCCTTGTAATATTTTGGTTGTACCACCGATGGCGCCGTGCTCCTACTGGGTCGGACTACCTGGTGGGCCGACGACGTCGTGCTCCTAGCGGGTCGGGCCGTTACAGGCCATCCCCGCCGTCCAATCATCCCGCCGCGATTGTCGTCATGCATTTCAAGGATAACCACCCACTAATTGTCATGGTTAGTGGGGGATATCAATAATTAAGAAATGACATGCATTTAGTACAAATTATACGCATAATATTCACCAAAAACTATATTAAAAATGGTCTGCAAATAGTAATCATAGGTAGTTATGGTGTGCGGATAGCCGCGTAACCACTGTAACCAACTTCTGGAGCCTATAAAAAGGCCCCCCAAAACCCCTTCATTTCTAACTTTTTCCTCCCAAACTTCATCTTCCTCAGGTTGAAGCTCTATCAGAATCCTCATACGAGGCTCCTTCACCAGCCAAATGGCCAGGAAATTCGTCTAAGTCCACAACATTTGGAGGAAGAAAGTGCTCTGTACGCAACTTCAAAGAGCTTTCTACATGAGCGACGTCACCCAAATCATGAACAACGTATCCCAGCACGCCCCTCCACGAAGTCTGCTCGCCAAGCAACGACCGAGAACACTCATCTCTCCTCCCAAAATTATAAAGAAGTTAGCTTCGAGAGAGGCAGCCTATCGCCCACCGAACATTCCATAATCTCTCCTCCCAAAGTTGTAACGAGGAGCGGTCTGTCGCCCCCAGTTCTCCAAGCACTCTATAAACAATTGCCAATAGTGAAGTTTGACCGGAACCGTCCCGATCATGTGATTTTTACCCATTTAAGGGGTTTTTCCACATTAAAATTGCCTTGAGTGCTTCTGCTTATTCTGTGACTGTGTGCGCGCTCGATCGCTCTATGGTCTAAGGCGAGCTAGTTTAGTCCAGTCTACCAGGACGGTTGAGTTGGCTGTAACGGTACTTGTTGCGGGATGCTCGAGGCTCCTAATAGATCGGAAAAAATTGAGTCGTCTTAGCCTGTGGAGCGTTCAAACGTGCAAGGTGTCAAATAAATTGAGGGTGTCAGAAAATGCACAAGACGTTTTATCATGGAAATCCCATAAATTGGGTAAAAAACCATGTGATCGGTTCAGTGTCAGTCAAATTTTACTATCTGCGATTGTTTACAAGGTGTTAGAGAAATCAAGGGTGACAGGTCGCTCCTCGTTACAGCTTTGTGGTGGGAGAAAACACAAGTGTGCTTGGTGGGCGACAGACCATCTCACATAAAGCTCAACATTTTATCTCTTCCAGTAGGTGGCAAACATTCTCAGACGCTACCCAAACGTTGTACGATACTGCGATGCATGTAGGAGATTCGTTGGTGAGGATTTGCAGAATGTCTTGCTCGTAGGAGGTTTTCTGGAGAGGCTGGTATGGTGCGTATTTTACTTTGAAGCATCGTGGACTTAGGTGAAATCTCAAAATAGTGAAAGAGAGGTGACTCGTAAAAAGATTTCGGCAGAGCTCCGACTTATAGAAGAAGAAGGCTGAAAGGAGAAAGTTAAAAATGAGAGGGGTCTTGGTTCTATTTATAGGCACCCAGAGAGTGGCTACGGCAGTTATGCGGCTATCCACAAATCATAACCACCTAAATAGTTATATGCATACCATATTTAATATAGTTTTATATGCATATTATTTTATAATTTCATTATATGCATACCATAATTATTTTATTTATTTTCCGCCACTCACGAGGGTGGTTACGATGTGGTTATGCGGGTGGTTACATATGTAACAGACGATGATGATCACCGAGGGATGATCAGACGGTTTGTAACGCCTCCATCCGTCACATGGAATATAATAGAGGGTCCGGTCGGGGTCCCACACCATATTTTACAGACAAACGACGGAATCACGTATGAATATCAAAATTACTTTCTACTCGCATTTTAACTCAATGCATTCTAGCGGAAGAGTATAACTTGCAAGAACTCATCATATTGAATGTCCACTAAATATATAAACAACACATTTATATATATCACCAGGAATGTATACAAACACAAACAGTCAAGGCTTTAAGGATTTACATGATTCTCTTTACATGTGTGATTTCATACATCGGCACGCAGGCTGTCCACACATGCAAATATAATTCTTCGCACGACCTTCAAGGGCCTATAAGCAGCAAGGGTGAAAAACGTCTAAGTTGTCTACCTAAATCACCTAGAGAGGGGTGAATAGGTAAGTTGTGCTACTTTTTGCGGAATAAAAACTTTAGCAATCTAAGCACACGAAATAAGCATTCATAGAGGACACCAAGAATTATAGTGGTTCCCCAATCTTGGGTACGTTCACTTTTCACTCACCGATCTAGCAAAGCACTAGACTCGGCTACTCCACTAATCTCGGATCAAAACGATCCTACCACTCGGAACAACGTTCCTATAATCTCGATCCAAAAAGGGATCTACACTTGGAAGAAGAAAACTTCCTACAACTTGGAGAACAAATCTCCTACACTCGGAGAATAATCTCCTACAAGATTAAAAAAAATTGTAGAATACAAACAGTAATCTTCTCAGATCTGAAAATCTCTCCCTAGGTCTTCTTCCTTGGACTTTGCGGCTTTATCAGAAATTGTAGAAGAAGACGCTCAGCTAGATCTGTTTTGAGAAACTTTGACTCGTACGATCAAGGAGTAGATGGAGAATGATGAAACTCTTGAACTGCAAATCGATCTGGATCGAAAGAAGCCATGACGATCTTGAAGACGTGCGGCGACTGTAGATTTGGAAAATTTCGGCCGATCCAGAAACTTAGAATAACACGCTTAGGGTTAGTCATAATGACATGATTCTTTTTATAAGATCTCCCTAACGGTAATAATCATCATTAATGATGGCCACGTGGACCAGTCATATTACAGAATTCAAAAAATCGATCTGATAGAAACTTAAAGAAATTTCCTGAAAACGGTTCAACATATCTCGAGTAAAAAGCATACTACTCGAGTGAATTAACTGGCTCTCGAGTGAATAGCAATGACTACTCGAGAAGAGCTAATTCTGGAAATTTTGGATAGAGAAAATAAATCACTCGAGTGGTTAAGAGATCACTCAAGTGCTAGATATACTTCTCGAGAGGTAGACTTAAACTTCTCGAGAGCTTTGAATTAGAGAAAATTTTGGATGAAAATATCGATCACTCGAGTACTGAAATTTGACTACTAGAGTACAAACCGAACTACTCGAGTATAAGGATATGTCACTCGAGTGGTCTTAGAATTTTCTCGAGATCTATCTTCCGTCACTCGAATTAAGTTGCTCATCTACTCGAGTACAAGATTTGACTACTCAAGTATTTTACTTAGAAACTTTTCTGAGACTAAAAACTGAACACTCGAGAATTAGATAAAGGTCTACTCGAGTACTGAACTTGGCTACTCGAGAGCTAGATTAAGGCTACTTTGTAGAACCACTTCCTATACTCGAGTTTCAGACATGACCTACTCGAGAGCTTCTAAGGTTTCTACTCGAGTATAATGAATCCACTTGAGTAAAACACTTAGAATATTTCAGCTTTATGCAACTTTGCCTTCTCCATTCCAAACAGTATTAAGTCTTTCTTCATAAGTCCAAGTGCTTGAAATGAAGTGTATCCCAATAGAGAGACTACACATGAGTCAACACCATGGATCACACAATGAGGGATTACATTGTATGGTCCTGTGTTTGATGACTCACTATAGACTGACATTGGTCTATACTTGGCAATAAGTCCTGCAAACACATAACAAGAACATGAAATCAAATAAACCCTAATTCATCTTAGTTCAAGGGTGACTTCATACAAATCTAGTTATTGTGGATACAATACCCAACAATCTCCTCATATTTGTAGAAGTCAGAACCCTCTACACTAAGGTGAATTATACCAAAAGAAAAAGAACTAGATATTTGAAAAGTAAGCACAGAAAAAATGCATGAAATTTAGAAATAGAAAGATAATCATCAAAACTAAGAATTATATAATTAGAAATGTTTCAAGATTTCATCTCTAAATAAATTCAATCCTCAATCTCATAATATATAACCATTCCTAGCTTTGATGTTGTTGTTGATGCTGCCTGTCTTGCTTTTCCTATTGTTTCCTTTGATAACTGAAGGGCTTGAGATAGTACTTGGAAGGTCTTGGTGGTGCGCTTGGATTATTTCTTCCATATTTTCTGTCATAAATCTTTCTCTTAGTCATAGACTTCTCATATAATTCCTATTCAGTTGAGTTGTAATGAAGATTTTTGCTTTCATTATAATCCATAACAAGCTTCAGCGTATCTAGAATCAAGGATTTGGAAGTTGGGCTCCATATTTCAGCAAACTCCTGAGCTTTCCTTTTCTCTGCCTCTGAGTTTGGAAAGATCTACTTGTAGAAACTCCATCTACATACTTCCTTCTTTTAGGAATCTAAATTTCTTGTAGATCTTGAGGAATGTCATATTCCCATACCTGAGAGTAAGATTCTGGAGGTTGAGCTTCCCCTTGAGGCCTAGGAGAAAAGGTAGGCATCTGAGCAGGCTGGCCTTCATTAATAGGATTCAGATGGTGAGAGATAATGTTTAGATCAGCTTAGAATTCAAGGAATATCTGATTATGCATTCACACTGTAGTATCATAAGAATAAAACTTCACAGACTGAATCTGGGCTAGCACATCTTTATTAATTTCAATCATTTTCTCAGTCTAGAGGGTCTTGACATTAGTGTCATACTTTTCAACTTGTTCTTTCACTATTCCCTCCCCCTTTCTGATTTCTACACATAGCTTCCTTATTGTACAACCCCATATCCGGCCGAGCGGGATCCTCCCCAAGTGACGGACTTGGGGCGAGCTACGAGCGACGATGCGGCACAGCCCCGTTCGAAGACGTGCGGGTGCTCGTGCGGGCGTGCGAAAGTTTTACGGGCATAGGCATTTTAATATATATTATATATATTATGTTATATGTATTATAGTATATATAATATATATATATTATATTATATATATTATATTATATATATATAATGGGGAAGAAGTTAAAAAGAGGAGGGATGAGATAAGAGGCAGTGGATAAAAGAAGAAAAGATAAAAAAATAAAAGAGGAGGGATGAGATAGGAGGTAGGGGATAAAAGAAGAAAAGACAAAAAAATAAAGGAGGAAGAGGGCTGGGGCGGCAGGGAGAGTGGGGAAGGAAAAATGAAAAGCAAAAGAGAAAAAAGGGAGAAGGAGGAGGCAGGATCAGGGTTTTAGAGGTGGGAGGAGGAGCAATACCTCTACCGGGTCGACTCTCTTTCTCTCGACATGGAGCAGCACACCCCAAGTCCGGCCTCCCTCTCTTCCTCTCGGCATGGAGCAGCACGGCACAAGTCCGACCTCCCTCTCTTCCTCTCGGCATGGAGCAGCACGACACAAGTCCGGCCTCCCTCTCTTCCTCTCGACATGGAGTAGCACAAGTCAAGTCCGGCCTCCCTCTCTTCCTCTCGGCATGGAGTAGCACGGCACAAGTCCGACCTCCCTCTCTTCCTCTCAGCATGGAGCAGCACGAGGCAAGTCCGGCCTCCCTCTCTTCCTCTCGGCATGGAGCAGTACGGCACAGGACTGGCCCCATGTCTCTCCCGGCGCCGCCTAGAGCAAGATCACGTGCTCCCCGTCCGATTTCCATTCCCTCTTCGCCCCGCCTTAAAATCCCCGTCGGCGATCTCTCGCTCCCCACGGAGCCTACATCGCTCGTTTGGACAGAGTAAATGATCTTCTTTTTCGAAGACCACAGATCTCCGTTGCATACTCCCGTGCCCCCTACAACCAACCACATCCTCCTTGTCCAGATTATTGGCGGCTATAAATCTAATTGGGTTACGAGATGTAGAAAAATATTTTGGGCAATGCATTACTGAAACAGATATTGGCTTCAGACTAGAAGAAGGTTTCTTCTTTATATTGTGGCAGAACTAGTTTACACACTGGGAAGGGTCCGCCATCAAGTGGGATGGTCGACCACTAGATGTTGAACGGGTAAAGCTACCGCTGGAGCATAAGAGGCTTGGAGCTCAAGTTTGGCCGATCAAGAGGAGGGGAGATCTTAAGTGGTCTTCTTGGAGCTCGAACCGTTGCGTCACCAATGCATGGACAACAACCACGCTCCCTGGACGCTAAGCCTCTTGCTAGATGTTCAGTTGCAGCTCCGCCAAACACGCGTCAAGGGTAATGATGTTTCTACTCGGGCAGGTGAAGCCCTCGATTTACATATTTGCATGGAGGCCCCTCTCCACCAATGGGTGGAGGAAGGGAGCTCTACGACGGGTTGACATGTACGTCCCCACTATTAACTGCATTAGCATCCGAAAGTGTGAGTACGGGTTTAGGCATACTGTGTGAAGCCCATCCGGACGTATGAGCCGGATTGGTGATGTTCTGGGGTTCTCGGGGAAAACTCTGTGGAAGTTGTTTATTGACTATTTGCAGGGAATAAATGTCATAGCCCCGAAAAAGGGATAAATGCAATGTAATTGGTTCGCTTTTAGTCGACCAAGGTTTAGCTTGCCGCCGCCTGTCGAGACGTTGGCGTACAGGTGTTGCAGTAGCATGCGGGCGATAGCCGGGCTTAAGCCCAAGTTCGTGCCGGCCCTTGAAGGCCTATTTTGTTTATGTTGCCGGCCTGCGTGCCGAGGTATGTAATGTATATTCCTGTAATTTGAAATGTCTGTGATGCTTTTGCTGGCCCTAGAAGGCTTATGTTACGTTGGTGGCGGCCCAAATAGGGCTACGAGAAAATAGAACCGTTAGGCGAGGTTATGTTACTAGGATGGTAGTTAAAGGGCGTTTTGCACAAACCCGAGGTGGCACCTTTGGTTAAGAGGGAGTAGATTTCGAGATCCTCCCTAAAAGTTCTGGTCGGCCAAGAGAGCCTTCAGAAGGTGCCTAATTAGCTCAGCATTTGGCTTGGGAGGGGAAGAGTTCGTTAGTATTCCAGGTGTGAGGTGGGACCTCCACGCTGAGACCTTGGGCCAGTCCCTTACGTTCCTAGTCTAGAGCCTAGATTGTTCGTTTGAGCATAGTAGGTGTGCGGTCACCCCTCTTTTGGGACCCCAAACTCCACAGAAGTCATTTTTGGCTTCAACAGTTATGGTGCGGTGAGCGTGGAGAGTGGCCAACACGGAAGAGCTCAGGCGAACGTCATGGCTATAGAAGAGAAACCAAGTGACGACCAAGGTCATGTGCGGGCTCTTTGTATGTAAGGTCCTCGTACTGGGAGTCGTCCCGTCCTTGAATATAAGGATTCTAGATTTTGAATCATGTTATTCTCATGCCAATTGTTGGTATTTCTCATTGTTCAATGGATTTAGCTCAATGTTTAAGGGTTAAACTAGGTTTCCTGACAACTTTTTTTGGGTGCTGCGAACCATTGATTCCTCCTCGGAAGTTTTGAAAATTGAAGGTTTCCCGGTCTACCTACTTGGCTACTCGAGTGACCCGTTTCTCCTTTCTAATTTTAGAATCACAAGTAGAATATGTTTGATTTAACATTGGGGTTAGCGTTTTCTATCATCAGCATGAATATAATGATAAATCACTTTACATTATAGATTATGCATATCTTTAACTATTACATTTACTAAAGTACCCTTGCACATTAGATAAGGTCTTCTACAGATCAGGTCACGACATCACGCCCTTCATTCCTCCCCTTAATCTAGAGATGGCCCGACACAAATTGCTGCTCGGAAACACTGGAATTTGTCTCTTGGTAATGCTTTGGTCATGATATCTATGATCTGCTCGTTGGTATTACAATACCTGATATCAATTTTATCCAGCTTGACCTGGTTTCTTATGAAATGATGTCACAGCTCTATGTGTTTCCTCCTTTTATGAGTTGTGTTATCACATTGCACAAGTATTTTGGGCCTTTTTGGTTTGTCCACAGAATTTCCATTTCCTTTTTCTAACCAACATTTTTGCTGATATAGCCACAAGGCTTAACACGCAACACTACTCATTGTCATACATTTTGCCTCTGTCAAGGATAAAGAAACTGTATGTTGCTTGTGCGCACTCCATGAGACTATGTTGTTACCCAGGAAGAAGATATATCCCTCCGCACTTTTTTGGTCTCCTTAATCTCCTTCCCAATCAGAGTCTGAATACCCATATAGTGATCTTTTTTCTTCTTTCTTAAAGATTAGTCCAAAATGCTTTATTCCTTGTGGATATCAGAGTATCCTCTTGGCTACAACATTATGATGAACGCTTGGATTGGATACCTACCGTGAGACCATATTGACCACATGTTCAATATCGGGTCTTGAATGTGTGGCTTAGAGTAATGATCCAATTAACGGTCTATATTTCTTTATTTCTACACCCTCTTCAGCTTCTGTTCTTTCATGCAGTTTCTTATGAGTGCCCATTGCCGTCAATGCTGGATTGCTAGCCTCTAATTGATATTTTCTCAGCAATTTTGATATAGTTCTTTTGTGGTAGAATGATCATTTCCTTGCTTTGCTTCACCTGCGTACCCAAGAAGTAATGTGGTGTCCCAAGATCTGTCTTTTCGTACCTTGGATTCATCAGATGTTCGAATTAATTGATTTGGGTTGCTGAACCTCTAGGTAATTATAATATCATCGACATACACACAAACTTTTAAAATGTTCACAGTGTAGTTTTCGTATGTAAAGAGACTTCAAATGGACATCTCTGGAAGGCTGCTGTAAGCAAATACTGATATAGATTTGCTTTCCAGGCTCATGCAACTTAATCTGTAGAATGCTTTATTTAATTTTTATACTTTATCCTCCATGCTAGGAATTTCGGCTAGATATATCTTTTTGCTTTATCTTCAAACCCCCTTGGTTGTTCAACATAGACATCCTTGACAATTTTCCCATTTAAAAATGCTGCTTTTACGTCCATTTGATACAAGGGGAACTTATGAGTTGCTACAAGTGCAAGTATGAATGAGATAGTTTCAAACCACGCCGCAAGTGCAAATGTTTCTATAAAATATTTGATAGTAGAGGGGTAGAACTGTATATTCATTTCCAAGTTCTATTATTAGTATTTTTACTGATTCTTTGTTTGTTTCACCTATCTTAAAGTTGAGGGAAAACTTGGGAACTCTACAACACCCCGAGCCGGGCTCGGCCCCAGGTAGACCCGCTGCGCAGGCTCTCATTAGCTGGTAGGTCTGAAGGCTCGCCTAGGGGGAAAGGTTGGCTTTTGGGATACTTCAGTTTAGCCGCTTCTACACCACCCCGAGCTGGGCTCGGCCCCAGGTAGACCCGCTGCGCAGGCTATCATTAGCTGGCAGGTCTGAAGGCTCGCCTAGGGGAGAAAGGTTGGCTTTTGGGATACTTCAGTTTAGCCTCTTCTACAACACCCCGAGCCGGGATCGGCCCCAAGTAGACCCGCTGCACAGGCTCTCATTAGCTGGCAGGTCCGAAGGCTCGCCTAGGGGCGAAAGGTTGGCTTTTGGGATACTTCAGTTTAGCCGCTTCTACAACACCCCGAGCCGGGCTCGGCCCTAGGTAGACCCGCTGCGCAGGCTATCATTAGCTGGCAGGTCCGAAGGCTCTCCTAGGTGGGAAAGGTTGGCTTTTTGGATACTTCAGTTTAGCCGCTTCTACAACACCCCGAGCCGGCTCGGCCCCAGGTAGACCTGCTGCGCAGGCTCTCATTAGCTGGCAGGTTCGAAGTCTCGCCTAGGGGGAAAGGTTGGTTTTTGGGATACTTCAGTTTAGCCGCTTCTATAACACCCCGAGCTGGGCTCGGCCCCAAGTAGACCCACTGCGCAGGCTCTCATTAGCTGGCAGGTCCGAAGGCTCGCCTAGGGGGAAAGGTTGGCTTTTGTGATACTTAAGTTTAGCCGCTTCTACAACACCCCGAGCCGGGCTCGGCCCTAGGTAGACCCGCTGCGCAGGCTGTCATTAGCAGGCAGGTCCGAAGGCTCGCCTAGGGGAGAAAGGTTGGCTTTTGGGATACTTCAGTTTAGCCGCTTCTATAACACCCCGAGCCGGGCTCGGCCCCAGGTAGACCCGCTGCGCAGGCTCTCATTAGCTGGCAGGTTCGAAGGCTCGCCTAGGGGGGAAAGGTTGGCTTTTGGGATACTTCAGTTTAGCCGCTTCTTCACTACCCCGAGCGTGGCTCGGCCCAAGGTAGACCCGCTACGCAGGCTCCCATCTAGCTGGCAGGTCCGAAGGCTCGCCTGTGGGGGAGAGGTATGGTTCTTGGTTCTGCACTACCCCGAGCGCGGCTCGGCCCCAGGTAGACCCGCTGCGCAGGCTCCCATCTAGCTGGCAGGTCCGAAGGCTCGCCTGTGGGGGAGAGGTCTGGTTCTTGGTTCTTGGTTCTTGGTTCTGCACTACCCCGAGCGCGGCTCGGCCCTAGATAGACCCGTTGCGCAGGCTCCCATCAAGCTGGCGGATCCGAAGGATCGCCTGTGGGAGAGAGGTCTGGTTCTTTGTCCTTGGTTCTGCACTACCCCGAGTGCGGCTCGGCCCCAGGTAGACCCGCTGCGTAGGCTCCCATCTAGCTGGCAGGTCCGAAGGCTCGCCTGTGGGGGAGAGGTCTGGTTCTTGGTCCTTGGTTCTGCACTACCCCGAGCACGGCTCGGCCTCAGGTAGACCCGCTGCGCAGGCTCCCATCTAGCTGGCAGGTCCGAAGGCTCGCCTGTGGGGGAGAGGTCTGGTTCTTAGTCCTTGGTTCTGCACTACCCCAAGAGCGGCTCGGCCCCAGGTAGACCCGCTGCGCATGCTCCCATCTAGCTGGCAGGTCCGAAGGCTCGCCTGTGGGGGTAAGGGAACCCGAGCACGGCTCGGTGCCGGGTAGACTTGCCGCTCAGGCTCTCATTAGCTGGGCAGGGCGGTAGGCACACTTGGGGGGAAAGGATTAGCTCCGCGTGTACAAGAGAATGCGAAGATATACGATTTCGCTGTTTCACAATGTCTTGAGGAGTTATGTACTCATTGTAAGTAATGGTACAAGATAAGTTCAGTAGCAGTGAGCAAAAAGGTATCGAGTGGTTCAAAAAGATCAGAAAGGGCATGGAGAGATTAGTGTTATAAGTGCAATTTTAAGATTCTCTCAAAATTTTTCATTTGTGTCGGCTCCCACTCGCCGGATACTTGGGATTGGACATTTCTTTTCGAGCTTGTACCAACCTCGAAAAGAGAGGGGATTAACCCCATATCCGGCCGAGCGGGATCCTCCCCAAGTGACGGACTTGGGGCGAGCTACGAGCGATGATGCGGCACAGCCCCGTTCGAAGACGTGCGGGTGCTCGTGCGGGTGTGCGGAAGTTTTACGGGCATAGGTATTTTAATATATATTATATATATTATGTTATATGTATTATAGTATATATAATATATATATATTATATTATATGTATTATATTATATATATAAAATGGGGAAGAAGTTAAAAAGAGGAGGGATGAGATAGGAGGCAGTGGATAAAAGAAGAAAAGAAAAAAAAATAAAAGAGGAGGGATGAGATAGGAGGCAGGGGATAAAATAAGAAAAGACAAAAAAATAAAGAAGGAGGAAGAGGGCTGGGGCGACAGGGAGAGTGGGGCAGGAAAAATGAAAAGCAAAAGAGAAAAAAGGGGAGAAGGAGGAGGCAGGATCAGGGTTTTAGAGGTGGGAGGAGAGCAGCCCCTCTACCAGGCCGCCTCTCTTTCTCTCGACATGAGGCAGCACACCCCAAGTCCGGCCTCCCTCTCTTCCTCTCGGCATGGAGCAGCACGACACAAGTCTGGCCTCCCTCTCTTCCTCTCGGCATGGAGCAGCACGGCACAAGTCCGACCTCCCTCTCTTCCTCTCAGCATGGAGCAGCACAAGGCAAGTCTGACCTTCTTCTCTTCCTCTCGGCATGGAGCAGCACGGCACAAGTCCGGCCTCCCTCTCTTCCTCTCGGCATGGAGCAGCACGAGGCAAGTCCGGCCTCCCTCTCTTCCTCTCGGCATGGAGCAGCACGACACAAGACCGACCCTCTCTCTCTCCCGGCGCCGCCTAGAGCAAGATCACGTACTCCCCGTCTGATTTCCATTCCCTCTCCGCCCCGCCTTAAAATCCCCGTCGGCGATCTCTCGCTCCCCTCGGAGCCTACATCGCTCGTTTGGACAGAGGAAATGATCTTCTTCTTCGAAGACCGCAAATCTCCGTTGCAAACTCTCGTGCCTCCTACAACCAACCACATCCTCCTTGTCCAGATTATTTGCGGCTATAAATCTAATTGGGTTACGAGATGTTGAAAAATATTTTGGGCAATGCATTACTGAAACAGATATTGGCTTCATACTAGAAGAAATTTTCTTCTTTATATTGTGGCAGAACTAGTTTACACACTGGGAAGGGTCCGCCATCAAGTGGGATGGTCGACCACTAGATGTTGAACGGGTAAAGCTACCGCTGGAGCATAAGTGGCTTGGAGCTCAAGTTTGGCCGATCAAGAGGAGGGGAGATCTTAAGTGGTCTTCTTGGAGCTCGAACCGTTGTGTCACCAATGCATGGACAACAACCACGCTCCCTAAACGCTAAGCCTCTTGCTAGATGCTCAGTTGCGGCTCCGCCAAATATGCGTCAAGGGTAACGATGTTTCTACTCGGGCAGGTGAAGCCCTCAATTTACATATTTGCATGGAGGCCCCTCTCCACCAATGGGTGGAGGAAGGGAGCTCTCCGACGGGTTGACATGTACGTCCCCACTATTAACTGCATTAGCATCCAGAAGTGTGAGTACGCGTTTAGGCATACTGTGTGAAGCCCATCCGGATGTATGAGCCGAATTGGTGATGTTCTGGGTTTCCCGGGGAAAACTTCGTGGAAGTTGTTTATTGACTATTTGCAGGGAATAAATGTCGTAGCCCCGAAAAAGGGATAAATGTAATGTAATTGGTTCGCTTTTAGTCGACCAAGGTTTAGCTTGCCGCCGCCTGTCGAGACACTGGCGTACATGTGTTGCAGTAGCAAGCGGGAGATAGTCGGGCTTAAGCCCAAGTTCGTGCCGGCCCTTGAAGGCCTATTTTGTTTATGTTACCGGCCTGCGTACCGAGGTATGGAATGTATATTCATGTAATTTGAAATATCTGCGATGCTTTTGCTGGCCCTAGAAGGCTTATGTTACGTTGGTGGCGGCCCAAATAGGGCTACGGGAAAATAGAACCGTTAGGCGAGGTTATGCTACTAGGATGGCAGTTAAAGGGCATTTTGCACAAACTCGAGGTGGCACCTTTAGTTAAGAGGGAGTGGATTTGTAGATCCTCCCTAAAGGTTCTGGTCGGCCAAGAGAGCCTTCAGAAGGTGCCTAATTAGCTCAGCATTTGGCTTGGGAGGGGAAGAGTTCGTTAGTCTTCCGGGTGTAAGGTGGGACCTCCACGTTGATACCTTGGCCTGTCTCTTACGTTCCTAGTCTAGAGCCTAGATTGTTCGCTTGAGCGTAGTAGGTGTGCGGTCACCCCTCTTTTGGGACCCTGAACTCCACAGAAGTCATTTTTGGCTTCAACAGTTATAGCTTCATCTTTGAAGGTGCCCACCTCTTCACAGATCTTCATGAGGTGCGCTTGGGCATTCTTTTCTAATTGAATCTGATTATTTGCTAGAGTAACTCCTTGGTCCATTACATGTCCAACACTGGTAATAGTGTGATCCAATGCTTGTCCACCTATCTTGAAGAGATGCTTCAGCTGATCTGTATTATGTTGGATCTCAGCAAATCCTCGGCTCATTTCTTTTTCTAGATAAGAAACTTTTTCTTGAACAACTTTCAGAGAATCATCAAAATAATTTCTTTGTTCTGGCAGCATCTGTTCAATCTTACCAAGAATATCAGCTATAACAGGTGTAATAGTAACAGGAGGAGTAACAGAAGCTGGAGGAGGAGGGGCAGTCTAGGGAGGAATTTCTTTAACTATCACAGAGCTTTGAGCTCTTGAAGTACGAATCAGTATATCTCCGTCCTCACTAGTGAAGGTGGGAAGAGAGAAATCCAATCTCCTCAGGGGTGCTTCAACTGGTTCTGGTGACTATTCATTCTCATCTGAAAGACAAATTGTCTCTTGTTCTTTCTCTACAGTTGGGGAGTGATCAATAGGTGACTTTGGAGATGGTGATGGTGCAGGAGTGGGTTCCTTGGATGGCTCTTCAACATTCTCTTTATGGAGGAGAGGTAGAGGCTCATCTGAGCTAAGTTCTTCAATCATCTTGTTTATATCATTAATAGTGGAGATGATGGTTTATTGTACTTGGGAATCTGATAGAATGTCCTCTAGAGTGGATGGAGGGATATAGGTATCTGGAGGTGGAGAAGGTATTTTGACTTGCTGACTGGAAGAAGCAGGAGGAGAGGGCACCCTAACTTGTTGTACAGAGGAGTCAGGCTCCCCCTCAGCTGCTGCACCAGATGTGCCAACAACATGATGAAGAGAGGGAGATGGGGTCCTTTCCTCTACAGCAGGGTACTCATGGGTTTTAGCAGCCTAGGCTGGGTTCTGCAATTTTAACTCCTATCTCTGAATAGAGGAAACAAAAACTTTCTTCATATGATGGATGGTTGTGCCTTTGGAGAAATCAAATACCTTAGGATTAATCTTATGCAACATTAAAGAGATAATCCTTGCATAAGTTGGAGCCTTAATGCTCTCTCTTATCTTGTCTAGAATAAGCATACCAAACTGAAATCTTTTCCTGCAGATAATGGCTGTCATAATGTCAAAAAGATCATTAGTTATGAAACTGATGGAGCTAGTCCCGCACAAGAGTATTTTTCCAATAATATCCACTAGCAACTTGCTCTCTGGATTGAGGTCTGGCCTTCTGATGGATGTTATTTCAGTTGAAATACCACAGAAATTACAGGTTCTGTCATTATCTTCATAAGTGATTTCATCCTCTTCATCCACTACATGCATCTTAAGAAGTTGTGAAACAGAGGTTTTGTTAAGTTTTACCTTGATTCCCTTGACCTTGGACTTCAACACTTTCCCATTCCCCTTGACTTTGATGTTCTTAAAAAATTCTTCAACTTCTGGAAAGAGTATCTTGCACGGCTGCTGAAGGATGAATGTCAAACATGCTGTGTCGAGAAAAATCACAAGTTATTGAAATCATCGAAAATCTCTGCTATGTCGGCAACAACCAACTCACTGCCAACTCCGATCTTCGATGACGGCGTCATGTCCTTCATTGAACTGCGGGTGATGGATTGGTAGACGACGACTACGGCGGCGTGCTCTGTTGGAACGACGGAAGGCGAAGAGTCTTTCGAGAGATAGTGGTTTTGAATTCGAGTAGATTCTTGAAATTCGATATTTTCTATTTATATAACCCTAATAATGATGATTAGGAGTCTAATAAGCTTAAACATACCTTAGATAGCGACGGATATGACTCAGGTTGCGTATATGAAAATTTTGAAAGAATTCCAGAAACTGCCGGGTCATTTCTCGAGTGAAACATCAGTACTTGAGTGATGGAATAGCTGTACTCGAGTGGCGGTATGACAGTACTCGAGTGGTGCAATTCTACTTCTCGAGAAGAAGTTTAGTACTCGAGTGATGACACTCGATTGACTTACTTAGTTCTCGAGAATTCAGAGAAGTACTCGAGTAGTCATTCCTTCTTCTCGAGAAATGAAGTCCACTTAGAGAAATTCTAACCTTTTTGACTTGTCCTTGAATTCTGAGCTGTGAAATGAGTCCACCTTGTCTATTCCTCTTTGTTGAGCATACCCAATTCAGTTTTGAAGAAACTGAACTTGGTCTCGTCCAGCGGCTTCGTGAAAATGTCTGCAATTTGCCTATGACTGGAACATACTGCAAATCTATGTCCTCATGCTCCACATGATCCCGGATGAAATGGTATCTCAGCTCTATGTGCTTTGTCCGACTGTGAGATACTGGGTTGTTGGCTATTGCTATTGCACTTGAGGAGTCACAAAACAATGTGATGTCTTTGACTTGCATATTGTAGTCTTCTAGCTGGTTCTTTAGCCAAAGCAATTGTGCGCAACAACTGCCGACAGAAATGTATTCTCACTCGGCCGTTGAGATTGCGACACAGTTTTGCTTTTTACTGCTCCATGAAATGAGTCTCCTTCCAAGGAATTGGTAAGTCCCAGAAGTGCTCTTTTTATCATCTTTACTACCAACAAAGTCAGCATCTGAAAAACCAATTAGCCCGTTATCATTACTTCTTGGGTACCATAAGCCAAGATTCGGTGTACCTTTAAGGTATCTCAAAATCTGCTTTGCAGCAGCATAGTGAGATTCCTTACAGTTCACTTGGAATCTAGCACAGACACATGTAAAAAATATTATGTCTGGTCTACTGGCAGTAAGATAGAGCAAAAATCCAATTATGCTTCTGTACTTGGTTTCATCAAAAAGTTTTTCTTTCCCATCCTTATCCAGAGACATAACTGAACCCATTGGAGTCCTCATAGAGGTTGCATTCTCAATTCTGAATTTTTTAATCAAATCCTTGGTGAACTTAGTCTGTGAGATGAAAATTCCATCTTCAGATTGTTTCACCTGAAGTCCTAAGAAATACTTCAGCTCACCCATATTGCTCATTTCAAACTTCTCTTGCATAAGTTTAGAAAACTTTTTGCAGAGGCTGTCGTCAGTAGAGCAAAAAATAATATCGTCGACATAGATTTGAACTAGCAAAATCTTGTCTTTTATTTCCCTAAGAAATAATGTCTTATCTATCTTTCCCCTTGTGAACTTGTTCTCAAGAAGAAAGCTAGACAGCGTCTCATAACAAGCTCGAGGAGCTTGTTTCAAACCATATAAAGCTTTAGATAAAAGATATATGTAATCAGAAAAGTTAGAATCAACGAAACCTGGAGGTTGTTTCACATACACCTCTTTCTTTATGTCACCATTAAGGAAGGCGGAATTCACATCCATCTGATAGACGGTGAAGCCCTTAAGTGCAGCATACGCTAGGAACAACCTGATTGCCTTCGGCTTTGCCACTAGAGCATATGTCTGGTCAAAGTCGATTCCTTCTTCTTGTTGATATCCCTTGGCGACGAGTCTGGCCTTGTTCTTTATGATAGTTCCATTCTCGTCCATCTTGTTCTTGTAGACCCCACTTAGTTCCGATGACGTTCTTACCTTTGGGTCTTGGAAAAAGTTTCCAGACTTGACAGCACTTGAACTGATTCACTCTCCTTTTTCTTTAGTCGGCTCATCCAAGTTAAGTTCTTTCAACTTTGAACCTGCATCTTCAATGAACACACTAGAAGAGTTGATTTGCAACAAGCTCGTCTCATCAAATACAATATGAATAAATTCTTCTACAACTAGGGTTTTCTTATTAAATATCATATATACCTTACTATGGCTACTATGCTCTACAAAAATACCTTCAAAACTCATTTCACTAAATTTAGTAGTATGATACTTACCATTATTAAGAACGAAGCATTTGCCGCCAAAGATTCTAAAATATAATATAGTCGGCTTTCTGCCCTTTAGAAGTTCATAAGACGTCTTATTGTGGTTCTTGTTTATGAGTGCTCGATTTTGCACGTGGCATGCAGTGTTGACGGCTTCAGCCCAGAAGTACTCTGGTAGTGAGGCATCACTCAACATAGTCCTGCAGGCCTCTATGAGTGTTCTGTTTCTTCTCTCAGCTACTCCATTTTGCTGAGGAGTTCGAGGAGAGGAAAACTCATGAAAGACACCTAGGCTTTCACAAAATTCTGTCATGGCTCCAGACTTGAATTCAGTTCCATTGTTACTTATGATTTTGACTAAGGAACAGTTGTATTCAGTCTGGATCTGCCTAACAAAATTTGTAAAGACATAGAAGGTATCTGACTTATGTTTCAGAAAGAACACTCACGCAAAGCGCGAGTAGTCATCAATAATAACCAACGTATAATCCTTACCTCCTAAACTTCTAATTTGCAGTGGATCGAACAAGTCCATATGTAGTAGTGTAGACATCTATTAGAATCTTTGCCTATAATGCTTTTTAAAAGTAGCCCTTATTTGCTTGCCTTTTGCACAAGCATGACAAGGTCTATCCTTAGCGCACTTAACATTCGGGGCATCACGTATTAATTTCAGGGAAAATAATTTATTAATAGTTTTGAAATTAATATGTGCTAATCTCTTGTGTCATTGGTCACCAAGAGACGCACTATCTTTTGCCAAAAGACACACTGGTGTAGAAGAGTCTATACAAATAAAATTTAAACAAAATATATTCCTACTCCGAGTGCCTGATAAAATTATTTCCAAATTATCAACAGACTTTATCAAACACTTATCAGCATGAAATTCAACTATGTATCATTTATCGCATAGTTGGCTTATGCTTATGAGATTGTGTTCCAATCCTTCAACATAAGCCACATTCGAAAAAGATACACTGCCGTTAGTAATCATATCATAGCCTTTCGTAATTCCTCGGTCAGAACCTCCAAAGATGACCTTTGGTCCGTTCACGACTGGTGAGTAATTCTGAAGAAGACTTCTAGTCCCGGTCATATGCCGAGAGCATCCACTGTCCAAATACCAAATGAGATTTCTGGTGGCCTTTGGACATACCTGCAATCACAAGTCAGTTTGCCTTAGGAAACCAAACTTGCTTGGGTCCTTGGTCTCTAGTTAGCTTACTCCCCTAATATATTAACAATGTGAGCGGTCTTTCTTACATGGTTAATCTGAGGGGTAACATAGTTTCTGAGATTAAACCAACATTCGATGGCAAAGTGACCAACTTTGCCACAGCACCAACAGTCAAACCTATTGTATCTTTGCCTAACTCCCTCTTACTTGACTTTGGGGAGTCTAATATAGCAGGGGCAACATTCTTAGAGGTAGAAACTTCATGGTGAAGACAATCACATGGCTTCTTCTCCTTCATAGGCTTTACTTTTGGAGCCTTCTTGATGTTATGACCATGATTAAAAGGGGCATAGCTCTAAAGAGTGATCTCTTTATAAGGTGCCTCAAAGACACTTTCACCAAAGTTTCGAGGGCGAGTCCATCCTTTGTACCTCGACTTGGGCTCTACATAAGTAGGTCTAGTGAAGTGACCGTAGGAGGAGTCAAGATCAAACTTATTATTAGGAAAAATAACCTTCTTAAATGTAGTCTGATCTTGTAGAGCTTTCTCATTTGCCTTGGTAAAAGCCTTCTTGACCGCCTTATTCTTTCACTGAGCTTTATTTCTCTTAGATGATTTACTAGGAGCCTCAACATGGCCTAAGCCAGCACCCTTAGTCTGAGGAGAGAACTTAGCAATAAGAGGAAGAACTATCTTAGGCTTAGAGAAACCTTCAACAAGTTTCTTTTCGGCTTCAAGTTGCTCTTCCAATCCCTTGATGATTTCTTCTTTCAGATCGAGGTGCTTGAGAGCCTTATTGTACTCATCAACTGCAGTATCTAAGTCTTCTCTGAGTGAGTCCATCTTAACGACTTCCTCTCTCAGAGAGCTCTTTACGGCCTTTAGAGACTTAATATCTTTAGCCTGAGTTTTCACGACCTTTCGACATTTGTCGTAGGCCTTGATCAACTCCTTATACTTGGCCATGAGTTCAGACTAATCGTCAGAAGAGTTGTCCTCATGATTAGAGACATCAGATTTAAAGAGGGGTGTATGCGATTTTACCTCCCTAGTGAACTGTGGCTCTTCTTCTTCGTCAATATGTCCCATGAGCCCAAAGTAGGCTTTCTCTTCTTCACTTGACTCAGATGAGTCAATGTCACTGAGAGTCTTACCCTTTTTGGCTACCAGGCTTCTCTCTGTCTTCTTCTTATGGTAAGAAGATTTCTTCTCCTCTCTTTTGCTACCCTCCTTCTTCTTATGGGGACAATCAACAATTACATGACCTGGCTTATTATAATAGTAATAAACTTTGTCAATAAAAATATGTTTGTTCTGTTTAGAGTTATACCTGTTGTGGCTACTTGAGCCCTTCTGTCGTCGATCACCATCATGTCGTGATCTTCTGTATGGGGCATCCTTGCCTCTCCATTGCTTTTTCTTGTTCAAGAATTTCTTGAACTGTCTTGAGAGTAGCGAGAACTCTCCTTCAGATAGCTCTGAGCCTGAAGTGCTTGGCTCAGATGATTATTCTTCACTTTCTACTTGAGCAGGGGCAGGTGAAGCAGCTTTTCCCTTCCTTGAGCTATCTGCCTTTAGAGCGACATACTTCTCCTTGGGAGAGAATCGGCTCTTCTCTTCTTCAGCTTTTCTAGAATTAATTTGAAGTTCATAGGACACCAACTTTCCAAAGAGGTTCTGAGGATCAGTCTCAGCCAACTTGCCAAATTCTCTAATGACACAGACTTTATTGTCCCACTCCTTGGTTAGGTACCTCAGAAACTTGTCGTTCAACTCTCCATTTGTGAAGACTCGGGCATATACTCTTAGGCCGTTACTATCTTGAATAAGTTCTCAAAAGTGTCAGCAATGGTGTCCTTGGGTCCTTGCCGGAATACTTCATACTTTTATTCAGAAGAGATCTTCTGCATCCCTTACTTCTTCAGTACCTTCCATCAAAATGATTAGAGACTGTCACATCTCCTTAGCAGACTGTCAGTGAATCAAATTCTGCAGCATTGAATCATCGACTGCACTTGCTATAATATTTTTAGCTTTCTTGTCTAAAGAGACAAGTGCAATCTCATCTTTGTCGAGATCCATCAGCTTCTTAGGAACTTGCTTTGTAGCATCTATAGTGGAGGCGGTCATGGGAACACAAGGACCTTCTTCAACAATCATGAAGATTCTTGGATCCACAGCTTCCATAAAGAACTTTATCCTTTATTTCCACATAGCAAAACTGTTCTTTGTGCACAAAGGAAGCTTAGCAAAATCCTTGGCTCTGTCTATGTTTGAATAACTCAAAGACAACTTGAGGCAGATCTAATCAAGGTATTAACTTTTTAATGATCAACCTCCCTCTGATACCAATTGAAAAACGTCTAAGTTGTCTACCTAAATCACCTAGAGGGGGTGAATAGGTGAGTTGTGCTACTTTTTGCGGAATAAAAACTTTAGCGATCTAAGCACAAGAAATAAACAAACATTCATAGAGGACACTAAGAATTATAGTGGTTCCCCAATCTTTGGTACGTCCACTTTCCACTCACCGATTTAGCAAAACACTAGACTCGGCTACTCCACTAATCTCGAATCAAAACGATCCTAACACTCGAAACAACGTTCCTACAATCTCGATCCAAAAAGGGATCTACACTCGGAAGAAGAAACTTCCTACAACTCGGAGAACAAATCTCCTACACTCGAAGAATAATCTCCTACAAGATTAAAAAGAAATTGTAGAATACAAACAGTAATCTTCTCAGATCTCAAAATCTCTCCCTAGGTCTTCTTCCTTGGACTTTGCGACTTTATCAGAAATTATAGAAAAAGACGCTCGGCTAGATCTGTTCTGAGAAACTTTGACTCGCACGATCAAGTAGTAGATAGAGAATGATGAAACTCTTGATCTGCAAATCGATCTGGATCAAAAGAAGCCTTGTCGATCTTGAATATGTGCGGCGACTGTAGATTTGGAAAATTTCGGCCGATCCAGAAACTTAGAATAACACGCTTAGGGTTAGTCATAATGACAAGACCTTTTATAAGATCTCCCTAACGGTAATAATCGTCATTAATGATG
The DNA here is from genome assembly GCA_039513925.1 of Platanthera zijinensis. Lineage (NCBI taxonomy): Eukaryota > Viridiplantae > Streptophyta > Magnoliopsida > Asparagales > Orchidaceae > Platanthera > Platanthera zijinensis. The sequence continues at coordinate 36,179,749 of CM077082.1, forward strand.
GCCACGTGGACCAGTCATATCACAAAATTAAAAAAATCGATCTGACAGAAACTTAAAGAAATTTTCTGAAAACGGTTCAGCATTTCTCGAGTAAGAAGTATACTACTCGAGTGAATTAACTGGCTCTCGAGTGAATAGCAATGACTACTCGAGAAGAGCTTATTCGGGATAAAGAAAAGAAATCACACGAGTAGTTAAGAGATCACTCGAGTGATAGATATACTTCTCAAGAGGTAGACTTAAACTTCTCGAGAGCTTTGACTTAGAGAAAATTCTGGATGAAAATGTCGATCACTCAAATACTGAAATTTGACTACTCGAGTACAAACCAAACTACTCGAGTACAAGGATATGCTACTCGAGTGGTCTTAGAATTTTCTCGAGATCTATCTTCTGTCACTCGAATTAAGTTGCTCATCTACTCGAGTACAAGATTTGACTACTCGAGTATTTTACTTATAAACTTTTCTGAGACTAAAAATTGAACACTCGAGAATTAGATAAGGTCTACTCGAGTACTGGACTTGGCTACTCGAGAGCTAGATTAAGTCTACTCGAGAACCACTTCCTATACTCGAGTTTCATACATGACCTACTTGAGAGCTTCTAAGATTTCTAATCGAGTACAATGAATCCCCAAGAGTAAAACACTTAGAATATTTCAGCTTTATGCAACTTCTCCTTCTCCATTCCAAACAGCATCAAGTCTTCCTTCATAAGTCCAAGGGCTTGAAAATGAAGTTTATCCCAATAGAGAGGCTACACATGAGTCAACACTATGGATCACACAATGAGGGATTACATTGTATGGTCCTGTGTTTGATGACCCACTGTAGACTGACATTGGTCTACAGTTGGCAATAAGTCATACAAACAAATAACTAGAACAGGAAATCAAATACAACCTAATTCATCTTAATTCAAGGGTGACTTCATACAAATCTAGGTTATTGTGGATACAATACCCAACAAAGGGCTTCAGCCCGCTCAATACAATTCAGCCCGTCAGCACCTGCATATGGACATCCACCCCAATGGTGACAAACAAAGCAACTGTCAGCATTCAGCTGACCAATTATAACGACCCTACCCCTTACCCAGGGTAGTGGTAACTTCCCTATATACATCGCAATCACAATATATATATTTATATATAACAACAAGTGCTCTCACGCACAACATCATCACAAATGTCGGTCTTAGTGCCAGACATTCTGTGCACTCAGGGCACGTTTATGGTGTACCGAATTATCCTTGGTAACACCACCGATTAAAGGTTCTTAACTTGTTGGCTATAGGGCTTTAGTCTACTACAACACGCATGTTGGAGACCCCCTCGCCCATCCAAATCAGAGGTGGTAACCTCACGGCAACAATCGAGCATTCTAGATTGACCCACCACAGTAGTGTAACAACCCAGAATTTGGCCCGCAGGCCCCCATTGCATGCCACCAATCGATCTCTCATAACGCAGGTACATGTCATCACTTTCCCGTTGCTCAACTCATCAATAGCGCACATCGTGACGCGGGTCGGCTTTCCCTTTCCTGTTCAACGCATAGCTCACGCAGATCATATAGTTCACGCAACGCACACAATACAAGGATTTCACGCAGAGCTTCCTGGGTATTTTGGAAGTATTCACAATTCACAGGCATCCTCACAAACTCCGTAAACTACTCGTTTCATACACTGAGTCTTCTCCGGTTCGCAACATAAACATCACCAATCCAGACCAACCGTCCGGATGGGATTCACACAGTATGTCTATTCCGTACTACACATTTCCAGATCTAGATGCAGACTCAACCAGGGATATCAACTATCAACCTGCTGGAATCACTCTCGCTTTCCACCTTTTGGTGGAGGATTCCATGCATATGCATAAAGGAGGACTTCACTTGTCCATGAAGGAGATCGTTACCCTTGACGATTTCTTTGGAGCCATGGAAAACTAGCCTGATGAAAATTAAGCACCGCAACGGCCTTGCCTCCACAGATCTATACTCGGCTCGTAATTCGGGGCTCTGAAGCTCCACCGACGGCCGGATTCCTCCTCCACCTCCTTCCTTGCTCTCCCCACTCTCTAACTCTTTAGAAAGAGAAAGACTTGAGATAAATGAGAGTTTATCCCTCAACTCTCGGCCTTATAATAGCAGGAAGATCTCTGGACCGTCGGATCCTAATTGAAGGAAATGAACGGCTACGAATCGCCCTAAAAATCAATTTCCTGAGCCAAACACGGCTTGTGACACGCCCGTGTCATAGGCCGTGTGCCTTAAGGGGCAAAGAAACCGACTCTGCTAGACCAGAACGTGGCCATGTGACACGCCCGTGTCACATGCCGTGTGCCAAACACGGCTTCGAACACGCCCGTGTCCAGCCCGTATTCATCAGTCCACACAGACCGGCTAACACACAAAGAAGGACACTGCCCTTGACACGTCTGTGTCACAGGCCGCGTGCCCAACTCGACTTGCCTCTCGAGGATCGTCGAGTGCATTTCGTCGAGATCATTTCGCCGAACTCATATGACACGGCCTTGGACACGCCCGTGTCACAGGCTGTGTGTCCCACTCGAGGCCCACTCGAGGCCCACTCGAGTACACAGAGTAGGACACAGCCTTGGAAACGCATGTGTCCCTGGCCGTATTGCCTCAGCCTACACATCCCACTCATAAATGAGATTTTGGGGCATTACACGGTGATGGTTAAAAGGAGGCCGACCGGACCGGTCGGGAAGACCAACTGGCTGGCTGACCGGGGGGAAGGCTGATCGGTCGGACGATGGAGGCCGCCCGGGGCAGCCAACCAAGCGGTTGGCCGAGGGGAGGCTGATCGGTCGGCAGACAGAGGTTGTCTGGGGGCATCCGGCCGGGGGAGGCTAATCGGTCGGCCGGCGGAGGCCGCCCGAGGGCGGCCAATCGGGCGGTGCCCGATGCCAGCCTCATCAAGGCTACCAAGGTGAGGGCCGCCGACTCCATCCTCGTAGAGGCCCGGCGGGGACTCCCGACGTCGGTCTTCGTGAGGTCTGCCGGACGACACCTGGCGCCGATGAGGCTCGACTCGAAAGGATGTCTGCCGACACCCCCAACATCCATCTCGAAAGTGTTCAGACTCAACAGGTCTATAGACTGTACACCCCAACCCCTCTCCATGCCCAAAGACGGTTTGTTGTTGGTCACAACCTCCCTTTGATGAGGAAAACTCAAATTAAGCGGGCAACACATGGACTTTACAAGAGGTCACCCATCCCAAGACCACTATAGCCCGAACATGCTTAACTATGAAGTTGTTTCGTTTCATAGTTAAGCATGCTCGGTCTAGAGTAATCTTGGGATGGGTGACCTCCTGGGAAGTCCCTGTGTTGTCCGCTTAACTTTAGTTTCCCTCAATAAAGAGAGATTGTGGCCTCCAACAACCCGTCAGTGGGCATTGAGAGGGGTTGTGGTGTACAGTCTGCAGACATTTTGAGGATGAACCCTTTCAAGCTTGAAGCTGGGGATGCTGGAGGCCGTCCTTTTGAGCTGCGTATTGGAGAGGCCGTTACACGTCGTGCCCTCAACAACAATCTGTAGCTTGAAAGGGCTAGTACGACTATATCCCATTTGGAGCGAACTTTTTCTTATCACTCCCCAATTCTAATCAAATGGAATGTCATCCCAAAATCCCCTCACAAACCCTCTTTCTCCTTCCAAAATATGTGGACATCACCCTTATTTTTTTGACCTAATAATGTTTCACAAGAATGCCTTATGTGGGCCTTATAATCCTCTCATCACACTTCAACATAGACTCACTAATATTTGAAACACTTTAAAGACCTTGAATAGGAACACATTTGGAAACTTCAATAGAAAAATTCTAGATTCTTCGAATCTCATTTCTTCTTCGGAATCTTCTTACGATATCTCCCTCACTCCTGAAAACTCTCTTCACTCCAGTCACTTAAATATGACTACTCTCAACTGCTTCAGACTGATGCCACATTCTGGGCTCAACATGTGAGAGAGCGAGCTATCTGGGATTGCGATAGGTTCACTCCTTATTTCAAAGTCTTTGTTAGTTCAACAACTCGACTAATCAAATAATGCAAAATTTGATGATGATGGTAGTGTTGATTCCGATCAGCTTAAATTCAAAAAATCGTTTTTTCCCACTTCCAAACACACAATGCATTCCCCTTCTACAACCCACAACTCAAACTCTATAAAGGATCTCTTCACAAATATCATCTCCCACAAGCAAAATGCTTTGTTATTGTGCCCTCCCAGGCTTAAAAGAATTTAAAAAATAGTTTTTCCATGTACAATTAGTGCACCCGATCCGAATAATTTCAGCAGTTGTTTTTCCAATGTTGCTGGGACATCATTAAATATGACCTTCTAGGTGCATTATGTGATTTCTTTTCATGAGGTTATTTAAATCACTTAGACCTCCATAAATATTTTCCTTATTCAGAAAATTAAAAACCCCACTTCTCAAATACACTATAGACCCATTAGTGTATCCAATGTAACATCTCAAATGTTTGCCAAGCTGATTTTTACCCGTCTCAATCCAATCCAAAATAGCTTTATCATGTAGAAGGCTCTGCTCAAGATAGTACACTAAGACTCATCAGTGTGGAATGGTCTTATATAGTATCTCCAGCGTAGAGCCGTTACACTCTAGTGACACGTAATCCATTGGGTCGTTCCGAGACGGTCCTGACATGCGCGGACATATAAACCAAATATCCTAACAATCTCCTCCTATGTCCGCAGTGAGACCGACGTCGGAAAAAGGGGCGGTGTGTGAATGTCAACCAGAATTCGACTCGATACACAACAGTGTCCACAATATCTATCAGAATAATTGAACTTAAAGAAACAGAAGTTAGTATGCACGCATAAGAATAAATCATAAACTCAGCAACAACACATCATAGTCAAAAGTACAATCAAAGAATCAGGTACTAGCACACCTAGTGTCTCATGACCAACTAAAGAGCAACAAAAATAGTCCAAACAACAGATAAAAGGAAAGAGAGCTAAATAGTGCTCTAAGCCAACGACAAAAAACCAAACAAACACTCTATAATTCGGCGTCCAGCAGGTCATCATCCTCTGGATCCCAACCTGCAAGTGCTCCTCCATCAGCAGCAACTCCTGTAATTTTCAACAGAGAAGTTCATTCAGAATGAATTCAATCTTGAAAAATGTACAAAGTATCTAATTTTACTTATTTGAACGTAGTACAGTATGAAGAAGCATGTGTAGAGTATTTAGGTTCTACCTCAGAATCCATTATCTGTTTTTAAAGAAACGATGTTATGGACTTCTGGACACCGCAGCTGTATCTGTATTCCTATGTGGAATGTCACAGTTACTGTTCTTCTAAAGTTAATTTGAACTCATCAAATGTGGAATGGAACCAATAAATAAAAGAAGAGCAAAACCTAGTCAGATTATGTTATCAAATGTGGAATAACACTCTCCTCATAGATAAGGAAGACGAGATGAAATTGTTAACATCAAATGTGGAATGAAATAACTCACCAGATTCGTACTCAGCAACCCTGAACATCAACGGAGAACAACACGCTTGCTTTGACAAGGAGAGTGGAGAAATCAAAATATTTGGACTAAGGCGGAACTGAATCGCCTAACCTTGAACTAAGACCGAACTTAAATCACCTTGAGTCTCATTTCCCCCACTATTTTGATTGATCGGTCTTTAGACATTCCTTTCGTCAGTGGATCAGCCAGATTATCTTTCGATCGCGTATCGATCAAAGTGATAATGTCTTGTTCTTTCAGATAATTCAATAAGGCGTGTCTCAGTCATACATGTCGCCTCTTAATATTAAAAAGGACATTCTTTGTGACTTGGGCTGCTGCTTGATTATCACAGTATAGGCTCAAAGAATTGATTTGAAGTTTAGACAAGGGAATGTCTAGAATCAAATTTCTGATCCAATCTGCCTCTTCACCAGCTGAAGCTAAGACAAACAACTCGACTTCCATAGACGACAAAATTATACAAGTCTGTCTTTTGGATTTCCAAGTGACTGTAGCTCCACCCAAAGTGAAAATAAATCCACTGGTGGACTTGTTGTTCCCAACTTCTGAACACCAGGAGGCATCAGAGTATCCTTCCAATGTAAGAGGGTAACCAGTGTAGCACAGAGCGTGATCTTTAGTACCTTTCAGGTACCTCATCAACCGATCTAAGGTAACCCAATGCTCTTTTCCTGGACTACTGGTAAAGCGACTCAGCGTGATTACCGAGAAGACAATATCTGGTCTAGTGTCTCTTGTGGCATACATGAGGCTTCCAATGATCTTAGAGTACTTTACTTGATCAACGCTGGTGTAACATTCTAACTTTTATTGGGCCATCAGAACCCTAGTAGGCCCAATAAAAGTGACCCCCTACCCGTGACCCGATAGAAGGTAACCATAGACAGGAAATAGAGATAGAGAGCTCTGATTTGAGTCACGTCAGTTCCTGTGGCCTCGTATAGTCGATACGAGTGCATTGGAACTCGTTCCGTTGGACCCCGAGGTCATATGATAGATATGACCATTCATAGCAAAACATCGCGAAAACAAGATTTTGAATATCGGTCTAGAGAACTCTGATTTGAGTTCTGTCAGCTCCTACGGCCTCGTATAGACAATACAAGCACGACGGAACTCGTTGCATCGCAATCCGAGGCCTAACGATAAATATAGACATTTTGACTGATTTAGTGCGCCGCGACACACAGATTTTGAATATTTAGCAAACGAACTCTAATTTAACCCCAGTCAGTGGCATTGGACTCGTATGGTCAATACGAAGTCAACCAAGTTTGCCCTGGTCAAAATCTGATACGATTAGTCAACCTATGGTCAAATCAAACATACTCATGCACGGAAAAGCATGCGCGCGTAAATTATTACTTGACACCCCAACTTTGACCCAACCCCGATGACTTGGACTTATTTTGACTTTGATCCCCTTGGGTTGACCCACCAGGATTGACTTTGGTCAAACCCTCCCCTTTTCCCCATTTTTTTAGAAATTTTCCCTAGGGAAGAGGCCACCTCCCCTCCATGGGTAAATAGTGCATTGCCCCATACCCATAGGGGCCACAAATTAATAAGATGGAAGGGAGTGAGCCCAAGTAATGACCCACCAACACTTTCCCCCACTCCCCTCTCTTTTCTTCCCTCTCTCACTTGTAAAGCCCAAGCCCATAAGGGCCCAACCTCATTTCCCACATGGGGAAACTACCTTAAGCCTCCAGTTGTCCTCGGACAGCTGGAGGGTGGAGATTAATCCCTCCCTAAGGAGGGATTAATCCCACATTGGGTAGGGGAGGAGATCCCCTCCCCTCCAAGCCTATATAAAGGCCCCCCTCTCCCGATAATCCCCTCACCAGCTCAGTGAGTAACTCCCTCACCCCTCCCCAAGCTCTGGCAGAGCTCAGGCTGCCGGAAAAAGGCAAAGCCCGAGCTTCACCACCTTCGATTGCCATTAATGGCCGAACTCGTCGGAGACCGCCAAACCCCCCAACCTCAGGTAGAAACCTTCTCCTCTCTTCCATCCCTCCCTATCATTTTGACGTATTGCATGCAAGCTCCAGCGGCCGGAGCGTCGCCACCGTCACCCCATCCCCTCCAAAAAAAGGCTCCGGCGGTGGCCGACGGCGACAGGCCGCCGTACCACCGCCGGAGGGAGCGCCCACCCCCGGGCAGTCGGTCGGGGGTGGAGTTACGGCCTCCCGGCGGCGGGGAAGGCTTGTAAGTCGGCGGGTTACGGTACAGCGAGGGGGGGGGGAGATGAACAGTTACCTTGTTTTATGTTTTATAATATTTATAATTATTATAATTAAAAATGGGTTTGATTTTTTTTAGAGACTAAAATAGGCTCCTAGGAAAAAATGTTGAACATGAAAAATGTTCCCCTGCCTAAGGGATTACTCCACAAAAAAATTGAAATTTTTTGGAGTTGATTTGGTATTTTTAAAAGTCCAAATGAAAATTGTTTGGCCAAATTAAAGGCCCAAAACTCTTCAAAAAATTATGAAATTTTTTCTAGACTCATTTTAGATCCCCTTATAGGTTCTATCAAAAATTGGAGACTTGGGGACAAAAATTGAAATTTCTCCCAATTGTTGGAGCTTAAGGACGCGCTCGGAAATCATTACGCTCATTTTCTTTGAAAATGCAAATTGGAGCGCGCGACTATCCTCTCTAATTTAAATAATAAATTCAAATTGTCATATCGATGAAAGTGGCTGAGGCATGTGACCAAGCTCCGTGTGTTCAGAGACTTTGTGAAACCGTCGAGCGCCTCGACTCTCGGGTGATTTGGGCATGCTCGGAAGGTGAGAGTACGAGTAGTGAGTTGCAAATTATTCTCAGCAAATAATGAGGGTGTAACTCCTGATAAGCCCCTGATCCGATTAAGCCGTGATTAAAAAGGCGCAACCAAATCATAATCAGATCTTAATAATGGGTGTAACCCAAGGAATTATTATTAAAAACTAAGAAGAAACTGAATGTGTCTCCTGTGAACAGAGATGGAACTGAAGCCTCCTGGATGGAGTGATTAGACTACTAACCATTTTCTTTGTGATTATTCCAGTCTTGCACTAGTCCAGCTCCTTTATTCGTTTTAGTCCAGTACTTTCAATTCAGTACTACTCCAGTCTCGTACTGGTCAAGTTCATTTCAGTTCAGTACTTTCAATTCAGTACTACTCCAGTCTCGTACTGGTCAAGTTCATTTCAATTCAGTACTTTCAATTCAGTACTACTCTAGTCTCATACTGGTCAAGTTCATTTCAGTTCAGTACTTTCAATTCAGTACTACTCCAGTCTCGTACTAATCAAGTTCATTTCAGTTCAGTACTTTCAATTCATTACTACTCTAGTCTCGTACTGGTTAAGTTCATTTCAGTTCAATACTTTCAGTTCAGTACTACTCTAGTCTAGTATTGGTCAAGTTCATTTCAGTTCAGTGTTTTCAATTCAGTACTACTCCAGTCTCGTACTGGTCAAGTTTAGTTCAATTAAGCACTTTCGTTTCAATACCACTCCCATTTCGTACTGGTCACGTTTAATTTCAGTGTTTAAATTATGCAGCTTTAGTTTAGTAGCTTTATTTACCGCACTTCATTTCTGCATTTTTCTATTATAAACTCGGGTCCTGCTCACGAGCAGTTCTCTTTTAAGGTCGAGCCTTAGTTGGGGTTAACCGGAGTTGAGGTGTTCCTCCAAGTTTAGCCTCAAATAAAGCGCTCTCATGCTCCTTGTCGAAAGTTTAGCTGAGCGTCGCTGCCCGAAGGTTAACGTGTAGTAGGGCAGGCTGCTGTAGACCCGGTGCATATTAGCATGGTTATTTGATTGATTGCTTGTGAATTTCTTTCGATGAAATAGTGGCGAGTCAGTCCCTTCTGCAGACTGTTCGTAACAGTGCGGGAAGGTCAACGACTCAAGGCGATAGGGAGATGGGTACCACAGGTGATCGACTGTTATGTTTTTCCCGTTGGGTTTTTCTCCATTGATCGGCTGAAATGAGTCGTCAGATGTCACTCGCATCCAAGAGTACACGGGGTTATACGTTGGGGCCTGGGGCAGTGTGGTACAATCACCCCCCAGAAGTGGCAGGACTGGCCACTATCACCGACGACCACATTGGTGAGGCTCGCAGGGCTCGCTACCTTGTTGGAATAGAAGTGGTCCATACTAGGTCGACATAAGGCTGTGTGCGCGGCTGTGAATGCCTGCGGTGTGCGCACGACTGTGAATGCATGCGGTGTGCGCGCGGCTGTGAATGCCTGCGATAGGGTAAAGGTTGAGAATACCTGATGTGATGTTATGCTAGTAGAGCTTTAATTAATAACTGATATACATTACTGCTATTTTTTACAGTTATAATATGTTGCGCTTTTTTATAATTGCTCCTAGCCTATATATATGAAGTGTTGTACTAACTCTCCCTTGCTTCAGCTATCTACTTTCATTGGGTGGGTGTGTACTCATCCCCAGGATATGGATTCGATGAGGAGATTTGTTTCTACTTAACTCTGTGATTAACCGTTATTTAAATAACCATTCACAGGAAATGGAGCACCGTAGTGACCCACTACCGCAAGAGATTGCGCTAGCAGATAGAACTACTCGAGCAGAAGCACCCCCGATGTCTGCAGAATTTCGAGACGTGAGTACCGACGAGCTGATTAGGGAGAGAGAGTGAGGAGTTATATGCAGTACTTGTACAGCCTGCGGGCTTATATATATACCTAGGCTATGACCTTATAACTGTGTAAATGTATATGATGATATATATATATTTGGTATTGGTTTCTTGTTAATGCTCCCGCATATCTCTATGATGTGATGTGAATGTTGTGATTCAAGCCGAACAAGGCGTCCAACTAGTGCTTAGCAGAGTGGGCCGTTACCCCTTAAGGAGCACTGGGTGGACGTCTTGGGCTAGTAAGATCCCCTCCAGTCCGACCCAGGGCAAAGGTTGGAGGGGGGGTCCTACAGCTGATCCCTTCATTCAGACTCAACTTGACATTTGGATCGATTGGTGTTTCAACAGACATACAATCTTTATAACCCTAAGTAGTGAGAATTTGCTCAATGTAATGAGCCTGACTTAGAGTGACGCATCCATTGTCCACTCTAACTTTCATACCTAATATGGTATCTATAGGACCAAGTTCCTTCATGTCAAATGCTTTCGCGAGAGTGGATTTAGTATCTCTCACTGCGACAAGGTCTGACCTCAGAATCAACATGTCATCCACATATATGCATATGATGACTGTTTGATTTGACATCGAGCGGTAGTAGAGGCACTTGTCTGAGAGACTGGACTGAAATCCAACGCTTTTTACCACTTGGTCAAATTTAAAGTGCCACATCTTAGGTGCTTGTTTAAGCCCATAGATCGATTTATCGAGCTTGCACACTTTGTCTCTTAGATCCTTATGTACATAACCTTCAGGTTGTGCCATGTAGATCTCTTCATCAAGCTCTCCATTTAAGAAGGCTGTCTTTACATCTATCCGATGAACTATAAAGTTCTCGATTGAAGCTAAGGCAAGAAGAATCCTAATAGTGGATATGTGATATACAAGTGAATAAACGTCAAAATAGTCAATTCCCCCTATTGTTTATAACCATTTGCTATTAGACGTACTTTATATCTGGCTATAGACCTATCACTGTGCAATTTCTTCTTCAGTACCCACTTGCATCCTAAAACTTTAGCTCCTTTCGGCAGGTCAACTAGATGTCAAGTGTTGTTTTGTAGCAGCGAGTTTATCTAATCATCGATGACTTCTTCCTACATTAACGCATCTCTAGATCTCATTGCTTCCTGATAGGAGAATAAATCATCCTCTAAGTGGTAGGTGACAAAATTTTAACAAAAATCCTTAGGGATTCTATCTCTTGTAGATACTCTAAGAGGAACAGGTTGCACCTCTAAAGGTAGGAGAGTAGTGCTAGAGGGGTCAGCTTCAGGTTTTACATGCAGTAGATTCTGAAAACATGTCAGTAGACCCGGAAACGGTCAAACCATGATCTTTGATAAATTTATATTCAAAGAAAATAACATCTCTAAACTCTATCACTGTATTAGTGGATAGATCCAGAAACCTGTCAGCTGCACTATCTTCTGCACTACCTAAATAAACACAGGTCGTTGTTTTAGGTCCCACCTTAGGTCTCTTAAGGTCTTGTATTCTCACATAAGCAATACATCTTCAAGTATTTGGAGTGTCATATCTATAAGGATGGTCATGCCACAACTCGTACGGTGTAGAGTTGAACTTTGAGTGAGGAGCTCTATTTATAATGTGATTTGTAGTTAGGACTGCTTCCCCCCAAAATGAATTAGGCATAGCAGTTGTGAGGAGCATAGAATTTAACATTTCTGTTAAAATTCTATTCTTACGCTCAGCAATACCATTCGACTGGGGTGAGTAAGGAGCTGTGGTTTTTAGGATTATACCCTTAGAGACACAAAAGTACCTAAACCCAGTTGTAGTGTACTCTCCTCGATCACTTCTAAGTCTCTTAATCTTTAGATTTAATTGATTTTATACCCGAGATTTGAAGATCTTAAAGGTCTCGAATGTCTCATCTTTCGATTTCAATAGGTAAACATGACAATATCTGAAAAAATCGTCGATGAAGGTAATTAGATATTTCCTTCTCCCTCTAGTGGCGTGACTACGAAAATCACAGAGGTCGGAATGTATCAACTCCAGAAGTTGTGTGTTCCTAGAAACTGTCTTTTAAGAGTTTCTAGTGATCTTAGTCTATGCACAAACCTCACATCTATCAAATTGAATAGAAAGATCTAATGGGAGCGAGATCCGGTAAGACGAAAATATGTAAAATCTTAAACGCCGGCAGAAATGGGAGCAAGATCCGGTGATCTGCAATAGCCAGGCAACAACAAAAGGTAACGAGATCTTTTTTTTGATGTCTTCCGGGGCGGCAGAGCTAATTCACGAGAATGAAAGCGGCAATGGCAGATCAGAGAAACTTGCGAACTGCAAGATCTATACAGCTGCGGTGGCGGATCTGAGCAGCGGCGGTTTCTGCCTCTTCTAGATCGATGGGCGCACTGCTCGGGATCAGGCCTGGAGGCAGCGAACCTTTCTTCCTTCGCGATCTTTCGACTTATAGAACTAAGTAACACGCCGGAAAAAAAAATGTTGGCGAAATTTGTCTACAGAATGGCGGATCTGCAGCGGCTTGTGACAGGAGAAGGACGACCTGGATTTGCGCAGGAGCGGCGTAACGAATTCGCGAACGAGAGGAAATTCCGTCTTTTTTTTGATCTGCTTGTGCAGGGACAGCGGTGGTGGGATCCACGATCTTCCTCTTCAGCCATGACACAACAGGATCTACTTCGCAAACATAAACGTGAGCAATGAACGCAAGAGCGGTGGTGGAATCGTACCGGAACGAGGGAGCGGAAAACCCTAGAAAATATCTTGAGAATGTAGAAGGCTCCGCTCAAGATAGTTCGCTAAGACTCATCAGTGTGGAATGACCTTATATAGTATCTTCAGCGTAGAGTCGTTACACTCTAGTGACACATAACCCATTGAGTCTTTCTGAGTCGGTTCTGACACGCGCGGACATATAAACCAAATATCCTAGCATATCACACCTAAGCAAAGTACCTATATCAAATCCCAAAATACAAAAATATATTTGTGGTCAAGGATCGTGTACACGATATCAACAAGGTGTGGGGAGAAATATAATTCTCACGCTTGACCTAGAAAAAGCACTTGACGTAGTGGATTAGAAGTTTCTGTTCGAGATAATGGACAAAGTTGGTTTCTATGCTAAAATAGTGTCTTTAATCAAAATGACGTAATGTCACAACATGTTCTCTCTAATTATAAATGGAGCAAAATGCAGCTTATTCCCTTCTGTCTGGGGTGTGAAGCAAGGTGACCCGTTATCCGCCTTACTTTTCTTGATCTCTCAAGATGTCTTTAGCAAATTGCTGAACACTTATTTTAAACTCTAAAAAGTCACCTGGTACTGCATAATTCTGTACGTATAACGAATATAAAGGATCCCGCGGAACTGCATTTTCAATATAAAATACAACTGCAACGTAAAATGCAGTTGCAAATGGACTGCATTTTCAGTGTAAAATGCAGTTGCAATAATAGTTCAAAAAAATTATTTTTTTATAAGTATATTTTCAACTCAAAATATATACATATGACTATTTAAAATGATAATAAAAATGCATGAATCAATAATCCATGATTTATTTTAAGAAAAAAAAAACAAATATGAATCAAATTTGATTTTCCGCAGGATTCTACATATACGTTGCCCGTATTTAAAAATTACACCTGGTACTGCGGGTGTTCAAGGAGTCCCCCACATCTCTCCTTGCCTTTATATTGATGACACCATCATTTTTTCTAGAGGAAATCTGTCCACTATCCACTCCATTAGTGAAGCTATATCGCAATTTGAACAATGATTGGGTCAAAAAATAAATTGGAAAAAAATAATATTTATTTATGGAACAAATGTCCTCTTTGCTCAATTGGATTATCCAAAAAAGACCAAAAAATCCTACTTGAGTTAGGGCTGAACATATTATTCGAAACTCAAAAATCGCTAGAAAATCGTTCTAAAATTGAGCCGAATTGGAATCGGTTAAAATTGATTCGACTCAATTTGAGTCGATTCAATTTGACTCGAATATGATTTCGAGTCGATTTCGAGCCAGCCCTGAATCGCTCGAAATATGATTCGAATCAACTCGAATTAATTAAAAAATTTATGTATTTATTAATATATTATTATTTTAAGATTAAAAATAACAAAATTTAAACCTAAATAAAAAAGAATGAATGCTTTAAGTGTTTCATTTGCTAAATTTATAGGTTGTCCAATTTAATTTTGAGCAAACTAGGAATAAAACGAAAAATTGTTAAATTTCGAGTCGACTCGATTCGATTTCGAGCCGACTCGATTCGATTTCGAGTCGACTCGGAATCGAGCCATTTCGAGTCGAGCCGACTCGACTCGAAATCAATTTCGATTTCGAGTCGATTTCGAGCCGAGTTCGAGTCGTAAATTTCGATTTCGAGCCGAGCTCAAATCGCTCGAACTTGACTCGATATCAACCCTAACTTGGGTCTTTCCCCTTCTCTTATTTGGGAATCCCTATTTTCTATGGTCGAGCGTTCACTGACGCCGTCAGAGAAAAGTTCTTAGTCTCGTGAGTGGTGGTTTGTCATCCTTCGAACATCTCTCACACTCTCATCAACAATTGTAACGGTGAGCGATCTGCCACCCTCGCCATCTCTCAAAAGGTCATGTAAATCAACACCATATAATGGAAGTTTGGTCGGCACCGATCCAACCCATGAGTTTTCACCCTATTCATGAGTTTTCCACATTTTTAAAAAATCTCTTTTCCGTTCCCCTGATTTTCTAGCTGGAGGAAATGCTATCTATTTCGATTTCCGTTCGTTCGACTGAGATGTTCTCTCATCATCTTCGTCATTACTATTTCCATCGAGAGGGTTAAGGCAAAAGGAAATGAAATATGAACAGAGGACAAAATTGTGATGCAATTAATAAATATAGATATCTTTAACCATTCACAAAAGAATGTCATGCCTTTAAAAAAGTTCTGCGACAAGTATAATTTTTCCGTCCGGGCTCCGAACTCTTAATGATCTCTGAGAGTTCAAATATGATCTCCAAGAGATCAAAAAATTAGAGCAATGTTATATGCAGACCGCTTTTGACTTTATGCAGGCCACAGATATATGGAGGCCAAAGAATTATTCATGCAGGCCAAATTTCACATATGCAGACCAAATTCAAAAATCAATCTCATTGCTTGTAGCAGAAAATGTGAATTAAACCTGCAAATAAAAGAGATAATCCTAGTTAATGACCAAAAAAATCATGAAACTACAATGTTGCTAGCAGCATTTCCAGGCAATGTTAATGGTTAATGCATTTTATGAAACACCTAAAATGCAATGTATTTTGCCAGTTGAATCGTGAATATAATGCAAATGCCACTAAGATTAATCATTCTGGACAGAATTCCTCCACCTATTCATGTCACATAGTACAATCAAAAATTAAAATCAAACATTATCACATTTGATTGACAAAGTCATGCCAAATAACTAAATAAGAGGAAGTTTTGGACATGGAAATGAGAGAAACCTGCTAGCCTACTCCTGCACTTGCAGTCTGCACCACACGGTCCACACCTCGCCTAAACTTCGTGAAAACACGCCCGGTGCTCTTCTAGGAATGTAGCACATAAAAATTCCCTAAACCTAAACATGAAACACCAGTGATTTGTAGGAGAAATTGGAAGGGAGGTGGGGTAAGGTGTGATGACAGGCGGCGATGCGGTCAGGAGCGACAAGCTGGGAGAAAGATGAATCTTATCGGTGATTTGCAGGAGAAATTGGAAGGGAGATGCGGTGAGGAGCGCCGACTGGCGGGGAGCTGCTGCGGCGAGCAGAGCGGCGACCTGGAAGACCTTAGCGCGGAACAACAATCCGTCAGGAGGAAACTTTAGGGCCTACGGTTTGTAAAAGAGATAGTCTGGTCATATTCTAAAATAATGGCCTGCATATAACCTAAATGGGCCTGCGGATAACAACGCTAAAAAATTATATCCTAGAAGTTGAAAAATATGATACCTAGAGATCAAATATAACCGCCACAGTGCCACACTGCCACTACAGCCCGAACCTAACCTAAACCGCACAGCCAGTCCTCCCTCTCGCCTGCTCCCCGGACGAAATCCTGCCCCAAGCCGGTCGCGCCTTCGACGCCTCCCGCGTCGCCGGCCGCCTCCCGCGTCGCCGGCCGACGCCCGTCATTTCTTTGCAGAACGGATCCTGCACCCCGACCCCCTTAACGCCGCCCTGAAGCCGGCCTCCTTCCTCGCAGAAGGGATCCCTGACGCAGGAAGCCTCCCTTGCAGAAGGGATTCTCAAGCATCCTCCAAGGTTAGCCATTTCCGATCCTCAAGCTTCCTCCATGGGTATACATATATGATTTTTCTAGACTTCTAACCCTTAAACATTAATGTTTGTTAGAATTCATGGAATGCAATTGCAAGGTGTATTATGTGCACTTGAATAGATGACCAAATGGTCTTACATATAGGAGAAGAGGAGGGGGAGAGAGTCCTCATTAGCAATGTGGGACTAAATGGAGTAGTATTAAATACAACAATAAATGCAGTCTTTAACACGCCCTCTCAAACTCACGGTGGATCATGAACTGAGAGTTTGCTAATAAGATATCGGAATCTTGCAGTTGTGAGAGACTTGGTGAGGAAGTCCGCAACTTGTTCTTCAGAGGCAATGAACGGTAGAGAAATAGTATTGGCGAGGAATTCCTGGCGAGTGAAGTGGCAATCAATCTCAATGTGCTTTGTTCGTTCATGGAACACTGGATTGGAGGCGATTTGAATTGCACTTCGATTGTCACAAAATAAGGGAGTGGGTCCCGTTGTCTGCACACCAAGATCGCGAAGAAGACGGCGGAGCCAAACTATTTCAGCCGTGGTGGAAGCCATGGCACGATACTCAGCCTCCGTGCTGGAGCGCGCAATGGATTCCTGTTTCTTACTTCGCCAGGAGATCAGGGAGTCGCCCAGGAAGATGCAAAAACCAGTAGTGGAGCGACGAGTCGTAATGTCCCCCGCCCAATCAGCATCCGAAAATGCTCGGAGGGTGAGTGGAGAAGTTGCAGAGAAAAACAACGAGCGGTTGACGGAGGTGCGAAGATATCGAAGAATCCGAAGAACTGCGGAGTAGTGAGCTGAGCGAGGAGCTTGAACAAACTGGCTGACAAAGCTAACAGCGTAAGCAATGTCAGGTCTAGTCATTGTGAGATAGACCAGCATCCCGACAAGTTGCCGATAGCGGGAGACATCTGGAAGCGGTTCGCCGCCGGTGGGCAGAAGTTTCAGATTGAGCTCTATGGGGGTATCAACAGTGCGGTTGTCAGTGAGAGCGGCAACGGAGAGGATGTCAGAGATGTATTTTTGTTGAGAGACCAGGATACCGCGTTTGGAGCGGGAAATCTCTAACCCAAGGAAGTAGCGTAGGGGGCCCATGTCCTTCATCTCGAACTGACTCCGGAGGTGTTGTTGAAGAGAGACAATGGTGGCATGATCATCTCCAGTGATAATCATATCGTCCACATACAGGAGCAGAATGGCGCATCCCTGAGCAGAGGTGTGAGTAAACAAGGCATGATCAGTCTGTCGTTCAATAAAATCAGCCTTGAGAACAGTGTTGCGGAAGCGTTCAAACCAGGCACGAGGAGCCTGTTTGAGACCATAGAGAGCCCGACGGAGGAGGCAGACGTGACCAGGAGGAGCGGAGAGGCCCAGAGGAGGGGTCATGTACACACATTCTGTGAGATCGCCATGCAGAAAGGCATTGGTGACATCCATCTGATGAAGAGGCCAGTTTCGGGCAGCAGCAACTGCAAGTAAGGTGCGAACGGTTGTCATCCGGGCAACTGGTGCAAAAGTTTCATCATAGTCAATCCCATGTTCCTGTGAAAACCCGCGAGCAACCAAACGGGCTTTATAACGCTCAATGGAACCGTCTGGGCGAGTTTTAACTTTAAAGATCCATTTGCAGCTGACAGGTTTGACGCCCAGAGGACAAGGGACAAGGTCCCAGGTGTGAGTTCTGCGGAAAGCCTGAGTTCAACTGTCATGGCTTGCTGCCATTCGGGTTTGCCAACTGCCTCTTGATATGACTGAGGCTCCTGATGTGAATGAAGAGCGGTGAGAAAGGCTTGAAAAGCAGGTGAATAGGAAGTAGCCGTGGTGAGGGCAGAAGGAGTAGGCCTATCAGGGCTTTGGTCGTAGCGAGCAGGCGGGTGGCGATGGCGAGCCGGGTTACGCCGAGGAGGAGCAGGATCCACGGGTGCAGAGGCGGACGGAGCGTCAGAAGGAGCCGTATCAGTTGGAGCAGGAGCGGGAGGTGGAGCTGTTGGTGGCGGAGGAGGAGCGGAGGGTGAAGGAGGATCCTCGGCCGGAGGACGAGCTGAGGGTAGGGAAGGATGGGTAGTGTGAGTCCTGGGACGAGTGGGAATAGGAGGAAGCAGCGGAAGAGAAAGAGGTGGAGTAATGGAGGGTTGGCCGTTAAGGTTTGAGGGTGTGGTAGAGAAGAACATCTCATGTTCGACAAATGAGACATGTCGAGATATGCGAATGCGTCGACTGACTGGATCGTAGCAACGATAGCCTTTGTGGTGAGGGCTAAGGCCGAGGTGAACACAACGAGACAAGCGAGCTGAGAGTTTGTTGCGTTCAGGGGCGGGAAGGAGAACAAAGCATGTGCACCCAAACGTACGGAGAGGGGCATAGGTCGGCGGTCGAGAGTATAGTCGTTCATACGGAGTTACTCCAGAGATGGCCGAGGAGGGAGTGATGTTGATGAGATGGACAGCAGTGAGGACAGCTTCAGCCCAGAAGGAGTGAGGAGCAGAGGCAGAGATGAGAAGTGCACGGGCAGTTTCGATGATGTGGCGATGTTTTCTTTCGGCGACCCCATTTTGTTCATGGGTGTGCGGGCAGGATTGCTGATGGATGGTGTCATGCGATTGGAGAATGTCGCGCATGGTGGAGGACAGAAATTCTTGGGCACAGTCGGAGCGAAAAATCTTAATCCGACGCGCAAACTGTGTGTGAAGCAGAGTGGTGAACTTCCGATACACATCGGTTATTTCAGAGCGATTGCGAAGGAGGTAAACCCAAGCACAACGTGAGAAGTCATCAATAAAACTAGCATAATATAAATATCCAGAGTGAGAAGCAATCGGCGCAGGGCCCCAAATATCAGAGTGAACTAAATCAAAAGGGGAGGTTGTTTGAGAAGCACTGCTCGTAAACGGTAGAGCAAGGTGCTTAGACAAACGACAACCAGTACAGACAGAAAGAGGGGAAAAGGAGATACGACCCAAAGCTCCAGAGCGGATAACACGTCGGAGTCGATCAGTGGACAAATGTCCTAAACGTCTGTGCCATAGGTCGGCATCAGATATAACAGAAAGGGCAGAAGTTGAGGGAGATGAGGATGGGGGAACGTGGAGGTATTCCATCTGATACAGGCCACCAATCCTACGCCCTGTCCAATCCTCTGAGCTGTTCGTGAATCCTGCACAACACAATCAGAAGAAGAGAATAAGACGGTTAGTCCGAGATCACAAAGAGAGCTAACAGAAATGAGGTTCATGTGTAGCCGATGAGCATGATGAACATTGGAGAGGGTAAGTCGACCAGGAGGGGCAGAGGTCGGGGTGACGGAGCCGGATCGCAGAATAGGGACAGAACCCCTATCAGCAGTGGTGACCTGAAAGTTAGTGGGGGAAGAGGTGCAGTTGGTGAGGGTGCGGGAGTCGGAGGTGAGGTGGCAGGAGGCCCCTGAGTCGAAATACCAAGAAGTAGTTGGAGAAACTAGAGCAGCAGCAGTACCAGAGGCAGCTAAGAGACTGTGTTCCGCAGGGGAGCTGGTAGAGGCGGCAGATTGAAACAGCGGTGACTGGAGAACTAACTCCTCCAATCGTTGCAGTCGATCGGGAGCAGCAGCAGCAGTAGGTTGGGAGCTAGGGCCACGACCTCGTCCCCGGCCACGACTGTCACGACGATGGTCATGAGGTCTGTGCTCACCAGGGCGGGGGGGGGGGGGACGAGTAGGACAATCAGATTTCATATGCCCCAGCTTCTTACAGTAGTTACAGATAACAGGACTATTGCGTGGAGGAACCGCAAGCGCAGTGTCGATCCCGGGAGCATGTTGGAGTGCCACAGGAGGTCGGAGACGGGTCTCTTCATCAAGTAGAGCAATCAAGGCGTCATCCAGAGTGGGAAGCGGAATCCGGTGGAGGAGCTGAGCTGCCAGGAGGGCGAACTCGGGTCGCAGGGCAGCAAGGAACTGATGGAGATGACCTTCAGAGAGGTGGCGCTGAAATTCTGATGAGCGCGGGCAGCCGCAAGGCAGAGGAGTCATGGAGTCCAGTTCGTGCCAGTAGGCACTCATCAAGGAGTAAAAATCCTGAATAGAGCGCCCTTCCTGGCGGGCAGACTGGGAGTCGCAGATGAGACGGTGACGCCGAGCTCCACCACGGGGGATGAAGCGATCGCGGAGATATTCCCATATGGCACGGGTGGAAGGAAGGCGGCCGATAGACGTGAGGAGCGATCGAGCAACAGATTCCATGAGGTAAGCCCGGATGGCTTGATCGCGACGTCGCCAAAGAGTGAGATCATCTGGAGAAGTGGCGGGTACTGTAGTTGCGTCAGAGCTGGATGCAGTAGTTGTGGCCGAGCCGGTTGCAGGGGCAGGCTTGGGGGCAGAGGCTGGAGGCATACCGATGATGTGATCCCAAAGATCACGGGAGGAGAGAGCGGCCTCAACGGTAAGGGCCCAGTCAGGCCAGTCGCTAGCGCCTGCAAGCTGAAAAGACGTGGCCTTCAGAGGTGGCGAGATCAGAGGAGCAGCCATGAAGTCGCGACGGACCGTTTATCCTGCACAAGGAGAGAGAGAGAGAGCGGCCTGAAAGTGGGTGGTGAACGGGGTGGCGGACAGGGAGGAGGGGGGGAGAGCTTGGGGGCGGCCTGGGTTTGGCGGACAGGGAGGGGGGGGGGGAAGGGAGAGGTGCGAGCTGTGGGTGGGGGGCGGTCTGGGTTGGCGGACAGGGAGGAGGGGGGGGGGACGGCCTGGGAAGAGGGGCTGCCTGGAATGGCGGCGTGGGTTGGCGGACAGAAAAGAGGGTCGGCCTGGGAGGAGGGGGCGGCCTGGGTTGGCGGACAGGGAGGAGGCGAGCTGGGCTAGGGGCGGCCTGGTTGAAGGAGGGGGGAGGGGGGGCGAGCTGGGTTGGCGGGCAGGGGGGAGCTGGGGGGCGAGCTGGGGGCGAGCTGGGTTGGCGGGCAGGGGGGGTGAGCTGGGGCGGCGACCTGGGGGCGACCTGGGGCGGACAGGGAGAGGAGGTGGCGGACTGGGGGCGGCCTGGGGTGCGGACAGGGCAGGGCAAACCGGACAGAATCCGGGCAGAGTGGGCAGAGCCGGGCAGACAGAGAACAAGCAGGTGCGGGCAGCGTCGCGAGCAAGACGGCGAGCGAAATTTTTTTTTGTTTAACCTCCCTCTGATACCATGTTAGAATTCATGGAATGCAATTGCAAGGTGTATTATGTGCACTTGAATATAGGACCAAATGGTCTTACATATAGGAGAAGAGGAGGGGGAGAGAGTCCTCATTAGCAATGTGGGACTAAATGGAGTAGTATTAAATACAACAATAAATGCAGTCTTTAACAATGTTTGTTCTCCAAACATCCCTCTTATAGCGCGTGTGATTATGGTAGTTTAAAGTCACAATTTTTAAGCATCCCTCTTATAGTTGGTGTGATTATGGTAGTCTAAAGTCACAATTTTCAAGCATCCCACTCAATGAGAAGAAGAGAGATCAATTCATAACAACCATCCAAATCTAATCCACAAGATTCAGGAAATTAAATTCAGCACAATAGAGAATTATTTTTATTCTTCAGTGATGAAGATTGATCCTAAGAGGTGCAAACTACCTCTGAACAAATGATCAATAACAGGAAGAGGTATTCTTCCCGATGGATACAACAGAAGCTACAGTAATGCAAAAAAGAACAAGAGAAAACAATAAGACTCAAACATACTAAACATCAGCTCTACAGTGCTATTTATAGCCGTAAAAATGGTTCAGCTGAAGTGGTTTAACGAATAAAACCATCATATACAAAATAAACTGCCCAAAACAGCTTCCCGCCAAAATGATTTATTTGCTATTTCTGGCTTCCAATTAAAATGCATCGTGAATTCATCAATGCCGTTGAATGGACCATCAATCCTCCCCAGTTGCTATCTCCGGCGACAAAATGCCGTTGAATGGACCATCAATCCTCCCCAGTTGCTGTCTCCGGCGAGCCATTGGTCCACTGCACCAGTAACTGAGTGACAACACAGCCATTTTTGGGAATATTGCGTTGTTCCAGGACGTCCATTGGTTCAATCATGAGGTTGCCGTCCACATTGACAATCGATGGTAGCTGCCAGGGGTGGATCTACATAGGGCCGAGTGTGGGCAGCCGCCCACACTGAATTTTAAAAATATTATTTTTTACTAATAGAAAATATTTTTTTGCAGTTTATATTTAAATATATTTTAGATTACAACAAATGAGTTAATGTCTCTTAGCTCAGCTAGTAGAAAGTTAAAAAGTTTTTTCATGTGGTCATGAGATCGAGACCTCTTTTCGACTATTTTTTATAACCTTTTTTTTATCTTTTAGGGGGTCATGAAATTGTGTCCTATCAAAAATTACTTGCATCCTATTAAATATTTTGACATAAATGATTTTCAATTTTTTTTTTATCTTCATTTAAAATTAATTTTGTAGATAGTTATTGACTATTTATTAATTAAAATAATTGTTTTTGATCATTACATTAAACTTCTTAGATCGTGATTCGAGCTTGCTCGAAATCGAGTCAATTTCAAGTCGAGTTAGCTTGATTCAAAGTTGATTTTGATTTTGAGTCGACTCAGAGTCGAAATTTCTATTTCGAGCCAAGTCTGGCTCGATCGAAATGGACTCGATATCACCCATAGTGTGAACAATAATTGATTAAAGTATTATGACTAATAAAAAATATGCATATATAAAATTTTATTATTGTAAATAATTTTTTTATGTGACATTAGTATAATAGACTTATTTTTCCTATATTTATCAATTTACTTTATGAATAATTGTATGCATTGGCCACACAAAAAAAATTTTCTTCGTCCGCTACTGGTAGCTGAAGGTTTTGTTGTGGCGAATGCTGATATGTTTATAGGGCTTAAGTAGAATGTAGACCCAGTTCCCCACCTCAAGTACTCATTCACTCCTCTTCCCGTTAGCTAAAATCTTCATCATGTTTTGTGCTTGTGCTAGATTGAACTTCAATAGATTGATTACTCGATCCTGCGCCACCAAGGAGTGGTCCACCTACTCCAAAAAGCAATACCTGGAATGTAAGGGCAAAGTATAGTTGGTTCCTAGTTCCTACTTGCAGAGCACCTCAAATGGGGTCATTTTGATTGCACTTTGAAAACTGGTGTTGTACTACCACTCAGGCAATGGAAGCCAAGTAACCCAACTCTTCGGCCTCTCAAAACACATATAATGAAGATTGCTCTCCACACACCTATTCACCACCTCTGTCTGACTATCTGTTTGAGGATGATAGGAAGCAGACATTCAGAATTGGACCTGTAAGAGTTGGAACAATTCTTGCCAGAGTCAAGAAGACTACGCTTTGTCGCTGACTATTGAACTTGGCCGGCCATGAAGACGAAACACCGAATCCAAAAGAGTTTGGTCTACAATCTCCGTTGTATATGAGTGGGTTATCGCCATGAAATGCGCTTGTTTACTCAATCTATCAACCACGACCAATATGGTGTACTTATTTTGGACTTTTGGGAGATCTTCAATAAAATTTAAGGATATGTCCTGCCAAATTCTATCTGGAATTGGCAGGGGTTATAACAACTCCATGGGCTTTTGTGCATCAGTTTTGCATTGCTATTAGACAACACGCTTCTGAATATATGAATACACTTCTGACTTCATATTCTTCCTGAAGAAGAGTTTCTTCAGCCTATGGTAAGTTGCAGTGATTCCGTAATGGCCCCCTACTGCCCCATCATGGTATAGCTGAAGCAAGGTCAATTTAACTGATAGATCATTTCCCACCACCAGTTTACCTTTGCGTTTTAGGATTCAATGTGCCCACTGGTATTTAGGCTTGTAGAGTTGATGTATTCTAAAATCGAGGGATTGATTTTAAATATTAAATTTGAGACCGGTTTAAAAGATTTGTCGCCAGTGAATATTTTACGAGCAATAGCGGAGTTTGCAAACACACGTAAATGCTAACACTCGAACATATGATTAACATGAAATGACGATCCACATGCATACACTGAGAGTAATGAAAAAATGCGAGAACAAGCAAAGTTTCACATTAACGACAAACATGAAGTGATAATTTAGGCAAGCTCTGATATTTTGAAAGGTCATATTAATATAAACATAAATAAGACTAATAGTTATCGAGTAGTGAGATAAGGTGAAAATTATACTAGTCGGCATCACTGAAATGAGGAAATCCAAACCGTATCCAAATGATGGCCAAAAATGAAGACAAAACAAAGTCTTTGTTTCTAGATATGAACTAGAAGCTGTTCGAAGGAGGAAAGTTGGGCGAAGGATAAACAACGATCAAAAGGTGAAACTATCGGCTGGAAACAGGTCCCAAACACTGGAGGGTGTCGTCCTAGCCGGAGGAAGGTAGGGGGGGGAGGGTCGTCGTAGCTGTAGGTGGCGCGGACCAGCGGTGCAAGTTCCGGCGAGGGCGTCTGGGAGCAGGAACAAAAACAACTTTGCAAGAGAGAGGCTTTCGATTGGAAAACCAAAAAAATAAAGAGAGAGTTTCTCTATTTTCGATTTTCCCCAAGCCGCCTTTCATGTGAGGAGAGCGGGTAGCTTTTATAAAGATAGGAGTAGGTTTTTAATTTAATAATATAATATGAAATGTTATAGTTTAGTTTCAATTTAATGTTGCAGAATATTAAAAAGGGGAAATTTCAAAGGTTGGTGATAGTTTTTAAAGTGATGAAAAGTTGATAGTTTTTTAAAGATTTTTGACGGTTTTTCAAAGTGACCTCATTGGTCAAAAATGGAAGGAATTTTCTTTTAATAGAGGGTTTTAATGATAATAAGGGGGAGATAATCAAGAGACAAAGGGATTGAATTTGGACACTTAAAATTCCCTCGCATTTTTGGAAACACTTGATACTTTCTTATAATTTTGAAAACATTAATTCTAAAATAAAATTGAAAAAAACATAATTATAATTTCAAAAAATTAAACTTAAAATACTTATATTAAAATATAATTTCAAATCTTGCACTATTTTATCACTTTACCTAATTTGACAGACCAATTTATTTAGGGTCTTATTTTGTGGTCACACCAATAAGACGAAACACGCGCGCGAGTGCATGCACAAAAACACATGTGCGCAAGCTAATAATATATGCAAAACATATAGCTCCATTTAATCTGTGTGGAAATAAAGGAAATAATAAGCGCGAAGACATGTGCGACACTAATAAAAGTGATGGAAATAAAAGTAAAATAAGATGCGACTCAGGTTGCATCAAAGAGTGAATCCTTTTCTTTCTCTGTAATCAACGCTTGAAGATGTAAATTCTGAGTCCACGACCCTTTGATTTGCTGCAACACAGTTGAATTCACCGTTAACCATTGCTTTCAATTCAATGGTTTCCCACTCTCTCCTTCATTCTTGTGTGATAATGCATCTGCACACAAGTTCTCCCTACCCTTCCTGTACTGGGTCTCATAATCAAAGCCCAGTAATTTGGTGATGTATTTTTGTTGGTTTGGAGTTACCAATTTCTTCTCCAACAAAAATTTCAAGCTTTGATAATCAATTTTAGTGATGAAATGGCATCCTATCAGATATTGCCTCCACATATGAACCGCTATCACAATGGCCAAAAGATCTTTCTTATAAGTGGATAAAGTCGCATTCTTCTTCCCTGAGGATTTTCTCAAGAATGCGACTTGATTCCCCTCCTGCATGAACACCGCCCCCACCCCGGCTTCAGATGCATCAATTTCAACTACAAACACATTTTCAAAGTTTAGTAAGCATAGGACAGCCGGATAGGCGGCTGAGAGTTTTCCTCCTTCAATGTTTGAAGTGTTGAATCAACTTCATATGACCACTGAAAGCTTCTTTGCTTAATGAGTTCAGTGGGGGGGGGGGGGGGTCTGACCAACACTCCATACCCTTGTATGAACCGTCAATGGTACCCCGTTAATCCTAAAAACCCGCTCAGTTGTTTCAACTAGTTGGGCTTAGGCCAATCTATCATATCTTTAATTTTATGCGGGTCTGTTGCCATTCCAAATTGAGAGATAACTTGTCTCAGGTAATAGATTTGCTGACGTCCAAAACTACACTTATTACACTTAAAGAAGAACAGATGAACTCTCAGGATGTTAAAGGTGAATTGCAAGTATTCAGGGAATTGAGGTGTTCTGCCTAGGATTTACTGAAAATCAGTATATCATCGAAGAACACTAGGATGAATCGCCAGAGTTGATCCTGAAACAACCTATTCCCAAACTTTGGAACGATGATGGTGTGTTTGTTATGCCGAAGGGCATTACTGCAAACTTGTAATGCCCTTTTTGAGTCCCGAAGGCCGTATTGTGTATATCTTCCGCCGTCATTTTAAATAGTGATATCCTGCCCGAAGGTCTAGTTTTGAGGGGGAAAACACGGCGTCACAGAGTTCGTCGATGAGTTTTTTTGTTACCAAAATAGAGAATTTGTCTTTCATGGTATAATGGTTGAGCTTCCTGTAATCAATGCAGAGACGTCATGTACCATCATTCTTCTTCACTAAAACCACTAGGGAGGCGTAAGGACTGGAGTTGAGCCTGATGACACCCATGCTCAACATTTCCTTTATCAATCTCTTAATTTCATTCTTCTGCAGGGGGTATCGATAAGGTCTCAAGTTGATGCTAACATTCTCCTCCTTGAGATTGATGTAGTGTTCATGCTCTCTAATCAACGACAACCCCTTTTGTTCAACAAACAAATCTCTATATTCATCTAACACCTCCTGTAGTTATGTTTGTTCCTGGTTGGATAAACAATTTTCCATCAAATTGCAATTTCTCGCATAAGCTAATTCAACTTCATTGTCTTCCTGATGGTCTCCTCCCTGAATATTACACATTGCCATCATATTGATTTGCCCATTCTTTAACAACAATTTTTGCATGCGCTTTTGTTTCATCCAGGTCTCAACAATGTTATGGATCCACTAAGAGATATTTTCTTTCCTTGACTGTGGAACTCCATCTTCAGATTGTTGAAATCCCATTACGCCACCCCTAATGTAACCAACCATTGTATTCCCAACACCACTTCACACCCGCCCAATGGTAGGATTAATAAATTGCACGCAAACACCACACACTGCATCTTCCACCGGAAATTAGCTATCATGTAAGCGCTGGAGATGTTCTTGCTATTAGCAATGGGTACATTGAATGTAGGGATTGGAGTTTACTTGCAATTCAATCTATTGGACGCATTCTCATCAAGAAAGCTATGAGTGCTACCCGAGTCAATCAAAATACTGATAGGTTGCCCTTGAAGGGAGATTATGACCCTCATTGTGTGAAAGTGAGTAATACCAGTTAAAGCATGAACTGGTACTTGTGGTGTCGTTTGTTCGATATTTTGGTCATCCACCTCCACTGATTCAACATCATTCTCCACCCGGCTTTGCTCTTCTTCATCCAGCTCATTAACCAACTCCAGAGCATAGGATTGCTTTCTCTCCAAGCATCTATTTTACACCAAAAGTAAAGCCCCATGCTCCTTTTGTCGTCCATTTCGGTGGATGTTAATCTCCTTCCCAGTTTAGATTGATTATAAGTGCTACCTGGATTGGGTAAATTGGCGGTCGAATTAAACGATTTAATTGGTGTGGGGTACCTTATCACCTCTGAGTGTGTTGTTATAAGTCTCCAGATGAGCTTTCCTCTAATTGATAAACATTTTTTGTTCCTGAATTCTTGCCAAATGACACACATCCCGCAACGTTTTGGGTTGGAACATCCTAACCGCAAACTCAATCTCATCTTAAAGACCGCAAGGCATAAACTAATGGCGAATTCCTTTGGAATGAGCACTTGGTGTAGGCTCACTTCAAAGTCATCCAAATAATTCTGGACTGTGGAGCGCTACTTCAAACTCTTCAATTCGCTCATAGGATCTTCGAACATCACCGATCCAAAGCGATTCTGCACAACTTGTTCATATTCTTCCCAGCTCGACCATTGTCGGGTAAGGCGTGCCTCCATATACGCCTAGTGCCAGAATAGTGTTTTCCCCTCTGTATGAATAGACGTGATTTTTACCTTCAAAGCATCTGACGTATTATCAATTTAAAAAAAAAAACTGATCACAACAGTAGATCCATTCAGTGGCTGCTTCTCCATAGAAGCATGAAAATTCTACATGCGAGAATCTAATCGTTGGGTGATAAGGAGTTTGATCTAAAATGTGGCCTGAAGCGCGTCCATCAAAAGCAGAGGACATATCTCCCAACTCCACCGACTTCTCAGATCTAAGACTTGCGAACATATCTCGCACTTCATCCAGCATTCTGCTGTGTTGATCCGTCAAGGTTTGCAAGGATCTGGCCATGGTATCGTGATTTTGCTTCAGCACTTCCAATTCTGCTTGCAGGTCTTTAGATCTCGTCGCTTTCGCCACCGGCATGATCACATCGCACGATCTGATACTAATGATAAGATCTCGATGAAAAGAAGAGAGATCAATTCATAACAACCATCAAAATCTAATCCTTAAGAAATTCTCAAGTTTAGTGGAATACTCTTCTAACTTGTCTCAAATATGAGATATTGTCTTAGAGAACAATGTTTCTATCTTTTCTCTTAGACTCCGTTCGTTTCGCGGGAATTGAGGTGTTGAAATTGACATTCAATTACCAATTCCAATTGTGGCTTTTCGGTATGCCCAAAATATCGTGGGAATCGGAAATCAAACCCAATTTTGTCGAAATTGGGTATAAGCTGTATCCCGCGACAATCATTTCCGACCTCGCTAGGTCATCTTTCGCGATTCCGATCCCGCTCCCTGCTCCCGCTCCCGATCCCGTCGCCGCGATTCTGATCCCGCTCCCTGCTCCTGCTCCCGATCCCGTCGCCGCTCCTGCTCTGGCTCCAGATCCCGTCGTCGCTCCTGCTCCGGCACCGGCTTCCGTCGCCGCTCCGGCTCCGGCAGGTACTTCTTCTTCTTCTATCAATGTTCTGTCATTGATGTGTACTCCACAAATTTTTTTTTTTTCGATTTTAATGTTATAAAATTAAAATTTCAATTCCAACCGTTTAAATCAGACATACAACCGAACATCGGAATTATCAATTCCAATGCTGATGACAGAATTCCTGCAGTTAGTCGGACAACAGAATTGGAATTGATTTGAATTCCAATTCCTGTAAGAATCGTCAGAATTGGAGTCAATTCCAATTCTTACATCTCAATTCCCGCGAAACGAACGGAGCCTTAGGCTTATTCATGCATATATATCAATCCTATTATTGTGCTAACTCTCTTTTAAGATGGTTTCAAGATTAATAATTGGATTGAGAAATACACCATTGAATGCTTCTGAGTTATCAAAAGCAACACATTTCATTCAGAGAAATATAGGCACTTTACTGAGAATGGTGGCAATTACGAAGCATGAAAATGAATCAAAGCCTTATACGCATTTTGTTTTTCCGCACTTTATTTTGTTGCGTGCTAGTTTCCATTCACACTCATGTTACTGTGTTCGGCTTAATCAGTTATGTATCGATTGATTCTATGTTTGATTGCACTCATCATCTAAGAACTACTTAATATTGTTAACACCACCCACGTTACTTGCAGTTAATCGGTATAGGTGATCTATGCTCGTTATTTAATTTTTTTGACATTTAATTGCAGAACAAATTTGAACTATTTAATTAATTTAAGAAGTTTAATTAAATTTGATTGATCACAAACAACTGAACGAGCACACAAGTTATACATATTAATTAATTTGAGGATAACAATGTGTCATGGACTTGCAAAATGCATTAATTTTAATGTCCTTGAGTGCTCGTGATATTTAAATACTTCAATGCTCTATCATTGATGAAAGATCGTGACATTTAAGTTGAGGGTAATATAAAGTATATTCATAAAGTCTCGTAGGTTGATTGAACTGTTGCTACCAATGTGACATATTCAATTCAACTTGTGGGATTTCATTCCCACACAGTTTAGGGATCTATTTGTCCAGAGGTGGTAAATTTACAAAAGACTTGAACACCACCATTGTTCGTCCCTGTGTAGAGAATTCTTAACTACGTGATACATATTCTGCACAGGTCCGCTCTCAATCCTAGCATTTAGAGCTTGTTTTTGTTGGATTGAGATCTATCTAGGTCTGCGCCCAATCCTAGCAAGGTGGAAATCAATTCGAGCTAGATTGATATTCAAGTTTTTAACATCACTAAATGATCCAAGAAGCATATAGAGGTATCGAGGGCTACATGAAAAGAATCAAAAATGCTAAAAAGAGTTTCATACATTATATTTATATCATCAATAACAAAAGTAAACAACAAAATAATAGGAAATTAGTACGAGTTGAAAATACAAACTAGTGTTTGTTTATATATAAATACCTGTAAAAGGCGGGTAATTTTATCAACAACAACTCTCAAGCCTTTATCCAACCATAGTGGGGTCAGCTATATGGATCCTTTGTCGCCACTGTGCCCTATCTTTAGTCATAATCTCACTAATGCCTAAGTACATCTTGTCTTTCCTTATAGTTTCATTCCAAGTCTTTTTTGGTCTACCCCTCCCCAGTAAATGGTGTGTAATTTTATCAAAATTGGGCAAAATTTGTTTACTCTCAATCCGATTTCTATCTGAATATATGCATAATTGAAATCAGATAGAGCTAATTTCACTCGGATTGAAATTAAATCAATATCTATCTAGATTTGTTGTCATTCCGAGCCAACCAAAAATCAATTCAAGGTATCTTGAAGTTCAAGTTTTTAAAAAGCCTTTAATGATCTGAGAAGGATTTGGAGGGTAATTTTGAAAGAATCATAGATGCAAAAAGAGTTGCATACATCATATTTATATCGAGAACTAAAGTAAATAGTAAAACATACCCGGAAAACATTACAAGTTAAAAGTATAGACTATTGTGTGGTGATATACCTAGGTTTGATCTCAATCAATTGGAGCCTTCATGAAATTTAAGTTTTTTAAGAGTATCAAATAATCCGAGAAACATTTAGAGGGACTGAGGGCAACATGAAAAGAATCAAAAATGCAAAAAAGAGTTTCATACATCATAGCTATATATTCAAATATGCAAGAACTAAAGTAAACACTAAAGGTAATAGGAAATTGATACAAGTTGAAAATGTAGACTAGTGCTTATTTATATATAAAAACATGTAGGTGGAGTGTGATTTGGTCAAATTTGAGCAAAACATGGTTGTTCCTGGTCCGATTTCTATCTGAATATAGATGATCATGAATCAGATCTATTTAGTTTTACTTAGCTTGAAATTTGGCAGAGATCTACCTTGGTTTGTTCTTAATCAATTCGAGTTGGCTTGAAATTTATGGTTCTTAAGAGCCCTAAATGATCTTAGAAACATTCAAAGGAACAGAGGCACACAAGTTATACATATTAATTAATTTGAGGATTGATCACAAACCAGATCTATGAAATTTGACAGAGATCTATTTAATTAATTTAAGAAGTGTAATTAAATTTGATTGATCACAAACGAGCACACAAGTTATACATATTAATTAATTTGAGGATAACAATGTGTCATGGACTTGCAAAATGCATTAATTTTAATGTCCTCGAATGCTCGTGATATTTAAATACTTCGGAGTGCTCGTGATATTTAAATACTTCGGTGCCCTTTCTGTCATTAATGAAAGATCGTGACATTTAAGTTGAGGGTAATATAAAGTATATTCATAAAGTCTTGTAGGTTGGTTGAACTGTTGCCACCAATGTGACATATTCAACTCGACTTGTGGGATTTCATTCCCACACAGTTTAGGGATCTATTTGTCCAGAGATGGTAAATTTACAAAAGACTTGAACACCACCATTGTTCGTCCTTGTGTAGAGAATTTTTAACTACGTGATACATATTCTGCACAGGTCCGCTCTCAATCCTAGCACGTAGAGCTAGTTTTTCTCGGATTGAAGTTGGATTGAGATCTACCTAGGTCTGCTCTCAATCCTAGCAAGCTGGAAATCAATTCGAGCTAGATTCATATTCAAGTTTTTAACATCACTAAATGATCCGAGAAGCATATAGAGGTATTGAGGGCTACATGAAAAGAATCAAAAATGCTAAAAGGAGTTTCATACATTATATTTATATCATCAATAACAAAAGTAAACAACAAAATAATAGGAAATTAGTACGAGTTGAAAATACAAATTAGCATTTGTTTATATATGGATCCTTTCTCGTCATTGTGCCCTATCTTTAGTCATAATCTCACTAATGCCTAAGTACATCCTGTCTTTCCTTATAGTTTCATTCCAAGTCTTTTTTGGTCTCCCTCCCCAATATATGGTGTGTAATTTTATCAAAATTGGGCAAAATTTGTTTGTTCCCAATCCTATTTCTATCTGAATATATGCATTATTGAAATCAGATAGAGCTAATTTCACTGGGATTGAAATTAAATCAAGATCTATCTAGATTTGACGTCATTCCGAGCCAACTGAAAATCAATTCAAGGTATCTTGAATTCCAAGTTTTTTAAAAGCCTTTAATGATCTGAGAAGGATTTGGAGGGGTTGATGGTAATTTTGAAAGAATCGTAGATGCAAAAAGAGTTGCATACATCATATTTATATCAAGAACTAAAGTAATTAGTAAAGCATACCCGGAAAGCATTACAAGTTAAAAGTATAGACTATTATGTGGTGATATACCTAGGTTTGATCTAAATCAATCGGAGCCTTCATGAAATTTAAGTTTTTTAAGAGGATCAAATAATCTGAGAAACATTCAGAGGGACTGAGGGCAACATGAAAAGAATCAAAAATGCAAAAAAGAGTTTCATACATCATAGCTATATATTCATATATGCAAAAACTAAAGTAAACACCAAAGGTAGTCGTGGGAAAAAAGCCCGGGCCCGACCCGATAAAAGTCCGGTTAGGCCCGGCCCGGGAAAAGCCCGACCCGGGCTTGGGGCCCTTACCGGGCCCCATTTTGGCCGTTTGCCCGGCCCGGGCCGGGCCGGGCAAAGCCCGGGCGCCGGGCTAGCCTGAGCCCGACACCGGGCTAAGCCAGAACCTGGCGGGATTTTAATCCCGCTAGGATCCAGGCGGGATTAATCCCGCATGATCAGGCGGGATTAATCCCGCATGATCAGGCGGGATTAATCCCGCCTGGGATTAATCCCGCATGATCAGGCGGGATTAATCCGGCCTGAGATTAATCCCACCTGATCATGCGGGATTAATCCCGCTAATCATAGGCGGGATTAATCCCGCCTATGATTAGGCGGACGCCTAATTAGGCGGGATTTTATCCCGCCCTTTGAATTCAGGCCGGCCCAGCCCGGCCCGAGCCGGTCTGAAGGGCCTAATCGGGCCCCCTTTTTTGGAGGGAGCCGGAGCCCGGCCCGGCTCAAATTGAGCCCGGTTTAACAAAAGCCCGAGCCCGATCGGGCCCGGCCCGATCGGGCTTTTTGAACACGACTAACAAAAGGTAATAGGAAATTGATACAAGTTGAAAATGTAGACTAGTGCTTATTTATATATAAAAACATGTAGGTGGAGTGTGATTTGGTCAAATTTGAGCAAAACATGGTTGTTCCTGGTCCGTTTTCTATCCGAATATAGATGATCATGAATCAGATCTATTTAGTTTTACTTAGCTTGAAATTTGACAGAGATCTACCTAGGTTTGTTCTTAATAAATTCGAGCTGGCTTGAAATTTATGGTTCTTAAGAGCCCTAAATGATCTTAGAAACATTCAAAGGAACAGAGGCCAATACAAATAAACTTGAAATCAAATCTATCTAATATTACTTTGATTGAAATTTGAAGATCTACCTAACTTTAATCTTAATCAATTCGAGCTGACAAGAAATTTAAGTTTTGTAAGAGCCCTAATGATTGAACAAATATTCAGAGGGACCGAGGACAACATGAAAAGAATTAAAGATGCAAAAAGAAGTTGAATATATCACAAATTTATATGTACATATATGCAAGAACTAAAGTAAACAATAAAAATAATAGGAAAATAATACAATTTGAATACAATGAGGGTGTTAGCTTAAGTTAGTCAAATATAATGAAAATATCACATGGAGTTGTTACCGAAGTTCAGCTTGAATTTGGATTGAGCATCTTTTACTCCGGAAATGTGAGTTACTGATAGAGAAAGGGTTGTTACGAAATCGATCTTAATTCATTCCATCATTGTTTTGCTCGAAAATTGAGATTAAAACTTTGTTACAATGTGCAAATTCAAAAGAAAAATAGCCGAAGAGCAAAGATAATAGTAAAGCAAATAAAAGTATTAAGAATAGAAGAGCTTGCGATTGAGAATAAAAAATGAAGATTATTACACCGATTCTTTGATCTGAGAAAAAAGAAGCTTCAGCGTTGAAGCGAAGAGATAACAAAATGTATTAGAAACTCTAGAGGCGGTAGCACTCAGTAGAGAAGTGGTGATAACAAAGAGGGGTTTTGATCTAAATGACGATGGTGAAACCCTAGTTCTACCTTTAAATCCCAAGCCAACTTCGGTCGATTAGATATAGCTAAAGAACTTTACTAGTTTTGATGTCCTTTAAGTGTATCTAATCAACTGAAAGTGGCTTGAGATTTAAGGTAAAGCCAGGGTTGCGACGCCATTGTTTCGATCGAAGCCCTCTTTGCGCTCTCGAGCTCTATGTCAATGCTTCTCTTCGCATCGTCACTATTGCTATATGGTGACGGGGCGGTTTGGCGGTCTGACCCTGGCGGCTTTAAGACCGCACGGTCTGGCGGTTTCTCTTCAGCGGTTTGTTAGCCGAGATGTGCTGATTGGAGACCGGGCGGTCTGGCAGTTTGACGCAGACGACTTGAAGACCGGGCGGTCTAGCGGTCTCCCCTAGCGGTTTGTCTTCTCTTTATAGTTATTTGCCGGACGGTTGGCCTATTCGTCTAACCGCGCGACTTGTGTGGTCTATTTTTGTATAGTCGCTTGTACCTGTAATTATTTGTCCCACATTGCTTATTTGTAATCTCTCCCCTCTTCTCTATTCTATAAAAGGGAGGTTATACCTTTGTAATACTTACTTTTTTAAATAAAAAAATTCTGTTATTCCAAATTTCGGTCTATTCTTTCTTGTTCGCACATGGTATCAGAGGACTCGATCTTTTCCACCTGATTCTGTGAGCTTCTTCTGTCTGCGCGGTTTGCCCTTTCTTCTTGCGGCCTGTTCGCGCGGCTTCCTTTTCTTCTGTGAGCTTCTTCTGTCCGTCCGGTTTGTCTCTGCCCTCTGTGTGTGCGGCCTCTCTGATCTCTCTCCCTCCCTATTCACGAACTGTCTTCGCAGTTTCTCTGCTCCCTGCTCTCTCTTGCTTTCGTGCGGACTCTTCATTGTTCGTGTGGTTTTTCTGCTCGTAACCTGTTTTTTGCGACCTCCCTTTCGCCCCGCGATCCCCTCCGATTCGCGCGATTTCTTTTCTATTCGCGCGACCTTGTTTCTGCTCGCGCGCCCTCTTTTTTGCCTCTCTCTTCTCTTCTATGACTCTCTCCGATACCTCTACCACTACTACTCCCGTGGCCCACCCTCCTCCTCCTACTCCTTCGGGCAACCTTGACACCGTTTCCAAACTCATCGGTTCCAACTACCCGGATTGGAGTGTCTCCTTCACCTTTCTTCTTCGCTCACAACGCAAACGACATCATCTCACCGATGACCCTCCTCCTCCAGAGTCCGATCTATTTGATGATTGGGATGCTAGCGATGCTCTTGTTCGCACTTGGCTGGCTAACAACCTTTTTGATGAGTGTCTCCCCGTCATCCGTCATAATGAAACGGTCAAGGCTTCTTGGCTTCATCTTGCCGCTCTCTACTCAAAGGGGGCTCAGACGTCTCACATCTATACTCTGCATGCGAACCTCTTTGCCCGTCCCTTCATGTCTCCTGCTGCTGCTTACCAACAGGTTCAGGCTCTCGGAGCCGAGATTCTCCAGAATCACCCCTTCTCTGCGGATCTATTTGATGATTGGGATGCTAGCGATGCTCTTGTTCACACTTGGCTGACTAACAACCTTTCTGATGAGTGCCTCCCCGTCATCCGTCATGATGAAACGGTCAAGGCTGCTTGGCTTCATCTTGCCGCTCTCTACTCAAAGGGGGCTCAGACGTCTCGCATCTATACTCTGCATGCGAACCTCTTTGCCCGTCCCTCCATGTCTCCTGTTGTTGCTTACCAACAGGTTCAGGCTCTCGGAGCCGAGATTCTCCAGAATCACCCCTTCTCTGCGGATCTGGCTGAGCAACACAAGCACTTGCAGGAGCTTCTGGTTGTGTGTTATCTTCTACGACTTCTTGAGTCTTATGACATGATCCGTCAACAGATCCTTGGCGAAGCGGACTCTCCCACCTTGGATGCCACTGCTGCCCGCATCGCTGCGGTTACCTCTCTGCTTCAACGTCCGTTGTTATCCTCCCCTCCTCAACCAGACAACTATGCTCACCAGACTCAGCGGAGTGGCTCTGGTGGCCGTAACCACCAATCCGGCGGGCGTGGTCCTTCCTACTTTCTCTGCTCTCACTGTGGGCGCACCAGCCATACGGTTGATCGCTGCTGGATGAAACATCCATATCTTCGCCCCTCTGGAGACGCTTCCACCTCCTCTTCGAAGCAGTCCGCCTCGGTGGTCACGTCTTCAGGTAGTGCCCACGTCGTTACTCAAGATAAACGACTGATAGACTTTGGTGCTACCAATCATATGACCGACAATCCTCAGTGTTTTTCTCTCCTAGAAACACATGATCGGTTGCCCCAGGTTGTTATTGCGGACGGCTCTCCCTCACCGGTCAATGGGACGGGAGTGGTTCAAGTCACTCCGCCTCTTTGCTTGGCGGATACTCTCTACGCGCCTAAGTTTCCTTGCAATTTATTATTTGTTACTTTTCTGTGCAAGCAACTACAGTGTTCTGTCACATTCACTCATACTTCTTGTTCTTTTTAGGATCCGGGCTCCCAACGGACGATTGCTACTGGGACTGAGAGCGGCGACCTCTCCGCTCTGTCCGTCTTCTCCTCCTCTTCTACAGACCTTCTGCAATGACATCTTCGCCTTGATCATCCTCCTCCACGGCTTCTTCGTCAGCTTCTGCCCCACCTCCCTTCGCACAGTCCTCCTCTTAACTGTGACGCATGTCAGCTTGACAAACATCACCGCTCCTCCTTCCCACCGAAGCAAGGCCGTGGATCTTCCCGTTCGTTTGATCTCGTTCACTCCGATGTCTGGGGTCCTGCTCCTACCCTCACCATAGGTCGGGGTAGTTCATATTTTGTAACTTTTATTGAGGATTTCTCTCGCTGTACGTGGGTGCATCTCTTAAAAGATTGCTCCGTATTATTCTCTGCATGGACATCTTTTTATTTTATGATTAAAACTCAGTTTGATGTCTCTATTAAAATCTTTCGCTCTGATAATGCCAAAGAATATCTTAGTCATGATTTTCTTCTTTCTGTATGCAAAATGAGATTGTTCATCAAACTAGCTGTGTCTATACCTCACAGCAAAATAGCGTGGCGGGACGCAAAAACCGTCACCTCCTTGATGTCGCTCACACTCTGATGACACAGATGCAGGTTCTTCGCTCCTATTGGGGCTATGTCGTTCTCACCTCCACGGTTCTCCACGGTCAAACCCCATTCTCCATTCTCTATTCGGGCTAGGATTCGTTTCCTCTCCTTCTGCGTATCTTTGGGTGCGTGGCTTTTGTGCACGCTTCCTCCGCCACCGGTGATAAACTCTCCCCACGTGCCACTAAATGTGTCTTTCTGGGTTACTCTACCACTCAGAGAGGTTATTGTTGTTTTGACCCTATTCTTCGTAAGCAGTTCGTCTCCGCGGACGTAACCTTCTTCAAAAATGCATCCTATTTCTCTCACGACTCCTCTCTTCCTGATGTTCCTGCTTCTCCTACCGTCCCCTCCATCCCGTCTACACCTACCGAGATTTCTCCTCCTCTGCCGTGTCTACCGTCTCCTCTCTCCGCCTCCGCTGTCTTCCTCTTCTCCGCGGTCGTCTCTCTCTACTCCCGGGCCAGCTCTCTCTGCCACGGATGCACCGGATACTGAGGAACACGTCGACCTGGATCTTCCCATTTCTCTTCGCAAAGGGGTGCGGACATGTACCCAGCACTCGTTTGTTGCTGTTGTTTCCTATGCTCGTCTTACTCCTCACAGGACTTTTGCGTTGGCTATCTCTGCCACTTCCACTCCCCGCACCTAACAGGAAGCCCTTGTTGTTCCTCATGGAAGGCTGTCATGGATAAGGAAATTACCACCCTCACTGAGCGGGGTACATGAACCCTTGTTCCTCCTCCGTTGGGCACCGATGTTGTTGGCTGTCGCTGGGCCTTTGTTGTGAAGTTTAGTCCGGACGGCAGTGTGGATCGTTACAAGGCATACCTTGTCGCCAAAGGCTTCACTCAGACTTATGGTGTTGATTATTTTGACACCTTCTCTCCCGTTGCTCGTCTCAGCACTATTCGGGTACTCCTCTCTGTGGCCGTCAACAGGGATTGACCCATTTCCCAACTGGATATCAAGAATGCCTTTCTCTATGGTGATCTTCAGGAGGATGTCTACATGGAGCAACCTCCTGGGTATGTTGCTCAGGGGGAGACACGGGTATGCAGGCTGAAGAAGGCCATCTATGGCCTAAAGCAAAGCCCTCAAGCTTGGTTTGACAAGTTTAGCGGCATTGTGGCGGCCGTGTGTTTTACAAGAAGTTTTGCGGATCACTCATTGTTCATTCGTAAAACCTCCCTGGGTCTGGTGGTTCTTGTCGTATATGTGGATGATATTCTTCTCACTGGAGATGACCATGCTGGGGTAGCCTTGACAAAGAAACATCTCCGTCAACACCTGGTCACGAAGGATATGAGCTCCCAAAATACTTTCTGGGGATAGAAATCTCTTGAAAGCCCAACTCCTTGGTCCTCTCCCAACGTAAGTATGTTCTTGATTTTCTAAAAGAGATAGGGTTGACTGGGGCTAAACCTGCCCGATGCCCCATGACTACTAGAGAAGATAAAACCTGGACAGATGACTCGCCTCCTCTATTAGATGTTATGAGGTACAGACATCTGGTCGACAAACTCATTTATCTCACGGTAACCAGACCCGACATCTCCTACGCAGTAGGCAAGGTTAGCCAGTTCATTCAAGCTCCTAGGGAGTGCCATCTATAGTCTGCCTTGAGGATATTGGAATATATTAAAGCGGCGCCAGGTAAAGGACTACTGTTTCAGAAGAATGGTCATTTAAAGGTTGAAGTGTACTCAGATTCTAGCTATGCTGATGACAAATGAGATCGCAAGTCCACATCGGGTTTTTGCACATTTGTGGGGGGAAACCTTGTGAGCTGGAAGAGCAAAAAACAGTCTCTCGTCTCCAGGTCTAGTGCAGAAGCGGAATATCGAAGTATGGCGTCGACCACGTGTGAATTAAAGTGGTTACGGGCTCTCATGCTTGACTTAGGAGAGGTCTACAACCATGCTCTACCCATGTTCTGCGACAACAAGGCCGCTATATATATCTCCAAAAATCCGGTCTTCCATAAGAGAACAAAACACATTGAAGTCGACTGCCATTTTATTCGGGAAGAGATTTTGAAGAAACAGATTTGTACTCCGTTCATTACCTCCGACAATGAGTTAGCAGATATCTTCACTAAGTCTGTGTCCGTTTCCTTTTTTCAAATTTGCGACAAGTTGGGCATGATTGATATATATGCTCCAGCTTGAGGGGGAGTGTTGCTGTATGGTGACCGGACGGTCTGGTGGTCTGACCCTGACGGCTTGAAGACCGCGCGGTCTGGCGGTTTCTCTCCAGCAGTTTGGTAGCCGAGATGTGCTGATTGGAGACCGGGCGGTCTGGCGGTTTGACGCAAGCGACTTGAAGACCGGGTGGTCTAGCGGTCTCCCCTAGCGGCTTGTCTTCTCTTTATAGTTGTTGTCGGGCGGTTAGCCTATTCGTTTAACCGCGCGGCTTGTGCGGTCTGTTTTTGTATAGCCGCTTGTACCTTTAATTATTTGTCTCATATTGCTTATTTGTAATCTCTCCCCTCTCCTTCATTCTATAAAAAAGAGGCTATACCTTTTTAATATTTACTTTTTTGGATAATAAAAAATTCTGTTATTCCAAATTTCGGTCTATTCTTTCTTGTTCGCACAGTCACCTCCAGGATTTGAAATACCTTATGTGATCTCTCTCCGACGTTGAAACTTCTTTTCTCTCAGAGTAGATAATTGGTGTAATAATCCCTTTTTTTATTATCGGTGATCGACACTTCTATTCTCAATACTTTCATTTACTTTACCGTTATTTGTACACTTCAATTTGTTGTTATTTTTTATTGTGAACACTGTAACAATGTTGTAATCTCAGTTTTCGAGCAAAACAATGCTTGATCGAATGCTGATTGACTCCGTAACAACAACCCCTTCTCTATTAGTTATTCAGTAACTCGCTTTCTCGGACTAAAAAATGTTCGATCCGATTTCGAGATAAGCTTCAGGTATAGTGTCGTGTGATCTTTTCTCTATACTTAACTAACTCAAGCTCATGCCCTCACTATAAACTATATTTTCAACTTGTAATATTTTTCTACTATTCTATGTTTTCTTTAGCTCTTGCATATATGTCATCGCCGGGAGGAATTTGGGGATAGGAATTTGAATTGGGGCCTAATTCCAATTTCGTTGTTCGGTCTCCAAATATTTTGGTAAGAAATGGAATTGAACCCAATTCCATGGGAATTCTTATTAGCCTAAATCTTTCCTCCTCCAAGTTCGACCTCCTGAGGCCGGACTTTGCAATTCTGCTTGCTCTTGTCGTTCTCGCGAGGGAAGAAAAGTCACATCGTTCTCCATCGATCTTTGCTAACCATTCGTATTCTCCCTCCATTTTCGCCAAGGAGCAAATATATTACTCTCGCGTTGCCTTTAAGCTTCTCCAGCTCGATGCCAAGTTCTGTTTCCTCCCTACATCCCGCGCTGTGCTCGACCTTTGTGCAGTGCCTGGAGGTTGGTTATAGGTCGCCGTTCGCCACGCCTTGTCGATGCCTTCATCCCGGGTGTCGATCTCATACCCATACGCCCAATCTGCGGCGCACTCCATTACGGAGGACATCACCTCCCCTTGTTGCAATCAAGCGCTTAATGAATTCTAACGACGCCATTGCTTTCGATGTTGTTTTTCACGATGGCTCTCTGAACGTTGGTGCCTCATGGGTAAAGGATGTGGCCGCAGTCTTCTCTAGCCGTTAATTTCCTGACTGTCAAGGACAACTTCTTAACCAAGGTTGGTTTTCTCAAATTTGATTACAATAACTTTCTCTTAAATTGAGTTTTAGAATGTGAAATTGTGAGTATTCAACCACTTATGTTACCATTCTTCATAAAAAAGATATCTCGAATTCTACAACCTGGAACTTGTATCCATGAAAAGAGACGCTTCATATTTTGTGGGCTCTTTGGTTCAATGTAATTTAGATCTTATTATTAAGATGTTGTACAATGTCAATGCCATCTTTTAAATACTCTTATCTGGTTCAGTGTTATTAGTAAAGACAAACAATCTGTGTAATAATCTAATGTTTGTAAATGTGGAAGGAAATATGTAAAGACCCATTAGTTAAGGCTCATTTAGTCACTTAGATAGGAAGTTTAGTCCCACATCTTATATTGGGACTATTCTCCTCTCTCTCTTCCTATATATGTGTGTACACACTCAAGTTGTAAAGTAATTTTTTGGATTAATAAAATTTCTACCTAATTTCCACTCTTTCTACATGGTATCAGAGGCAGGTTCCCTTCTGGGCGGCTAGTTCTTCTCTAACCGCTTGTTTTTCTTCCCTCTGGACGGTTAGAACTTGTCTAACCGCGCCCGCCTTGTTTCCTCACTTTGGCGGGTTGCCTCTTTTCTATGCGCTGGAGCCTCGGCGAGCTAGCCTCCTCTTCTTTCCGTATCTTCCCGTTGTTCGCCATTTTCGGTTAGCAGTTTCTTCTGACCGCTCGGCCGCTCCTTTCAACCTGCAGGGATCAACGGTCTATGTTTGTTCTAACCGCCCCTTTTCTCTCTCCCCTGGCTTCCATTTTTCTTCTTCCCCCACCCCCGCCCCATCGACTTTTATACCCTTTGGTTTTCTGACCCGTGGGGCCCTCCTCTTCTCTTCTCGCCGCACGCTTTGCGGTCTCTTCTCCTCCTCCCGTCTGCTTTCTCCCGTGGACAGCTCGCGGGAGGAAAAGCACTTTGGCGGAATGATACCTTGAAGAGAGGAGGAGCTCACAGAAGTGGTGGAGGAGAGGCTGTTGAGGAGGTGCTGGCGAGGCTCGAGGCACTGTCAAAGAAGAGGTGCTGTCCAGGAGGCTTGAGGCTTGAGACTTGAGAGGAGGTGCTGTCCAAGAGGTTTGAGGAGCTGGCAAGGGAGGCACCGTCAAAGAGAAGGAGATGGAGGAGTTATGATGGCGGGAGTGGCAGTCGAGGAATTGAGAGGCGGTAGGGTTGAGAAGAAAGGGCAAAATAGCTGACAAAGATATGATGGCGGTAGGAGGGGACGGGTCAGGAAAAAGCTGGCGGAAAAAGTTGGCAATCTTAGCTGGCGGAAAAAGCTGGCAGAAAGTGTAGATGCAATAAAAAAAAGCTGATAATGAGAAAATGAGAAAGTGACCAAAAAAGACCAAAATTTGAATTGAAGAAGCTACAATGAAGGGTATTTTAGACCATAAAATGTTACACCATTATTGAGCGCATTTTGGGGATGCGAATGTTATACCATTCTTGTTCTGGTCCTTGCTTATAGTATAAAGATATATAAACACACTAGTCTATATTTTCAACTCGAACATATTTTTTTTTTATTTGTGTTGTTTATTTTATGTCTTGATTGGGACCTGACGCAGGATGGAACGTTTGAAAATGATTGTGCTGACACACTAATGCAAATCTAAGTGGATGTGCTGAATGAATGCGATCAAGCTCAACATAAATGAGACATGCATATTTTAAAAATATTAGCCGGAGTTTGATACTAGTAAATATAATTATGAAAGTTAGACAAACCTACACAATGTGAATTTAAAATTTCAAGCACACAAATTATATCAAGCACCTTCTCCGCACGGAAGATGTTCAACCACAATTTGCACAAATAAGTTTCGTAGAGTACAAGAAATAGAACAAAACAATTGCAATTACAAAACTCAAACAAAAATGGCATTTTCTTCTAGAATTTATTACAAAAAATTACAACACAAAACAATAATACTGACAATCACAGAGATCCGACGGTGGTACTAAAGGAGATCAATGGTTGGTTGTGAACCGGAAGCGGGCCAAAAATGCGAGATTCGCGATGTAGATGGTGGTAGGAAACTGAATCAATAGGGATTGACTTTGGGAGCCAGAATTGGTAAGGGCTTGCTGAAATGGGGCTGTTCTGGAACCAGGACAGCAACCTGGTTAGTGCAGGGTTGATGTTTGGTGGCTGGCAGTGTCTTTCCTCAAGGTAAATGATAATAAATGGGGAGTTGGAGAAGGGGACTTGCTGTGAGGGGTAAGTGACTGAAGTAATTTCTGGAAGCAGAAGATGAACAGGGAATGCTAGACAAATTAATGTTGTATGGGATTGGCGTCGGGATAACGGAGGTTGCCAATCGTGGGTTGCCATT
This sequence comes from Platanthera zijinensis, assembly GCA_039513925.1. Classification (NCBI taxonomy): domain Eukaryota; kingdom Viridiplantae; phylum Streptophyta; class Magnoliopsida; order Asparagales; family Orchidaceae; genus Platanthera; species Platanthera zijinensis. The sequence continues at coordinate 36,223,990 of CM077082.1, forward strand.
GTACTTAGGGCTTGCACAGACGAGATCGGGAGGTGATCTTCAGGTAGTAACAAGGCTAGGAGAGACGTCTCTTTGCCGGAACAGGATCAAGTGGAGCGGTTCCCTGACAGGAACGATTCCAGGCGGGAGTTCGGCAACATTAAGCGAGGGAGAGTGGTTGCAGGGTCGTCTACCAAAGTCGGAGAAGCCCGAGGAAGGGGTTTGGCAGTGGGATATTCGTTCGACAGGAAGGAGATCTACAGGGGAGTTCGTGCGGTTTCACGCTGGGAGGGATGAACGGTGCGTTTTTCTCCTTCCGATGACAAGGGATCGTGGGGGATAGGCAAGGGAATAGTGGTTTCACGGGAAAATAACTGAATAGGAATGAGAAACTGAAAAGGATAACAGGGACGTCTCACCTCAGGTCTCGCTCCGTCGCACCATGAATGATTGCCGGATTTGGATTCGCTCACAAATTCAACAATGCCTAAAAATGAGAACATCCGCCATTGTTTATAACGAGAGGGGACGGTTGGGCACCCGACGTGAACGACTATGATCGGCCATTATGCCCGGTGTCCTAAAACACTAAATGCAAGACCAAAAAAATAACATAAAATACATTAAAATGTAAAATGATGCTCCAGACGACTTCATAGTCTCAGATCGCCAATCCGATCAATGCATCTCTGAAAAATATGCAAAAACGGGTCCTACCGAGTGACGGCCCTATCTCCTCCATCGATCACGATCATGCGGCCGATCCCATCAATTCCCCTTGACTGAAAAACGTTCATCTCCGAGGAATGAAGATGACTGAGCTTTAGTCGAAGATCAGGGGTAAGTATATCAAGCTCCATCATTAGTATCCATGTATCAATAAAGGCGGGATGTACGATCCAGTGCACAAGGTAATGACAACAAGGACCGTTTGTAGTTGTGGTCCACTCGTCCATCACAATACCAGTAATGCTCTCAACTCTTAAGTTATTAAAGGTGCAAGGTGCGACGAGGCGCAAAGGGGTCCTGGAGCCTAGGCGCAAGACACAGGCACGCGCCCGAGGCATGTGAGGCGCAAAAATGGAAAAAAGATAAAAAATAGCATATTAAACTTAAAAAAACACATAATAGTTATAACACACTAGAATAACATATATCACACCCACAAAAATAACTAGCATTAAAAAATAAGATTTCGGAAATTACTGGGCTAAAAAATTCTATTGATGAAGCAAGGCGAGCCCGAGGCGTGCCTAGGCGCACTTGAGGCGTGCCTGAGGCACCTCACCCGCCTCTGCCTTGCAAAGGCGAGGCCCAGTGTTCCCGGCGCCTCAGGTGCGCCTTTCATAACACAGCTAAACTCTCAACTCTCGTGTTATTGGATCCAAAAAAAACTGGTGGATCATCGGAGGTGCGGGTTTGCGGGTGCTTGTTCATGGTGCTTAGGAGAAGTGTCAAGTTGTAATTGGGAGGGTGCAGAAGATGTTTAAGATATGGTTCCCTATGCTCAAGAGGTTCAAATTAATGTGCCAAATCTTTTGTATTAAATACAAGAAGAATACTCATATCTGCAAGGAAATCGATCTCGTAGACATTTATCCCAACATTCTTTATAACCCTATAAGGACTCTTTCGCTTAAATTGTAGTTTAGTAGTGGCTCCTTTTGGAAGCCCCTCCTTGCAAAGTCCAATCATGACATGTTCGCACACCCGAAAATGCAGCTCACGTCTGTGCATATCTGCCCATACCTTATATAATTCAAAATTTCTAGTAGTTTTCTTCCAGATTAATTCATGCATTTTATGCAAATGATGCAAAACATACTGATGTAGTGGAGGACCGACTAACAAAACAAGGGTGCCAAAATGCAGCCTAAATGGAGCTATGATCTAAATGTCGTGCGCGTGAAAGCATGAGAACAGTCCAAAATAGAGATCCACTAGCAAGTAATAATTTTCTTTTGGCAACACTTTGGGCACGACTAGCACAATCAAACAAGATTTAAGCCGTTAAGAAACAACTATGATTAACCAACAAAATGAGGCGCATTTTCGATTGAAGTGCGCCGGATGCGTCCCGCAAATCACACGACAAAATCAAGCACAACAACATATAACAATTCCCAAAATCACAACAATAGTTCAATACCAATGAAGTTGATGCCTCCTTCGTCGCATCCTAATTCACGCATTTTCATTTTTCAGTATTTATTTTCTATCGTGTATTTCTTTCGCGCACATGCTTTTATTTAAGATGGTTCGACTTTTCGGGTTGACCGTCCGATGAGATCTTAAATAAAGAGGTTCGGTAATTTTGGTAGTTAGGACGGTAAAGACAAGCTTAGTTTATTTTAGGGAACGCATAAATTTATATTAGGAGCAAATAAGAAAGAGTGTATTTTTGTAAATTGACAATAATATTTCTTGCTAAATCTTGTGACATTGATGGAGGAGTTGTTCCAGCCTTTAATACTTTACATAGATAATTTCATTGATTGCCCAATCCAATTAAAATAAAGAAAAATCTATTGCCAAAAAATTGGCCTCTGTTGCTGTATAAGATTCTGCCCGTAAATGGCAAAGGGGAAGCCGGACTAGAGCAAAAAACAAATCTATTTTTGTTTTCTGCAAGTGTCGGCCCGCTCGTCCCGCACAATCGCCGCCTCCAGCGAACCCGCCTCCACCGATCTATCATCCCGTCGGCTCCAGAAAACAGTCCGCCGCTCGCACCGGGAAGAGGTGCTGGATTTCAGATCTTCGTCGACCTCGGCACACCCTAACCCAACGATCCAGGGCATCGATTCTCTCAACGTCGCCGGCCGTTGCTGCTTCCTCCGTCCGCTTTCTCAGCTGTCGCTGGATCGTCGTAGTCTGCGGGAAATACTGCCCGACGATCCAGAACGAGCCGGTCAATTTCCTGTTTATCCCGGTTTACCAGTGGACATTCAACTGCAGCAAAGTGTTGAAAAATTTGGGTCAAGCCAATTTCCTCAGTGGTATTCTTGCCTGATCTCTTGCTCATACTAAATTACCTTAAGATTTATGCAAATTTACTTAGATAATCTGAGCTTGCTGTCAACGTTCTCGCTATTTTAATTTCCGTTTAACCTGATAAATTATGGCTTGCAAATTGTGCTTGTGGTTGTACGAAACTCGCTTCGATTCAATCCGTTATATGTTACGGAACCTCTCTCCATTAACGATTAACGAATTTTGGGATCTCGTCGTTACGACCGTTGTACTCGCGTGGACCCGATTTGGGCACTCTCGGCACTCTCGGCCGTGGGGCTGCACGGGGGGCCGGGAGAGGAAGCAGGTATCTGGACGGGAAGGGGAAAACGACGGGTTGACGAAGCAGGAACGAGCGGCCGGAGCGGCTTCCGGAATCCACCGAGGAAGACCGACCGGTTGTGGCACCCGCAACTTTCAATCCCTAGGGCCGGCCGCTAATATGCATATTTATAAGAGAAAAGAAAAGGCAAAATTAGGGCTCCTGATCGGACGGCTATAATTACTCGGCCCGATCGGGGGCTAAATACATCATGAAAATAAAAACTAATATATGAAACTGGCTCGGAACGACCCTCTGGGCGCATTCGCGGACTCGGATCGCCCAACCGGGTCGTCGATCACCGCCTCCTGCGGGAATAGACGTGTGCGTGACGTCGATCGCCATCACATACATGTGTGATTCATGCAACACAAATGAACCATGCACTATATGTAAATGAATGAACAATACTTGTAAAAGATGAAGTACTAACGTGAATAACTTCGTAAACCAGTGATTTATGGTTCTAAAAGAAACTCCCAAGATAGGTACGTGATCAAGAGGTTTAGAAGGTGTGTCATAGAAGAATTCGTCGCGGACACAATGAACACTCCAATGAACATCAGATGCATCGGTAATAAAATGTGTCAATATAGTGTGCAGACTGTCTCTATATGTGTGCGTAGTAAGACATAAGATCAGTGAGTCATCAAGTGCACTCTCAAACTTGACTGTGCTTCTAATGATAGATACATCCAAATGACTAGTGATCCAACATGTGGCTCATCATGGGGTTCACCGAGAGGGGTATAATATCACAAATGTGACGAGCACCAACATAGGTCCCAAAAATATCTGAAGTGCTCTCATACAAACAATGATACAAATGAATCGCAACAAATATGACAAGTTCTCTAGGGGGGAGTAGAGAGCAGATTGAATATTTTAAAATGGGATGGCCTGTCGGGAGGCTCTTTGGGTGGAACATAGAAATATCTCAAGTGTACGACAAATATCTAAATAACTCATTGAGACATCAGTACTGAGCTGTAGAACTATAGGAAGATGAATGCCCCTTAGAGAATGTGACGCATTAGGGAATTCACTAGGAGGTGTGTCAAAGAATCCATCAATAGGGTGATTGTGCTTCAGATGCAGACCATCGTAAGGGGTTGTGTTTCCACAACTGTGAGGCGGACACCACGTGATCAACACTAGGCTCTTGACTCTCAATCATGATGTGGTCCGGGATGCCATTGGGTGAGGTGTGGGAAAAGTCTATACGCAATAGTGGGCTAATAGATATAATGTCGAGGACATGCTCTCTAGCCAAAAGGGACACTAGTTCTAAGTTAGGTGTGGAGGATAGACATATCATCTCAGTGTCATTGGGTCGCTCATACTCACTCTCGTGACTACGCTCACTAATCATAATAGTGTCGCTCTCGACCTGTATCGTACGATCAGGGTCGAAGTCAACTCCATGATTAAGTGGGCACTGAGTTTCTTCAAGGTGAGATGAATCAAACTCAGGTGTCGGGTCACTCTTGTTAGTGGGAGCTCTACTCGATGTATCGATGACTTGACCTAAATCCTTAAACTTTCTTTTTAAGAAATTTGTTATGTAAGCCAAATCAGCATCCAAATGATCAAATTGCTTAAGAGCCCATTGCTGAAATTCGGCTTTCGTCGTATTAGTTTTTGGAACACTAGGAGGACCACTACGTGTGATGTTACCTTGATGAAGGTGACCTCTATAGGATTCTTGAGGGCATTGAGATGGTCGTCCATAACATAATCATGTCATACTCGTGGATGGACGCGAGTCCTACAAACGCGCGGGGGTGATCACACATATATAGACTCAGGTTCCTCAAATAGAGATGTGTAACGACGATGGCCTGAGCGATACTCAATTATACCATCATAAAGTCATGTTGAAGGATCAACATGATCCACTCGAGTGCGGGGATAAGGACGACGATAATCATCATAATAATGTGAAGATCTCTCCGAAGGCACTCTATGGGGTTGAGCGTAGATGGATTGTGGTTCTTCAAATAAAGGATTAGGGTAGTGACGACTACTATGATAAGCCATTGAGTGATGTAGAATTTAATCCCGTGTATTTAAAATTAAGACCTAACCCGAGGCTCTGATACCAAATCTGACGCCGGACGGGACGTGTGAAAATAACTATGCCGACACGCTAATGCAAATCTAAGTGGATGTGCGGAATGAATGTGATCAAGTTCAACATAAATGAGACATGCTTGTTTTAAAAATATTAGCCGGAGTCCGATACTAGCAAATATAATTATAGAAGTTAGGCAAATATATACAGTGTGAATCTAAAATTTCAAGCACGTGAATTATATCAAGCAATTTCTCCGCACGGAGGATGTTCAACCACAATTTGCACAAAAAAGTTTCATAGAGTACAAGAAATAGAACAAAACACTAGCAATCACAAAACCCAAACAAATATAGCATGTTCATCAAGAATTGAGTGCAAAACATTATAACACAAAGTGACAAAACTATAATACTCACAATCACAGAGATCTGGCGGTGACACTAGAAGGAGATCAACGGTTAATTGTGAACCGGAAGCAGGCCAAAGATGCAAGACTCGAGATGTAGATAGTGGATGGAAACTGAATCAATAGGGACTTAATTTGGGGGCCAAAATTGGTTAAGGCTTGCTGAAATGGGGCTGTTCTGGAACCAGAACAGCAACCTGGTTAGTGCAGGGTTGCTGCTTGGTGGCTGGCAGTGACTTTCCTGAAGGTAGATGACATTAAATGGGGAGTTGGATAAGGGGACTTGCTGTGAGGGTTAAGTGACTGGAAGTAAATTCAGGAAGGAGAAGATGAACAGGAAATGCTAGACAAATGACGTTGTTGTTCAGGATCAGCGTCGGGATAACAAAGGTTGATTGTTACGGAGTTGCACGACGACGAGGCACCTTGGAAAGTTTACACGCGCCGGACGCGTATAGCAGATGGGCCCACAACTCCCGCAGCGAATAATTAATTAATTTGTTACCCAATTTGCTTATGACGTTAATTTGTTGCTTTGTGTGCATGTGTCAATTTAAGTATTTCCATACTTCATATTTTAGAGTTTTTCCTTTTTATGATCGCTCCTCATCACTATAAGAGGAGGTGTAAACCTTGTATTGTTTTTCATCCTGGAATAGAATTGTGTTTTCCCTCACCTTCTCTCTAACCCTAACCCCCTATGTCTCTCTCTACCTTCCCTCCCTCTCCCGCTCTCTATCAGACCGACCGAAGTCACCGCCCCCCGTGATCGTACCAACTGGTCCGACCTGCCGCTTCAGCCCGCATACGACCGCCAGAGAACCTGCGCCTTTCCGCCAGCCGCTTCAGCTACCCGCACGCCTTCCGACACGTGCTTCGCCTCATCGCTCCACGCTCCAGGCCGATCGCCTCATCGCTCCAGCCGCCCGCCCGACCGCAAATCGCCCGAAGCCACCGTCCCGATCGCGTACCACACTCCAGGCCGCATTCTGCACCGCCGCCCCCCTCTGCGGCTCTAGCCCTCCTCCCGCTGCCGCCGCCGGAGAACCAGGGCCGTCCTGTCGCGCCGCCGCTTCCATGGCCCCGACCACTCGTTCCACCACCGAGGTTTCATCGGAGGACGCCAACGAGGCCCTCCTTCGCCGTGTCAGGACACAGGAGTCCATCGTGGCCTCCTTGCAGACCGCTTTGCTCGCCACACACGCCAAGCTCGATGCATTACAACCGTCCGCTGCCCCCTCCGCCAGTGGCTCCGCGCAACCGACCGCGAGCACATCCATCCTAGGGGCGACACCTCCAACGCACATTGGGGGCGCTTCCCTCCTTGGTCTTTCCGGCCGTCCGACCCTTACCTTGGATCTTCCAACCTTCGTCGTGGTTGATCCGATTGGGTGGATCGCCAAGGCGGAACAATACTTCGATCTCCACCACACCCCCGAGCAGGACAAGGTCTCTACCGCCGTCGTAGGACTCGACGGCTCCGCCCTCCACTGTGCCCGATGGCTCCGCCAGACCAATCCGTTTATCTCATGGCCGGAAATCAAGCAGGAAATGATTCGCCTCTACGACACCCGTTATTCCCGCTCCGCCATCGAAAGATTATGTGGGGTACGACAATTCGGTACGATGGAGGAATACATCGATGAGTTCGTGGCCCTCGTCACTCATGTTCCGGGCCTACCACCGGACCACTATCTTGGCTTCTTCATGCAGGGCCTTCTCCCCAACATACGGTCCCGGCTCCGCACCCACCACCCCTGGAAAGTTTCTGAGGCCCTCGACATGGCCCGCCTTCTGGACGCAGATTTGTCTCCTCGGTCACCACCGATTCCCGGTGGGCTTCTGTCAGGCGACCGGGCTTGGAAAACCACTACTCCAGAAACCCAAGGTCCTCGGCCCCCGCCGGCCGCCCATCCAGGGCGCCCGGCTCCACCACAACAAATCTCCAACCGCGAGTTCGATGATCTCCGCCGCAAGGGGCTCTGTTTCCACTGCCGCCAGCCCTACTCCCCGACCCACCTCTGCACGGTCAAGGAGTTTGATGCCATCATTGGCGACTTCGAGCCAGAGATCACTTTAGCAGATTTTGAAGATCTCGAGATCACTGCCGAGGACACCGCCGAGGGCGCCGGTGACGCAGACCTTCACCACTTGGAGCTTCCTTGTTTTTCCGTAGAAGGCATTTCGGGCCCCCAAACCATGAAGTTGGCAGGCAAGTTGGGCGACCGCCACATAATCATCATGGTGGACAGCAGAGCGAGCCATAATTTTCTTTCCTCTCATCTGGTCCAGCAACTACGTCTTCCGACAGAACTTCTCCAGATTTCACGGTTTGTCTGGGCGATGGTCGTCGCCGCTCGATCCAGGGCCGCTGTCCGGCCGTTTCTCTCTCAGTGGGGCCCTACTCGATAACAACGGATTTCTACGCCTTCGGCCTTGGCGGGATCGACGCCATTTTGGGAGTAGCGTGGCTCTGCACGCTCGGCGACGTGCGAGTCAACTGAGCTCTATGACGATGCGGTTCCTCCAGGACGATCGGGAGTGCTGCCTTGTGGGAGACGTCGCTCTTCTTCGCTCCTCGGTCTCCGCCCACGTCGTTCAGCGGACTGCGGACGTCGATTTTTCGGCCCTGCTGTGGCCTATCTCGGACGCCGCTGCACCAGTCTCAACACCGCCACCGGACCTTCAGGCCCTCCTGTCAGAGTTTGCAGACATCTTTGCCCCACCAACCGAGCTGCCACCAGTTCGGCCGCACTATCATGCCATACCTCTTCAGCCGGGCGTGACGGCAGTCTCGGTCCGTCCATACTGCTACGGGCACATACAAAAGGACGAGATCGAAAGACTGGTCCGCGACATGTTGATGGGGGGCCTCATCCGCCCCGGTGCCAGCCCCTTCTCCAGCCCGGTCCTGTTGATCCGCAAAAAAGACGGCAGTTGGCGTTTCTGCGTAGACTATCAGGAGCTCAATAAAGTCACTGTTCCAGACAAGTACCCGATTCCGGTGATTCAGGAGCTTTTGGATGAGCTCCATGACGCGACCGTCTTCACCAAGCTCGACCTCTGTGCCGGCTACCACCAGATTCGTGTCCGGCCGGCCGATGTAGCCAAGACGGCCTTCCGGACCCATGACGGCCACTATGAGTTCCTGGTTATGCCTTTCGGCCTGACCAACGCACCGACGACCTTTCAGGCCACGATGAACGATGTATTTCGCCCGATACTTCGTCAGCACATTCTCTTTTTTTTTATAACATATTGGTCTACAGTTCTTCTCGACAAGAGCATCTCCAGCACGTCCGACAGAAATTGGCAACTCTACAACGCCACCACCTCAAGCTCCACCCAACAAAGTGTTCCTTTGGGGTTCCCGAAGTGTGCTACTTGGGACACACCATCTCGGCAACAGGAGTCGTCATGGATAGCGACAAGATCGAGGAGGTCCTCCAGTGGCCAACACCATCGTCACTCCGCGATGTCCGTAAATTCTTGGGACTAACAGGGTACTACCGCCGGTTCTTTCAAGGGTACGACACGCTGGCCCGACCCCTCACCCAGCTTCTGAAAAAGTCGGCCGAAGGGCCCTTCGAGTGGTTGGCCGCGGCTTCCGCCGCTTTTACCGCGCTACAACAGGCCTTATTTCGAGCTCCGATGTTGGCTATGTCGGATTTTTTACAACCCTTCCTCGTAGAATGCGACGCATCAGGCTTCGGTGTTGGAGCCGTTTTGATGCAGGCCGGTCGCCCGGTGGCCTATTTCAGCCGCGTTTTTTCAGACACAATCCGTAGCTGTTTGGCTTATGAAAACGAGCTCATGGGCCTCGTCCTCACTGTGCAACATTGGCGTCCTTACCTCCTAGGCCGGCGGTTCGTGGTCCGCACCAACCACCACAGCCTTCGCTACCTCCTACAACAGAAGATCGCTACACCCGCTCAACAAGTATGGGTGGCCAAGCTCCTCGGCTATGACTTCAGCATCGAGTTCCGGCCAGGGAAGGCCAATTGCGCTGCCGATGCCCTCTCGCGCAACCCCATCCTCACAGCCATTTCCCGACCAGTGTGGGAAGATGCGGATACCCTCCAACGGGAAGTAGAAGCCGACCCGGAGCTCAACACGATACGGATAGCACTTCTCGCTGATGCCACAAGCCACCCACCATACTCCTTGGTTGACAGCCGCTTACTCTATAAGGGCCGCCTCGTGCTCGCCCCCTCCTCCCCGAGTATTCCGCTATTGTTGAATGAGTTCCATGCTACACCTACGGGGGGACACGCCGGAGCTTACCGGACGTACCGACGGCTTGCCGCCTGTAACATCCCAATTTGAGCTAGACCCCTAGTGCGTATATTTGTATCTTGGGTGGCTTAGGCCGGTAGAAATTTGGGAGAGAAAACCAAAGGTCTGGTCGGTCGAGTAAACTCAATGAATTGTCGAATGGACTCGACGAACGGACCTGGCAGAATTTCCTTATGAATCTGTGAGTGAGGTCCAACGAGTGGTGGGTATACCGATGAGGGTATCATTCGCCTAGAATGCACTTGTCGTCTAGTAATCATGTGTTGCCTCGTAGGCAGCGTGTCGACTTGAAGAAATTATAGTGCGTGCGCGATCTCAAACAATGTGGTTTGCAAATATCATATTTATGTGAAACGGTGAAATCAAGCCAACGGCCTGGAGAATGATCTCAAATAGTTTTATTAGATTCGTAATGATAATACAAGTCCAACGGAGTCGTCCGTTCGTGATTCTGACACTATTTGGGCAGTTTTGAAGTTTATGTAAATTGGTGACAAACGCTCCGGGGAGCGTAAAATGAGCATACAAACTCGGATAGGATCGTGAATCATTCCGTTGGATGCGTGTCAACGAGACGGTCGTAGCGAGCCCTTCTGAGACAAAATCCGAGTTCTCTAGAGCGAGATACGAACGTTTGAGTATAGTAACCTAATGTTTTAATTAATAAATAATAATAATACTTTATATTATAAATACCTAAAGTTTAGGTTTAGAAACTCATCTTGCTGAGCCTTCCTTCTTCCCAGCGCCGTCAACAACACACCCCTCTCTCTTTCCGTTTCTCTATCTCTCTACAACTCCCCTCCATGGCTGGTGCTCCCAGATCCTCCACCTCCATTTATGTGTGATGCTCACATCCAATCTCTCATGGCCGAAAACTCCACCTCTTCCACTAGCTCTCTCTCTCTCTATATATAGCCATAGCCGATGGATCCGGCCCAGAGAAACTTCTCCAAAGCTTCAGTTCTCTGAATCTCCTTCGACAACCGTTTGACGAGGTTTAGATCGGCGAAATATCACCATGGCCGGGAACGATGGAGCAACGTGCAAATGCTGCATGCGCGTCTATTGGGTAACATACATGGACATCTGGTGAGCTTTCTCCCCTCTCCCTTGGTGCTAGATCTGTAGTTATTTTAGGAGAGACATCGACTCCATAGAGTCTTGATGGTGAGGAGGAGAGTTCTTAGGATAAGCCATGCCTAGGTTTTCTAGGCTTAGTCTCCCTCAACCTTCTCATCATTCAAAGTGAAGATGAGAGGGGTTTTCGTTGAGGGTTTGGCTTTGAAAGGAGAAATAAGGTTGGGTGTGATTTCTGGAGAAGTTTATGCGAGGTCGTTGCAAGGAAGAAGATGAACGGATGCCGTTCATCTCGCCTTAAGATGCGTGCAGAAATCTGATTTCTGCACGCGGCGACCTTCGTGGCCATTTTCAGAGGTGTTCTGACAAGATCTGGGTGATCGACTCAACACGAAAGTTGTAGCCCTTGAAATTACCTTTCCAACGAGTGGTTGCACGTTTCCATGCGATACCTGTAGCCACGGGAAAGCTGGTTCGAGTCCGCTACGTTCGGTAAAATTCTGTACAGGAAACTGTTTTCTGTACGTATTCGAGTTGAATTTCTGGTATGTTGCGACCAGATCTGGGCGATCGACTCAACACGAAAGTCGTAGCCCTCGCGAATACCTTTCCAACGAGGGGTTGAGCATTGTGATCGGATTCCTGTAGCTCCGGGAATCCCAGTTTTAGTATCGGGCTATCCTATGTTAATGCACTTGTTAATTTATAATGTTAGCACTCTTGCAATGGTTGTGATTTGCTCATTTGTTATCTTGCTCCCATATATTTATAATGCTGTAGTTACTGTAATTCAGCATGGTTACTCATTTGGTTGTGTAATAAGGAATAACCATGTATTGGTAGAGAAATGGATTTGATGAGAAGGCTAGAAATTAAGGGTTGAGATTGTTATATAATATATTTATATAGTTTGGTGTTGAACATATCTATTATGCGAAGTGTTGAGGTGAATTCATTGAATAGATGGGCGTGAATATGATGAACACTATGTGAAGAGTATTTTGTAACCGTAATCCGAGCCCAAGGGGTTTATTAACAACCGATGCTTAGAGTTGTAGCCTCCCTACGGGTAGCATCGAGTGAGTTGTTTTGGGGCATGTGATGTGCGACGATTCATCGTGTCGCGATGTTGAGATAATGACTGTGGCAGGTCTACGGGTTCGCCAGTCGTCACACCGATGGGAGCCAATGGGTAGACCTTGGGCGGTAGGGTTAGATACTTGGTGTCCATAACCCGAGATCTCCTCCGCGCCATGAGAACGGTTGGGCTTGCACCTCGTGCGTTTCCGAGGTTCCATCCGGTTCGAAACCAAAGGCCAGGTTGGGCAGTGTTCTTGGTGCACATCTACCCAAGACCCCTTCTGAGCCGTAGTACGCATGTGAGCTCCGCTGTTGTGTTCTTAGCGTTGAGGCGTACGGGGGCCTAGGATAGGTAGTGTGATACCACCTAGTAGTGGAGACGCCCGCTCCACTGTCGCCGTCTGGCCACGACGGACGACGCCTGAGAGGTTAGCTACCTGCTCGAAATGTGGGAACTTCAAGTCTGTGTCGACATAGCAACTTGCATGTGCGTGCGCATGATTCGGTCATAGCATAACATTCATATCATGTCATTCATTGCATACACAAGATCCTCATCGTATAAGTTTGTATGGGCACTCTTATACGATGAGTTACTTTACTGTTAAGCCGATCCTTAACTTATAAGTTTGTATGAGCACTCTTATAAGTTAAGTTACTATTCTGATTACTTATACCTGCTGTCATATATTATAGATATTTGTAGAACTGCTAGTTGTGTAGCGTAGTTTATACTCCACCATATTTACAGTCACCTGTTTGTTTACTTGCTTATATATATACATATTGTACTTTCGTTCCTTTCTCCGCCCGGTGCCGAGGAGTCGCCGGGGGAGCGGATGTGAAGCCACTTAGTCTTATGACTAACGGTTGTTACGTCTTCCTTTTTAGGAGGAAACCCCGCAGGTAGAGCAGCAACGGACTATGCAGCAGGACAGGCAGGCTAGGACGATAGAGCCTGATGTGAGTTTTGAGAGACTCATGGTGTAGCCCATTTGGGCAAAGTTTTTATATACTCTGATATTTTCAGGACTCTTTGTGTAGCTTCCTGCTTTTATGGACTTTTACTTTATGTGGATCATGACTTCTGTGTTTATTATTTTATTGATGGGTTGGCAGTATGATATTTGAGACTAGCCGGCAGAATAAACGTCTTGTGGTACAGGTTAGCCTGTGTGCTGATGCTACCGCAAGGCGGTTGTTCTGGGCATAAGACTCCCCTCGGCCGTGTCTTGTGTTCCGGGAGGGGGGTCTTACACCGCCTCACTCTATTGGCCTCATATGTTCTGACAGGTCAAGGTCTTTGTGGCTTCCTGCCTCACCTGCCAGAAAGCCAAGTACGAGACCATGTTCCCCGGTGGCCTGCTTCAGCCCCTTTCGATTCCAGATCACATTTGGGACGACTTCGCCATGGATTTCATCATACGGCTACCCCAATCACAGGGGCATGACAACATCCTGGTTATAGTGGACCGGCTCTCAAAGTATGCTCATTTTATTCCCCTGCGCCACCCATACACGGCGGCGGCCACAGTCGCCGACAGTTTCGTCCAGGGGGTCGTTCACCTCCATGGGTTTCCTCGGTCGATCGTCAGCGACCGCGATCCGCTCTTCCTTAGTGCATTTTGGACCACGTTGTTCCGCTTACAGGGCACCCGTCTCCGCATGAGCACAACCTACCACCCGCAGACGGACGACCAATCAGAGGTCCTCAACCGGTGTTTGGAGACGTACCTCCGCTTCTTCGTGGGGGAGCAACCTCGCAGTTGGACCAAGTGGCTCGGTTGGGCCGAATACTCGTACAACACCACCTACCATCAGGCGGCCGACACCACCCCATTCGAGGCCGTTTACGACCGCCCTCCTCCGTCGATCGTCCGCCACCTTCCAGGGGAGTGTCAGGTGAAAAGCTTGGCCACCGCTCTCCGTGACAGAGATACTATCATGGATCATTTGAAGCACCACTTACGGAGGGCCCAACAAAAGATGGTCTCCTTTGCCAACAAGAAACGTCGAGACCTCTCTTTTGAGGTTGGCGAGAGGGTGTTCGTCAAACTCCACCCCTACCGACAGCTTTCGGTGGCCCGCCGGCCCTGCCCGAAACTGGCTCCTCGTTTCTTCTGGCCTTTCGAAGTCCTCGCCCGCATAAGGGAGGTCGCCTACCGTCTTCGCCTTCCAGCCGGGAGTCGCATTCATCCGAGCTAGCAGCGTTGTGGGCGACCACACTCCCACAGATCACATTCCAGCCGACCTCGACCTCGCAGGGGAGGCACCCTACTACCCCGCCTCAGTCCTCGATCAGAGATGTCGCACCCCAGGAGACCGCACATCGGCCGGCCAGACTCAGACGCAACGTGGTTGCCCCGGGATGATTTCTGCCGCCAGTTTCCAGATTTCTGCCTTGAGGACAAGACACATTTTCCAGATGGCGGCATTGTTACGGAGTTGCACGACGACGAGCCACCTTGGAAAGTTTACACGCGCCGGACGCGTATAGCAGATGGGCCCACAACTCCCGCAACGAATAATTAATTAATTTGTTACCCAATTTGCTTATGACGTTAATTTGTTGCTTTGTGTGCATGTGTCAATTTAAGTATTTCCATACTTCATATTTTATAGTTTTTCCTTTTTATGATCGCTCCTCATCACTATAAGAGGAGGTGTAAACCTTGTATTGTTTTTCATCCTGGAATAGAATTGTGTTTTCCCTCACCTCCTCTCTAACCCTAACCCCCTATGTCTCTCTCTACCTTCCCTCCCTCTCCCGCTCTCTATCAGACCGACCGAAGTCACCGCCCCCCGGGATCATACCACTGATCGTGGGTTATCGTTGTACTTAGGGATTTCACAGACGAGATTGGGAGGTGATCTTTAGGTAATAACAAGGCTAGGAGAGGCACCTCTTTGCTGGAACAAGATCAAGGGGAGCGGTTCCCTGGCGGGAAAGATTCCAGAATGGCGTTCGACAACATTGAGCGAGGGAGAGTGGTTGTAGGGTCGCCTACCAGAGTCGAAGTAGCCTAAGGAATGGCGTTGGGCGGTTGGATACTCGATTGACGGGAAGAAGGAGATCTACGGGGAGTTCGTGCGGTTTTCATGCTGGGAGGGATGAATAGTGCGGTTTTTTGCTTCCGATAACAAGGGATCGTGGGGATAGGCAAGGGAACAATGGCTTCACGGGAAAATAATTGAATACGAATGAAAAACCGAAAAGGATAATTGGGACATCGCATCCCGGGTTTCGCGGCGTCACACCACAATGATTGTCGGATTTGAATTTGCTCACAAATTCAACAACGCCTGAAAATAAGAACATCCGTCCCTCTTTATAATGAGAGGGGGCGGTTGAGCACCCGACATGAATATCTATGATCGTCTGCTATGCTTGGTGTCCTAAAACACTAAATACAAGCCCAAAAAAATAACATAAAATACATATAAAATGTAAAACAACTCTCCGGACGCGCTGGCGGTCTCGGATCGCCGATCTGATTAATGCATCTTCGACAAATATGCAAAAACGGGTTCCTCCGAATGGTGGCCCGATCTCCTCCATCGAACACGATCATGCGGCCGATCCCCATCAGGACCCTTCCCCGGACCCTTGCTGCGCGGGGATGCTTTGTGCACCGGGTTGCCCTTTGTTTACTTTTGTTCTTGATACAAATATGATGTATGAAACTCTTTTTTGCATCTTTGATTCATTTCATGTTGCCCTCATTCCTCGGAATGTTTTACCTGTCATTTTGAGTTCTTAAAAACTGAAATTTCTACCCAGCTTGAATTGATTTTTAGCTTGCTAAGATTGAGAGCTTAAATAGATCTCGATCCAAATTCAATCCGATTAATATTGGCTAATATTGTGGGTATCGGCCGACATGCCCGACAGGTGACATATTAGCCCACACAAAATTTTCACAAACAAAACAATGCGTTTCCGACATTTTTTCTGCAAAATATCCTTTTGGAATATATCGACTGATATATCAGCCCATATATCGGTATATTCCGACAGTATATCAATTGATTTTTATTTATTTATTTTATTTAGCGTATATGGTTTAGTGGAATCGAGTTCTCGACCCACTTTTTACTTCCTTTGACTTTCTTCCACACGCGCGCACGACGCGTCGACGTCTAGATCGATTCTATTTGACCTTTGGAATTTTGATTGGAGATTCCTTATCTTCGATTGTTGCTACGACTTTCAGGTTTCGTGCTTCTTCTGACTTTCTTCCCCGTGTTATACAGTTATTACTTATGTAACGTAAAATGTTTATACTAATTTGGTTAATTTAGAATATCAATAAATATTACGTTGTTAATATAACAAGGGATATAAATTTAAAAAATTGATTATATGTATATAAATATTTGAATATTGAAACCCATTATATGAAATATTTTAATATATCTCCGGACATATTAAAACCAACATAAAAAATCTAAAACCGACGTTTACATCCGACATCTGCAACCTTGATATTAGTTCTATCTAATTTCATGCGCATTTATATTTGGATAGAGATAGGACTAAGAACCGCCCATTTTTGATTGAATCAGCCTCCTACAAGTATTTATATAACACCAGTCTATATTTTCAACTTGTACCGATTTTTTATTATCTTTACTGTTAACTAAAGTTCTTAATATAAATTTGATTTGCATCAGACTAAGAACAACCCAATTTTGATTGAATCACCCTCCTGCGAATATTTTTTTCAACTTGTAATGATTTTTTATTATCTTTACTGTTTATTTTAGTTCTTGATGTAAATACGATGTATGCAACTCTTTTTTTGCATCTTTAATTGTTTCATGTTGCCCTTGTTCCCTCACCATTTTTTTTGGATCATTTGGTTCTCTTAAAAAACTTTAATTTTATCCTAACATAAATTCCTGTGTCAGATTGAGATCAAACCTACGAGATCTCGGTCCAATTTTAATCTGAGTAAAATTAGCTGTCTTATTTCATGCCTGTTGATATTCTGATAGAAATATGATCGGCAACAACTCAAATTTGCTCAATTATGATCAAATCGCTCTGCTTCTGCAGGGATTTATATATAAACAAACATTAGTTGCACATCTGCTTGTTCTTTCTCCTTCAAGATTGCAGCTTCCACTTTCTTTCAACTTCATCGATTTCCCCTACACTTTTCGCCGTCTCTCCTCAGTTTGGCATCTTCCTGCGTAAAAAAAGTCCCTTCTTGCTTGCTCGGGCTGAATCAGAGGAGATGAAGTCGGTGGTTGGGATGGTGGTCTCAAACAAGATGCAGAAATCTGTGGTGGTTGCGGTCGATCGACTCTTCCGTCACAAGCTCTACAATCGCTACGTGAAGCGGACTAGCAAGTTCATGGCACACGATGAGCACAATGAGTGCAAACCCGGCGACCAGGTAATCAATTGCACTAGTAAACTTATATATTACTTCTTTAAAATCTTTGATTTTTGTTGTTGTTTGTTCCAAGCCTACCATTACTCTATTTTGCTCATCTCATTCATAGGCATTGTCTGGTTCTTAGGAATTGAAAGAGAGAAATTGAAAAGAAAATCTAAATGATAATGGTAATGAAGTTCAAGCGAAATTAGTTTTTACCTACCTGTTTGACTTAGGGAATAATTATAATTTAATTTCCTATTTTTAATATGATTTTAGGGGGGGTTTCTTTGCTCATATTTTTTTGATAAATTCAGTGGTACTAAAAACTCAATATGAAAATATGAATTAAATTTGTTAGAAAAGCCCATGTAAAGAGCTCATTATTGGGCCCATTTTTCCTTTTTCTCTTCTCTCCTCTTTAGTCCCACATCATGTATAGGATTGCTCTCTCTCCTTCTTCCTCCTACTTATTTGTATTCTCTCCTTGTATTCATACACACAAGAAATATACATAAGTTTTCGAGCTCTTTCTACATGGTATCAGAGCGACTGATCCTCCTTGGGCGGCCTCTCTTTTCGTAACCGCCTACCTTGGGCGGTCTCCCTCTCCTGCGGCTCCTGCGACCTGCTGCGGCCTGCAACCTCTGTCCGCTCCTCTCCCTTTGCCGCTCGGCTTTCTGCGGTCTCTATTTTTGTTTTTCGCTCCCTCTTCCTCTCCGTGGTTCCACCCTCCACCTCGGGCTTTTTATAGCCTCCTTCCGCTCTGACACGTGGGGTCCACTTCTCCCCACTGTTCTCCCTCAGCCCGCTGCGGGCTCCTCTTATCCGCTGCAGACTCTACTCGTTTGTTGTTCTCCCTTGTCCTGCTGCGGGCTCCTCTTATCCGCTGCAGGCTCCTCTTGTCCGCTCCGGGTTTCTCTCCTAACCACTGTGGGCTCTCCTCTGCGGACTGTTCAGCTCGCCGCGATCAGCTTCTCATCTTGTCGCTTGAGTCCTGCTACTTGCGACCTCTTCTCACGGCTTCTCCTTCCCGCTGCATTCTCTATCCGCTCGAGTTCTGATTCAACTCGCGGCCTCTTCTTCTGTCTGGTCGAGTCCTTCTACTCGCGGTTTCCTCTCCTTGTCCGCTCGCGTTCCTCTTGCAGCCTCCTTTGCTCTGACCACTGATGTGCTCACCAATACCGTGCGGACTATCTTCTGTCCACACTTTGGTCGCGGTCTGACTGATCGCTGGTGTCCAGTGTGACCGTGTGGACTGTTGTCTTCCCGCAATTAGGTCGCGGTCTTCTTCTTCCCTCCCTGCCGTGCGATCTCCGGCTCTTCTCGCCGCGGTCTCCCTCTCCTGCTTCTATGGGCTCTTCTGTCAACTCCACTGGCCCGGCGGCTAGTCCGCCTACTGAATGTCCGGCTTGTCCTGCAGACCGCCCGGTTTGTTCTGCTGAAGTCCGCGACGAGCTGCAAATAACTACTATTTCTCTCTCTGGGAAGAAAAACTTTATCCCTTGGGTGCATTCTGTTAGACGGGTTCTTCAGGCCAAGGGCCTCTTGACTCACCTTACTCAGACACCTCCTTCTCCTACCACCGATGATTGGCTCCTTAATTCCTTGGATGGTGAACCTTATCAGATGGCTATGTACCACGACACCGCCAAGGCTATATGGGATGAGCTACATTCCTTATACTCAGGCCGCGACAGCCTTCAGCATCTCTACGACATCCTCAATGATCATCTCGCTCTCGACACTGTCGGGTCTTCAGATATGACCTCCTTTGTCGCTCGAGCCAAAACCCTTGCTGAGGCCTGAATCCAACATCAGCCGTCCACCAATGATCATGCTGCTCAGCGCGCTCAGAAGGAAGCCGTCTGCATTGCCATCATGATGACCCGTCTTCCGTCTCACCTTCAGAGCATTCGAACTTAGGTCCTGGCTTCTCCCACCACGCCGTCTTTCTCCGATGTTTGCTCCATGCTTCTCCGCGTGTCACCTCCTCCGGATACTTCTGCTCCTCCCCCGACCCTTCTTCAGCAGGCCCCTTCGCTCCTGCCGTCCCCTCCTACCTCTGCTCGAGGCGGATGTTCGGGATCTCGGGGCCGTGGGCGTGCTGGCTGGGGTCGGCCGAAGTGTTCCTACTGCGGGAAAGACGGCCACCTTGAGGCGACCTGCTACAGGAAAATTGGTTATCCTCCTCGTCCGACTGCATTTGTTGTTGTTGACGCCCCCTCTGCCGCCCCTCCTGATCTTGCGGTCGTCCGCCTCCAGCTCCAGCAACTCCAGGGGCTGCTCAACCCGCCCTCTGCCTCCATTGCCTCCGTCTCCAACACAGGTACTGCTTGTTTATCCATCAGTCCGGGCTGGATAGTGGACTCTGGTGCTACTCATCACATTACTTCGCGACGGCCTACCCAGTACTCGGATTCTCCTTATCTGAAGGCTATCACTGTGGCCAATGGGGCGACGGTTCCCGTCTCCGACTCGACGGATCTTTCTCTCAACCCGTCGATCTCCCTTCGCTCGACTCTTCATGTTCCGAGCCCACCGTTCAATTTACTCTCTGTTGGACGTCTTACTAGTGATCTTGATCGCTTTGTCATATTCACATCTTCTTCTTTTGTTATACAGGATCGGCGGACGCAGACTACCATTGGTAAAGGCATGCTGCGGAACGGGCTCTACCTTCTCGACGACTCTCCCACCATTCTCTCTTTTGTCTCTTCCACGGAGTGCCATCGACGACTTGGGCATGCCCCTCTGCCGGTCCTCCAGCAGGCTCTTCCTGATCTCTCTTCCTCCATTTTAGTGTGAATCATGTATCCTCGGCAAACAACCGCGTTCTTTTTTTGCGCATTGTACTCGGAGCGCTGCTCCATTTGATTTAGTTCATTCTGATGTATGGGACCCTTTTAAGATTACAAGTATTTCTGGTTTTCGTTACTTTATCACATTTATTGATGATTACTCTTGCACTACGTGGCTATACTTACTCCGTGATCGCTCCGAGCTTCCTCGTGTTTTTCGGGCTTTTGTCCTTGAGACCCGTACACAATTCCACACCAACATCAAAATATTACGCACCGATAATGCTCGTGAATACACCGGCCACGAATTTACCTATTTATGCTCTGAATTCGGGATTCTTCATCAAACATCTTGTGTCTACACGCCCCAGCAAAACGGTGTTGCCGAACGGAAGAACCGCCACTTACTCGATGTAGCCCGCTCCCTCATTCTTCAAATGCATGTTCCCAAGCTTTGCTGGAACATTGCGGTCTCCACTGCTGATTTGATTTAAAATCAGGGGACTGTAGTTTTGAAATATAATATAACGACCTATTTAAACTTAATGTGGCGCGGGAGACTCTGGCGGGATATTTCTAACGAAATAAACGGTCGAGGCGTCGCACACGAGCGTAAGCGCTACCGCACGAACATACAACGTTATGAAGCTAATTCCACAAACTTAGCAATAATTCCACAAACTTAGCAATCAAGTGGGTGGCAACACGAAAATGAAAACAACGGTAATTAAGGGATGAGATTAGCTAGGGCAAGCTCAATTAATTACTATTCATTAAAGATTTTAAGCATATAAACAAACTAGGGGTTGAGACTTGGAGGAATGGAGAGGTATACCATGGAGGGTGAGTGGCACTGTCGGCAGGGAAGGGGCTGCTGCTGGCTGGAAGCAGAGAGGAGGAAGAAGCTTGATGTGAACTTTGTTGGAACCGCCGGGGGAGGTTGCCGGCTGGGTGTTGGAGCAGAGAGAACCGCCGACTGAAGGGGAAAATGGTCGGAGACCCTTCGACAATGGCCGTGAACGGCGCAGCAAGAGTGGACGGAGCTGGAGAGGAAACCAGCGGCAGCTGGGTCGTCGGATGCAGTGGGGGGGAGAGGCCGGAAGGCAGCGGTGGAGGTTTTCGGAGGGATGCTGGAAGGTCGTCGACCACCAATGAAGCCTCAGGAATCCTTGTCGGCGGCAGGCAAGGCTTCCGGAGGCGGCGACGGGCAGTAGAGACGGCACCTGGCCGAGCTTCTCTGGACGGTGTTCGTCGTGATCGCAGATCGCAGGCCGTGGCGCCTTCAGGCAGAGGAGGAGGTGCTCGGCCGAAGGAGGAGGTGGTGGCTTCGGGACTCACCGGCGACTGGAGATTGCGGGCTTGGTTTCCGCAGAGGGCGGCGTTGGAGGTGAACCGAACGAAGACGACCTAGGTCTCGTTCAGTTCGATTTTCCAACCCCCGTGAATAGTGGGAAGGGGGAGGTTTTATAAGGGGGAGTTAGGTTTTGGAGGAGGAAAATGGGCTTTGATGTTGGGCTTTTAGGAGTGGGCTGGTTAGGTTCTCATTAGGGTGGAATGATTTCTTATAAAGGGGTAGGATTAGGGTTTTAAAATAATTAAATGGACTTTGGTGGTGGGGAAGTGGGCTTCAAGATGGGCCTACAGATATTAAACAACAATTAGACGGCTATCCGAATGAGGATTTCGAAGTGGCTCGCTATGGGCATAAGGGACGTTACAACATAAAATAGTTAATTAAAAATAAGCTAGCCCTAATCTAACCTACCTCCTAAAATACCGGACCTATGCATTTAGGGTCACGTTGGCCGGTCACACCAACGCGCCAAATCAAAACTTGCGCGAAAGCGTGCGCGATACAAAATTACATCAAAATGTGCTAATAGCGTGCGCGATACAACTCAACACAACAAAACAACCCAAAAAATGCGTGAAAGCGTGCGCTACAATAATAAACGACATGTGCGATAAAAATAATAAAAATGAGGCGACGCAGGTTGCATCAATTCTCCCGGGGTTGAAAGAGCTCGACCCCGTCGAGACTCGATGTAACCTTCAAGTAGAAAATCCAAGCGTCGATCGGAGAGATGCTGCATACTGTCCTGCTGATGTCATGGCTGCGACCCAAAACCTGCAGGTAACCTCTCATCCCAAAAGCTCGCAATCCATTAATTAAAATTTCATGCCAAATATTTAAACAAACAGTAATTATTAGAGCTTGCAGAGGATGATAAGGGCGGTGTGTGACAAATATGAGGTAAGAGGAAAGCAGGAAACACAAGCAAGATAGAAAGTAAAGTAGAAAACAAGCATGATCAACCTGTGGAATTATTATTTCATAACGTTTCATACGCTCGCCCCATAGACACCTACGAACGTCAGCTAGACCAGGATCATCTATATTCATGATTTCACCCGATGGACTTCCGCTCGAGTCACAAAATTTTAAACAGATCCCAAATTTGACGTGTAAAACTTTCCATAAAAATCCGTTGAAGCGGGTATCCCGATGAGGAGTAAAATATCTAAGGATCGTCTGTGCTCCCTCAATATGAGTAGACCTAGAAGTTTCAGACCTCGAACGATAGTGAGGTGGTGGTATAACATGCTCATCTACAACTAAAGAGAAGTGATGTGGACTAAAAGCGTGCTCGTCGAATACGAAGTCGATGAAAAGTGGTGCATCGGGGGCCTCAGGTGAGGGACCACCGAACACAATGTTTGTGGACTCAAGAGTTTGTGGCGTTAGTGGACTAAGAAAGTCAGGACACAAGACGCACGAGTCTGTGTCACCCAAGATAAGGGTCTCATCACTAACCAACTCCTCTGGAAGAAGAGAAAGCGATGAAGTGTCATCTGAGGTGAGTGACACATCACGAGTAAGTCCTCCCTAGAGTGGGGCTTCAGGGAACAACTCGGCGACTGAAGGATGTGAGTCGGTGGGGAAAAGTGGGCACACCATGTCAATCGGGAGGAAGGAATGAGAGGGAAAGAACACATCTTCCTGGAGCAAGGGCTCGGGAAGAACCTCCTCGATCGAAGGGGGTGCTGAAGCGGAGACAGGTGGAGACACCACTTCAGTCAGGGTGGTAAAAATAGGAAGAAGCTCTTCTTCCTGGAGCATGGGCTCAGGAAGAACATCCTCGACTGAAGGGAGAGATGTAGTGGAGACACGTGGAGTCACGACATCAGTCGGGGTGATAGAGATAGGAGAAAATTTTTCTTCCTGGAGCAGGGGCTCCGGAAGAAACTCCTCGACTAAAGTGAGCGTCACAGTGGGGGTCAGTGGAGCTAAAATGCTCGTCGTTAAACTGAGGAGATGTGGACTAACGAAACACCTAACCTCAGGTTCCACTACGTGATATGAGGTGGGAGGGTATGCAGGAGCAGCATAATATGTGCGGGTTGTCACCTCCAGGTTGTGAACAGAGGTGCACAACCCATGCAGATTTTGTCGGGCGTCAGCAGTGACACACTCAACGTCTCTCATCAAAGCTTTAATGCGCGCATTTAAGACACTCATCTTTTTTTTTTTTAAAGAAAATAAAAATCTCAACCTAGAACTTGAAGGCGACCGGCGCTCGGCTATCCCACGATAGGAGTGAGATATCCCAGCAGCCACACCAAACTGATGTGATTTAAAATCAGGGGACTGTAGTTTTGAAATATAATATAACGACCTATTTAAACTTAATGTGGCGCGGGAGACTCTGGCGGGATATTTCTAACGAAATAAACGGTCGAGGCGTCGCACACGAGCGTAAATGCTACTGCACGAACATACAACGTTATGAAGCTAATTCCACAAACTTAGCAATAATTCCACAAACTTAGCAATCAAGTGGGTGGCAACACGAAAATGAAAACAACGGTAATTAAGGGATGAGATTAGCAAGCTCAATTAATTACTATTCATTAAAGATTTTAAGCATATAAACAAACTAGGGGTTGAGACTTGGAGGAATGGAGAGGTATACCATGGAGGGTGAGTGGCACTGTCGGCAGGGAAGGGGCTGCTGCTGGCTGGAAGCAGAGAGGAGGAAGAAGCTTGATGTGAACTTTGTTGGAACCGCCGGGGGAGGTTGCCGGCTGGGTGTTGGAGCAGAGAGAACCGCCGACTGAAGGGGAAAATGGTCGGAGACCCTTCGACAATGGCCGTGAACGGCGCAGCAAGAGTGGACGGAGCTGGAGAGGAAACCAGCGGCAGCTGGGTCGTCGGATGCAGTGGGGGGGAGAGGCCGGAAGGCAACGGTGGAGGTTTTCGGAGGGATGCTGGAAGGTCGTCGACCACCAATGAAGCCTCAGGAATCCTTGTCGGCGGCAGGCAAGGCTTCCGGAGGCGGCGACGGGCAGTAGAGACGGCACCTGGCCGAGCTTCTCTGGACAGTGTTCGTCGTGATCGCAGATCGCAGGCCGTGGCGCCTTCAGGCAGAGGAGGAGGTGCTCGGCCGAAGGAGGAGGTGGTGGCTTCGGGACTCACCGGCGACTGGAGATTGCGGGCTTGGTTTCCGCAGAGGGCGGCGCTGGAGGTGAACCGAACGAAGACGACCTAGGTCTCGTTCAGTTCGATTTTCCAACCCCCGTGAATAGTGGGAAGGGGGAGGTTTTATAAGGGGGAGTTAGGTTTTGGAGGAGGAAAATGGGCTTTGATGTTGGGCTTTTAGGAGTGGGCTGGTTAGGTTCTCATTAGGGTGGAATGATTTCTTATAAAGGGGTAGGATTAGGGTTTTAAAATAATTAAATGGACTTTGGTGGTGGGGAAGTGGGCTTCAAGATGGGCCTACAGATATTAAACAATAATTAGACGGCTATCCGAATGAGGATTTCGAAGTGGCTCGCTATGGGCATAAGGGACGTTACAACATAAAATAGTTAATTAAAAATAAGCTTGCCCTAATCTAACCTACCTCCTAAAATACCGGACCTATGCATTTAGGGTCACGTTGGCCGGTCACACCAACGCGCCAAACCAAAACTTGCGCGAAAGCGTGCGCGATACAAAATTACATCAAAATGCGCTAATAGCGTGCGCGATACAACTCAACACAACAAAACAACCCAAAAAATGCGCGAAAGCGTGCGCTATAATAATAAACGACATGTGCGATAAAAATAATAAAAATGAGGCGACGCAGGTTGCATCAACTGCCTGCTTTCTCATCAACCGTCTCCCTTCATCCGTCCTCCACTATGCTACTCCGTTCATCCTACTGTTTCCCTCCACTCCGGCCTTTCCCGCCCCGTGTCTTTGGCAGCACCTGCTACGTCTACCGTCTGGGGCCGTCCTCGGATAAGTTGGATCCCCGGGCGGCTAAACACATCTTTGTCGGCTATTTGCACACCCAGAAGGGCTATGTATGTTATTCTCCAGCTACTCGAAAGATCTCGGTCTCTGCTGACGTTACCTTCTGGGAAGATCAACCGTTTTTACTGCTCATTTACCCGCTCATCTACCACCTGCTCCTCTCCCGCCATCCATCCCATGCCCGGTTATCCCCGCTACTGCACCACCCTCGCCGGTTCCACCTGCACCGGCTCCTGCTCCCTCCAAACCACCTGTTATCCGTGTCTACACTCGTCGCCCTCCCGGTTCCGTTGCCCCTCTGCAGTCAGCCTCTACCACGGATACTCCGCGTTCGGCTGATCAGGTACCGCCCTCCACTGCTCATCCTCTGGCCAACTCCGTCTCCCTCCATCGTCTTTCTCCCCTCCTGCACACATTTGCTACTTCTCTTTCTTCGGTCTCTGTTCCTAACTCTGTGCAGGAGACGCTTCAACATCCGGGCTGGCAGGCAGCCATGGAAGAAGAAATGTCTGCTCTCTGGGCTAACCAAACATGAATTGTCGTACCCCTTCCTCCGAGTCAGAAACCGGTTGGGTGTAAGTGGGTCTTTGTCATCAAACATGCTGCTGATGGGACAATTGACCGTCTGAAGGCTCGTCTCGTGGCTCGTGGTTTCACCCAGCAACAGGGGCTCGACTATGATGAAACTTTCTCTCCGGTGGCCAAGCTCAATACTGTTCGCGTCCTCATCTCTGTCGCTGTCCATCGACAGTGACCCCTATTTCAGCTGGATATCAAGAATGCTTTCTTAAATGAGGATCTCCAGGAGACAGTGTACATGCAACAACCACCCTGGTTTGAGACCACGGGGGAGTCTCAGGTCTGCCGTCTTTTGAAAGCTCTGTATGGTCTCAAACAATCCCCACAAGTATGGTTTGAAAAATTCAGTAAGGCCCTTCGTGATATTGGTTTTACTCGAAGCTCGGTCGACTTCTCGCTGTTTACTCGTCATCGAACAACAGGAACGGTCCTTCTATTAGTATACGTTACGATATCATCATTACAGGAGATGACTCACAAGGGATACAGGTAGTCAAAGTACATCTAAATTTCGTCTTTCAGACAACGGATGTGGGGCCCCTACGATATTTCTTGGGTCTTGAGATTGTCAGACGGCCGGATGGACTTGTCCTCTCTCAACGAAAGTATTGTCTCGACCTCCTTCATGATGCAGGTTATTCTGGTTGTAAGCCGAGTGACACCCCTATGGATGTAAACCACAAGTTGGGCGCCCAGGCATCTTACTCGGATCTCCTACTCCAGAATCCTGAATATTATCGTCGCCTCGTTTGAAAATTGATCTATCTCACGGTTACCAAACCAGATATTTCCTTCGATGTTGGTATTGTCAGTCGATACATGCACTCCCCTCGACGATCTCATCTTCAGGCTGTTAAGCGCATTTTCAGATACCTTAAAACAGCTTCTGGTCAATGACTTGTTTACATAACCTCTTCTTCAACTCCAACTTTGGTGACATACTCAGATGCTAATTATGCTGGTTCCCTTGATGACCGACGATTTACCAGTGGCTTTTGCACCTACTTTGGAGGACATTTGGTTACATGGCGAAGCAAGAAACAAGCGGTAGTTGCTCGATCATCAGCTGAGGCAGAATACCGGGCAATGGCATCTGTAGTGTCTGAACTAACGTGGCTTGAAAGTCTTCTCACTGATCTGGATGTAAAACTACCTTCACCGGCTCTTCTCCTCTGTGACAACCAAGCTGCTATACATATCGCCAAGAACCCGATCTTCCACGAAAGAACGAAGCACATCGAAGTCAACTGTCACTTCATTCGGGAGAAAGTTCAAATGAAGAAGCTCGATCTAAAGCATGTTCCAGGGTCTGAACAAGTTGCGGATGTCCTCACAAAGGCTCTTTCTAGGCCCTCTTCTATCAATGCTTGTCCAAGTTTGGCGCATACGATTTGTATGCTCCAGCTTGGGGAGTGTTAGAAAAGCCCATGTAAAGAGCCCATTATTGGGCCCATTTTTCCTTTTCTCTTCTCTCCTCTTTAGTCCCACATCATGTATAGGATTGTTCTCTCTCCTTTTTCCTCCTACTTATTTGTATTCTCTCCTTGTATTCATACACACAAGAAATATACATACGTTTTCGAGCTCTTTGTACAAAATTGAATTTACATTTAATTATTTTCCTCCATCTTTACTGGAATTACTTTATTTTTCTGAGCTTATTTAGTATGAGAGCTCATCTTCTCAACTTCCTTTTCTTACCTGTAATGCATAATTTCTTTTAAATGACGGGTTCTCTATTATTCCCGCTGAATTACGAGCTCTGGTTGGTTGATTATCAAGAATTATATAATTCGAAACAAGGTTTAACCGGGATTTAGGGGACCTACGAAAATGTGAAGAGAGAGGGAGCGGATAAAGGCTGTAGATTGGACAGTTGATGAATTATAGAGAGATCTGACGGCTCCTGGAATTTCGAACTCGTGCTATTCGCAAATCATTGCATTTCTTTATATATGGTATATATATAATATTAGAAAATAAAATAATTAATATTATATTAAAAATGTACATATATATGATATATATTGGTATTTTATCATCATTATATTTTGATACAAATAAAAATGATATATCCATTATCACTACGTTCATATACTTTTAGGGAATTGTTAAAGGCAAATCAAATTTGGATATACGCAAACCATTGTTAATGACAAACCATATATTTTGAAAAATACTCTGTGCAAACCAAATTGTTAACCACAAACCAAAATTGTTAACAATAAACCAACACTATAAATTACATAATCAAATGTTTTAGACAAAAAAAATCATTTCATGAGAAATCCAGTGCAACAGTTCGACAAAATAACATGTTTATAACATAGAAACATCAATTTTATGACATTTAATACATGGTAACTGTCATACACTTATGTTTCCCCCTCTTCATAAACTACAATAGTGCATAAGAGGCTAGAAATCAACCATCCAGCACCAATATCTAATTACAACACAAAAACGAAAACGAAGAACGAAAAAGCCAACGTGTAGAATCCATATGCAGAATCCAAAACAAAAAATTAGCTTCTCAATATACTGAAGATGAAAGAAGAAAATCTGTATTAAAGAATTCAGATGCAGAATCAAAACAAAAATGAAGAGAAGCGACGACGCACCTTCAAAATCAACGGAAAAAACTGATGCCCGCGACGGGAGAGGCAACGAAAACAAAGAACCAACGTGCACACCTTCAAAATCGTCTGGCTGTTGTACGTCGAACCACTCATCAGAAGTCTCACAACCTACCGGCGACAAAAGAGACAGTGACAAAGGGGCCGAGAAATGTGGCGGGAGTTGCGGCGAGAGAGGCGGCGGAAGTTGCGGCGAGAGAGGCGGTGGAAGGGGCGACGGGAGAGGCAACGACAGAGAGGCCGGGAGATGCAGCGGGAGCGGCGGTGAATTTGGTTTGTTTATATCCAAATTGGTTTGCGTAGAAAAAAACCACCAGGAAAAAAAAGACCTGGTTTTAAGATTTTGGTTTGCGTATATCCAAATTGAGTTTGCCTTTAACAATTCCCTACTTTTAAGGCTCTGCTTGGCGCGACGTTTTTACTTCGGTGAGTTTGGACAAAAACACCATCGTCATAGAATGCATGTTTGGCATGACGAGGGTTACGACCACAATCAAGAAAGTAAAACTAGTTTTGAATATAAACGTGGATGAAGTTCCTTTGGTAAGGTCGGGTGTTCAAGAACGAAGGTTCATAACCACCGCTTTCATGACCGCCATAGCCGGGTCAAACAGAGTCTAAGGCTCCGTTTGGGGGCACTTATTTCCACCGGTCAAGCGGTTATGACCGCATGAACCGGACCTTTTAAGGTCATAACCGCTTGACCGGTGGAAATAAGTCCCCCCAAACGAAGCCTAAATCTTATTTGAAGGATACATGTATGTATATATTACAAATATATCATAAAGTTTATTTTTTAAAAGATAATTTAATATGTTAATATATCTAAAATAAATAAATTTTTTATTTACATGCATATGTATATTTATTGTATATGTTTATTTATATTTATATTAATATCTATATGTATATAATATTTTACAGTTTGATACAACAAGAACCGGTTGGCTTGGTGGTCCACTCTTGCCTTAATTTGGAAATGACCTGGGTTCGAATCCCACCAATTTCTTATTTTCTGATATTAAATTATTGTCTCTTTGGTCCGCCCGGTTATGTAAACCCGTGCCCGGTTCCCGGCTCATCGGTCCGCCAGCCCGGTTTTCCGGTTCTTGGCTGGTCCGCTGTGCTACCGGGATTTGATCCTTGACCGGACCGGCCGGTCCGGTTTTTAAAAGATTGATTCGAAAGCTATTTTTGGAACATTTATTAATGTATTTGTATGATTTTCCTGGGGATTATCTCAATATCCAGATTTTCTGTGATTAAAAATATATTATCATCACCAAATAAAGTTTTATTATGCAAACTTTCTTAATTAGCTTTCATCACTTCAAAACTGCATACTCAGCAGCCCATGATTTGCAGCACCAAGGAAAATTATATGTTAAAATTGGAAGGAAGTCATTAAGATCCTCTCCCTTTCAAAGAAAAGCGACCATTCAAGAGATTTAGGTTTCATTTGGAATAGATATTGATTTTTAGCCTAGGCAGTGTGCAACTATAATAGCAAATACAATTGTGGTAGCAATTTACCTGCCTTTTGAACCTTCATGATATTTTTTACGGCCCAAATTTCATTTTAGGAAAATAACGTTCAAGCCCACATTTATTGAAACCTTACCTACATTTTTCTTAGGCTTTGTTGAGAGCTAATAATAGACATTTTTATCTTTCCCATTGCTATTGTGATCAAAATGGAGGTTTACCAAACACATGGCCACCTCGGTTGGCATTTTCCCCCACTGGAGATGGAGTAAAAACACCCAAACAAGCGGAGCCTTCATTGCGATCACAACTTCCACCACTCATTCATTTCCTAGGTTTTGAATATATACATTTTGCCTTCATTAACTGATTAAATTTAGAGAAATGTTACGTGCAAACCATATTTGACTATGTGCACACATAACAAAATATTCAAACACACAAAAAAACTGAATGTTATGTGCACACCATCCATTTCCTGCACGGAGGAGAGAAAACCTCTTCTCCATCTCTAACTTCCGCACCACCACCCATTTGTGACTCTTAGAGAACAGAGTCAGGGCTTGCCGACAGTGGTGTGCTATGTTTGCTTAGTTTCTATCGCCGTAGGTTTACCAGTCTTTGACTTCATTTATGGCGCCGGAGACGGAGAGCGAAGAAGACCCCGATTCCTCCCCCACCCATGCGATTCAGATTCCCATTTGTGAACCTCAACTTCGTCCTTTGCAACGAGGGAAATGTTGATACAGACACAACCTCCCGGGCACATGTCTCCCTCTGCATATGTAGCCCAAGAGCATTATCGTACTTTGTATGCCCTACTCCATATATATAGGAGTGGTAGTGTCTCTTTATGTTTTATCTTTGAGAAACTCTTTGGGAGGACCAGCCCTCAAGTGTTCGGGTCGAGCATGTCTTGACATATGTATCCTTGTGTTGTGTTCAATCTTATAATTTCAGTTCTTGATAATGTGCAACTATCAAATGTGGAGATCGTACATTGTCTTGTTAAGAATAGAAGATTGCAGAAATCAGCTTCAGGTTCAGGTTATGAGAGAAATATGAAGTCATCCTCATGGATTATGACTCTCAACAGATGGAAGCAACTAAAAGCCTTTATCCAGTCTTAGGGCTAGTTTGGCGCATCTTTTCTCCAGCAGATGAAATCTGCGCGGAGGCGACCGCTGCTACCGCTGTCGCCTCCTCGTGGATAAAATCCGCTGAAAAACCGCAGTTATTAAAGGGCGGGGCTGATCCCCGCTGGCCGGCGCGCGTCTCGACCGGGGGGTGCCATCCGCACGACCGCGTCGTATCAGCTCCGCCAAGCAGGGCCTCAGCCCGTTGGAAAACAAAGGTTGTTTAAAAGAAAAGAAAAACATGATTCAATTTCATATGAAATGAGTGTCAACTGTATCTTTTTATATGATAACAGTAGCAATGCTTCTCCTTTGCTATCTTAAACATTTGGATGTCATATAGCGCAGTAAGGTTTGTAGCTGTGTTTATAAAACTTTTGAAGTGTTAAACAGAAATTTGTTTTCAGTATCCCACTGATGAGCAGCAAGTATTCTATTTAATTTCGTTCAAAACATCATATGGTAACAAAGCAAATAAAAAAGCTATCTCTATATCCATGAAGAATAATATGTTTTATGTTTCATAATTTTCAATTTGGTGTGTACATATGAATTTGGGCGGCAAATAAAATTTTATGGGGTGCACATATCAATGGTGTGCACACAACGTTGCTCCAAATTTATTAAACATCTGGATTTAGCCTCATAGAATTAGTTATCAACTATGAATCATACTTAAATTTTTCTTGTTTGTTTTATTTGAGTTTTAAGTTTTATTGATTTTGCATTTGCTAGGTTATGACAGGAATGATTACTTAATTTCTTTATTGTCTTCTCACAGGTTAGATTAGATCCCTCCAGACCCCTTAGTAAGCGAAAGCATTGGGTTGTCGCAGCGATCCTTCGCCAGGCTAAGATCTACACGCCTCCTCCCCCAACCGCGGGTACTTCCCCCGACTCTTCTCAAAATCCAGTCCCCTCATGATTCTAGTAAAATGGCTGCTCAGTTTTTGTCTTATCAACATATCATGATTTCACATTATATTGTCATAATAAAAACTATGAAGTGAAACATTTTCTTGCATGGTGTACTTGGTAGTTAATTTATTTGTCTCTTCCTGTTTTTCTTCACCTTCTCTTGATCCAAAAGAAGCAATCTTTGGGGATGATATCGGTTGATTAGGGCAAAATTGTAACTATGAAGAACCCTAAGTGCGTTATTACTGATCTTCACCAACATAACAACAAGACTCAAGCCTTTATCCCACTATAATGGGGTCGGCTATATGGATCCTTTGTCGCCATTGTGCTCTATCTTGTGTCATAATCTCACCAATGTCTAAGTACATAATGTATTTCCTTATAGTTTCATTCCAAGTTATTGTTGATCTTCACCAAAGCGAGTAAAAAAAATCTCTCAGTAAAGCAGTTCCAGGAATTGACCTACTACCATCAGCCTTGTATGTATGCATGCATGTATGCATGCATGCATATTGATCATATATATGATCATTAGGATGACAAATATTTTTGGTTACTAAATATTATCAATATTATATTGCATGATCTTTGAACTTAGGTTAGGCGAAACCATGATTTCACACACAAGCAGTCGTGCACGAGGTTCCCCGTGCCTCGGCATTATAGTACATAGTCCGTTCATCAATTGCAAAAAACGTTTCATGGGTAATGCAAAAAACGTTTCATGAGTGAAGTTGGAAATAATAATATTTTACCAAATGGGGGTAAAAATTGGAAATAATAGTAATTGTGTATCTATTTTATATTCAAATAGAAAAACTCATTTTGGTGCAACATTCAACTTTTTAATTTTATGTCTTGCTCTATTGCAAAATTTCTAAATTTAGACGTTCAGTTTTTCAATTTAAATGTTCAGTTTTTCAATTTAAACCTTTTTTATATGTAAAATTAAAAAATGCACTCTCATAGGGGCATAGCCTTGTCACGAATGCAGTTATGGGTGGGTAGAAAATTTCGTGTCTGTCACTTGTGTGTGTAAGGTTAATTATCGGGACTTCCCCTAAGAGTTTGCATAATTACAGGTTGCACCCCATCTATCTTTCAGAATTACATTTACCTCCCATCCTGACCCTCTAAGTTTCTCTAGTTTACAAAAAAAATGTCCCTTCCGTTAGAAATATGGATGAAAAATGATAAAATGAATCAAATTATTTTATTATATTTCAATAATCTTTTTAAAGGGATTATAGATTCATTCGAAAGAATAAAAATGTAATGCACTCCTTTTAATGTATAGTTATTACAAAAAAAATAAAATTGAAATATTATAAAATAATTTGACATATTTTATCAAATTTCATCTATATATTTTTAAAGAAAAGATCATCATTTTAATATAGAGTCATTACAAATTGTAAAATTGAATATTATAACATAATTTGACAGATTTTACTGTTTTCATTTATATTTGAAGGGTCAATTTATACACGGAAGAAACTTAAAGGGGGAAGTAAATGTAATTTTGAAAGATAAAGGGGTACAACTTGTAATTATGCAAACTTCTAGGGAGTTCCTGATAATTCTCCGTCTCTCTCTCTTTAAATTTGGTAAAACTGATATTTAGGCTCTGTTTGATAGTGCATCGGCGGCTACAAAGGGAGCAAACACCGTCGGTGGTTGGGATCGTAGGGGGAGGGCTGTGGCTGGGAAGGGAGCATTTTCTCCGTTCCGTAGAGGGAGGGTGGGAGCAAACACTGAGGGGGAGGGTGTTTGGTTGTTTGTTTTTCCTTGTGCGGTGGCAGTTGCACCCATACCGGAGCTCCACCGGCATGCCAAACAGTGCCTTAGGCTCCGTTTGGTGTGGCGGCGGTCTCAAACGATGTGATTATGAATCGTCTTTTGTGAACTCCCAACCTCACTTAAGGAATTTCATCCATTTTTATGTTCATAACTAGACTTTCTTTTGGCTGTCATAACTATTGTCATGTCAAATATACATTTAATGATGACAGCTTTTTTATCCAAATACATGCGAGCAAAAAAGTCCCACCAAAGTACCCAACTGACCCTTTAATGCATTAAAATATTAAAGATAATAAGTATTCTGATGATTAAGGCTCTGTTTGGGGGGGGGATTTATTTTCACTGGTCAAGCGGTTACGATCGCATGAACCGGAACCAGACCTTAATTAAGGTCCGGTTTCAGTTAATTAAGGTCCGGTTCCGGTTCATGCGGTCGTAACCGCTTGACCGGTGAAAATAAGTCCCCCCAAAGAGAGCCTAAAACTGTAAGCTTTTATGAATAAATATTGCTGATGATCTTCTACAAAACTCGGTCTCTGATTAATTTTGTTTGACTTAACTATAAATTGAATAAATTTTTAATATATATGGTACAAATAAAAAAAATACATTTCAAAAGGGAGAGAAAAATACAGGGTCTATTTTAACATTGTCGCGGTCAACCTAAGACTTTTGGTAGACCAGACAAAATTCGACCACAGTAAATCAGCTGAGCGATCGAGCGGACAAACAGTCATAAAAAAAGAAGAACTGACAAGATGGTTTTTTTAACATGAAAAAAAATTGCACATGTGAATCTTGGTTTGTAGTCTTATTTAGTTATGTTGTTTATTTTGGCACTCAACTGTGATGGATCTCTATTTTATTTGCTACTAGTTCATTCGTTGTGTAATTTGTGAGATTTATTCTGTGTTTTTAAAATTAATTGCACATCTATGATTTGAAAATTGACACTTGTTTTCCTTTATTTAATATTTGCGGCGGTACATGCCTCTGTTAATTTTTATAATAATGAATTATTGTTGCAATTGTCACTGCGGACCAACTCTCACATATTCATCATTTTCATCATATTGGGTTGCATTTAGTGAGTCCACCCGGAGTCGTCCTACCATTGCATCAATTATGATGGAGTCTTCCTTAATTTATAGGAAATTTTGGGTTGCAAATAGCCGAAATTCTCATAATCCCCACTAACTTATTGGAAATTATGGAGGAAACCACCTCACGTGCGACCACCACGCGTGATCTGCACATGGGCGCACTTGGCCGTCCGCCACTCACCTGTGGGCAGTCCCCCCGTCCGACCGCCGCTCATTTCCCCCGGGCGGCCTCCCTTTGTCGGGGGCTCATTGTCGGCCACCATCTCAGGTCAACCTTTCCCCGCTGTCCGATCCCCCATGCGATCTCCACCGTCTGATGTGTGAGTAACAACCCGCATAACCACCGGCGTAACCGCGCATTATGGGTGGGTGCACATAGCCGAAATTATATCGATTTGCATGTAGTAAAATATTATTGAAAAATGCAAACTATATTAATTTAGCCTGCAAATAATAATTATGGTGGTTATGGTCTGTGGATAGCCGTGTAACTACCATAACCACCCCCGAGACCTAAAAATATGACCTCAGTTTCTCCTTCATTTTCATGTTTCCCGCATCCCGCTCCTCCTACACGCCTGAGAGCTACTCCGGGAATCTCCTTTCGCTCCACGAAGAACTTCATTCACCTTCTAGCATCTTCATGTGCCCCCGAGCATTCCGCTCTGAGGGCACGTCTCCCACCACAACAAGTAACCTGCACACAACGTTCTCGACACTCAACGCGCTCAAGTCAATCACAAGTTCTCTCCGCTCCAGACTCCACTGCGAACGAAGTCGCACACGCAAAAACGCGCATGACGCACCTCTCCAGCTTCCTAGCATGAGCAGAAGACCACTCAGTCTCCAGAGCACGGTGCTCCCACCGCAGCAAAGAAAAAAAATACTCATCTTCGTGAGCGGTAGCTTGTCACCCTCCGAACGCATCTCTCTCTCTCTCCCCGCAAGTTGTAAGGAGGTGCGGCATC
This sequence comes from Platanthera zijinensis, assembly GCA_039513925.1. NCBI lineage: Eukaryota > Viridiplantae > Streptophyta > Magnoliopsida > Asparagales > Orchidaceae > Platanthera > Platanthera zijinensis. The sequence goes on from CM077082.1 coordinate 36,260,357, forward strand.
TCACCTCTCGCATTCTCAAAAAAGTTCTGTACAGCAGTAACAGATAGTGAAAATTTGATTGACAGAGTCCCGACCACGTAGTTTTTTATCCATTTTAAGGCTTTTCCACGTAAAAAAACTTTCATGCCAGCCATCTCATTTCTCTGTGACAAATTGCGCACTTGACCACTCTCTCGCTAAGACGGTCCAATTTCGACCGATTTTCAGAATTCTCGAGTGATTATTTACTCATCTCACATCATTTAATAACTTCAATGCTGGCTGCTAGTAACTCCATTACGACGTTTGAGAAATGAAAAGTGATGAAATCATAATTTACAAAGAATTTCGCTTTATAAAAATTTTGTATCAATGCTCACTTTCTATATTAACTATCAAGATTACAAAGATAGAAGCACTGTTTTTATTTTATTTTTATTTATGTTGGTTTGCACTTAATTTTTTTTTTTGGAATGCACAAATCTTAGGCTTCGTTTGGTTTGCCATTCGCCGCCTCCGTTTGGAGCAAATGTCGCCGGACGGCGGGTAAATAAACAGACGTCGGCGATGTTTGCTCTATTTGCACCCGCCGAATAGAGAAAAAATCACAAAATCGGAGCTTTTCCAGCCCCTCCTCCCCCACCAATTCGACACTCCAATCTGTACCCGCCGGCACCTCCCACATCGCTCAATCAAACGAATCCTTAATTTACAGTTTTACACATAGCAACTTTAATCTGCATATATAATTACTCTAAAAGGAGAAAAAGAGGTTTCCACTTTCCATCCCCAATCCCTACCGCTGAAAACTTTTTTTTCCCGTTGACATAAATTTAGTAACAAAATAGGTTTGTAGTTAACATAGTCGGAGGCAACGCCAGCCGGGTCCGGGCTTTTTGCTCGGCCCGGGCTCAGTTTGAGCCAGGTCGGGCTCGGGCTCCCTCTCAAAGAGGGGGCCTGATAAGGCCCTTCAAACCGGGCCGGGCTTTTGCCGGGCCGGCCTGAATAACAAATGCTGAGATGTTAATCCCGCCTATTTAGGCGGGATTAATTTCCCGCCTATGATTAGGTGGGATTAATCCCGCCTATGCTTAGAAGACCGCCTAATCATAGACGGCTTTTAATCCCACCCGCCTAATCATAGGGGGGATTTTCATCCCGCCTTGGCAAGATTTCTCCCAGCGAGGGTGTCGGGCTCTGGCTAGCCTGACGCCCGGGCTTTGCCCGGCCCGGGCCGGGCACCAGGCTGGGCAACCGGCTGAAATGGGGGCCCGGTAAGGCCCCCAAGCCCGGCCTTGGCCCGGGCTGTGCCTAGCAGGGCTTTTGCCAGGTCAGGCCCGAGCGGGCTTTCCAGGCCTGGGTTTTTTGCCCAAGACTAAGTTAACACGTAGTCGTGGGCAAAAAGCCCGACCTGGCTGTGCTTGGGCTGGCCCGGTCGGGCCCGGGCTTTTTGCCAACCAGGCTCGACCAGCGCTCAGTTTGAGCCGGGCCGGACTCGGGCTCCCTCTCAGAGAGGGAGCCCGATAAGGCCCTTCAGGCCGGCCCGGGCCAGGTCGGACTTTTGCTGGGCCGACCTGAATAACAAAGGCTGGGATGTTAATCCCGCCTATTTATGCGGGATTAATTTCCCGCCTATGATTAGGCAGGATTAATCCCGCCAATGATTAGAAGACCGCCAAATCATAGGCGGGATTAATCACGCCTACGATTAGCGCGGGATTAATCACGCCTACGATTGGGCGGGATTAATCACGCCTACGATTGGGCGGGATTTTAATCCCGCCTACGATTGGGCGGGATTTTAATCCCGCCTACGATTGGGCGGGATTTTAATCCCGCCTACGATTGGGCGGGATTTTAATCCCGCCTACGATTGGGCGGGATTTTAATCCCGCCTACGATTGGGCGGGATTTTAATCCCGCCTACGATTGGGCGGGATTTTAATCCCAGCCAGGGTGTCGGGCTCAGGCTAGCCTGGTGTCCGGGCTTTGCCCAGCCCGGCCCGGCCCGGGCAACCGGCTGAAATGGGGGCCCGATAAGGCCCCCAAGCCCGGCCTTGGCATGGACCCCGCTTTTGTCGGGCTAGGCCCAGGCGGGCTTTTTGCCGACGACTAAGTTAACAAGTCTAGAGAAAACTCCTATTTAATAAAGTTAATTGTTAATGACAATTTATATTTGGGCGACAAACAAGAAAAATAAAGGTTGGTGCGGATCGCTCGAGGCTTCTGATTGATCGGACCTTCCGAATCGTCTTAGTTCACCGAGCAGTTGAGCGTGTAAGCAGTCAAAGATTCACAAGGTAGTGAGACAGAGACTTGATTACGTGGAAAACCACAATCGGGGTGAAAAATCATGCGACCTCGGCGAAGAGGGAGACCGGCCCTCGCGGGGCCGGCCGTGGTCGAGGCCGCCCTGTGTAGCCTCGGCGGAGATGGCGACCAGCCCTCGCGGGGTCGGCAGGTCGGTGGCGCCAGTTGGCGGCGGGTGGCTCGGCGCACAGGATCCCGCACGGCGGTTGGGATCCCGCATGGCGGTTGGGATCCCGTGCGCGATAGTTAGCGCAAAGATCCCGCGCAGATCACACGTGCGGTGGTTATACGCATAACTTCCATGACGCTAGTGGGGGTAGAGGAGGACCCGACTATTCACAACCCAGTTTTTTATATAAATTGGGTTCAACCCCATCATTTACTCTCCAAAGCCCCCGGAGACGAGAGACGGAGAGAGCGAAGGCCGTGGGGTTTCCATCCTTAGACAAATTTTCGATCCTTATGGCGGGAGCGGACGAAGGACCGCGAAAAGAGGCGGTCCCGACGGAGAAGGTATGGGGTTGGATTCTCGATGAAAAGGGTCGCCCAAGCATGACCATGTGCGAGCAAATGGGGAGCGTGCTTGAGCGTGCTGAGGCCATGCGCGAGCCATCCCGGTGGCGCGCGCACCGCGCTCCGGGAGCCCGGACGCAATCTGCTTGCGGGGCGTGCCCGGGCGCGGTGTGTGGGGTGAGGTGCGCCCGCGTGGGCGAGGGCAGACTTCCGGTGCGCACTGCGTGCAGGGTCCGCCCGCGCGCATTGGGCGCGGGGTCCACCCGCATGTACTGGGAGCAAGGTCCGTCTGGACACTGTGCACGTGAGGGGCACCAACGTGCACTGTGCACGCGTTATCCCCGGGGGGAGCCTCCACGCGCGATGTGCTCGCACGCAGGGCCTCCCCGCGCGTTCCTCGTACACGGGGTGAGACTGTGCTACTCGAGCGCACGTGCGGGCCTTCCCTGCACGTGCTCACGCCTTTTCTGACTTGGCATGTAGGGGTTTTGGACGTAACATGCTCCTTCATTTTAATCTTCTGCGGGCTTTGACGACGCCTCGTGCTATTCTTTGCTCTCCCCTTAATTTTCTTGCTTGACGCACTTCCTTCCTCAAGTTTTCAGGAGCATTGTCCAAGGTCGACCGATGTGGATGCGTTCCACACTCACAACGGAGCAAGTTGCCTCTTGGAGAGGGCGCTTCAACATTCCCTCACATATTGAGATCAGAATTCCAAATGTCGAGCAGCGGGTACAGAGTCCTCATGTGGTATAGATGACACTTTGTGAGTCATCGCTGAGGGCCGAGCTCTGACTCCACATTGCGAAGAGATTATAGAGATCTTCAAGCATTGCGGAGTTCCGACGTCACAATTAACTCCTCTTGCCATGACTCGTATCATGGGTATCATAGTCTTCTTCCGGGAGCATGGTTCGAGACTTTGTTGGATCTGTTCTGAGATTAGTGCGACGTTTGTGCGGATAGCGGTGACCGTATTGAAGTTCATAGTAACAAGACCTGGTTGTGTTCGAGAGCCGGGTTGACAGACGCCATGGGAATACGGTGTACAGAAATGTTCGAAACTGCTGAGAATGGCCCGAGCTGTGGAGGGCCCTTCCTGATCGATGTTGCTGGCTGAAGGGGCGCGAGCGCGAGTTCACGCCGGTGTTTAGGGTTTACTGAGCAACATGAACTTGCGAATCAACTTTTCAGCATCTATTTATTCGTGGAGGAGAAGAGACTATTGTTGTGCGGACTTTCTGCCGATCTGGAGTGCGCTGCTGCCGTCCCCTTAGGCTGCGATCGAAAGAGGAAGTTGATCTTTGAGGGTGGTGATGACTCGTCTCCTGCATGTCGTCCTTCTGCACCATCAAGGGGGCATTGAGATGTGGTGGCTCCTTGCAGCTCTAGGGTTGACAGGTCTCCGCTCGAAGATCCGAAGCTTGAGGTGCTGGGCTGCTCTACCCCCAAGTCCCTCGGGAGAAGCCTCTTGCTCCGTCTGGTACGAAGGGAAAGCGTGTTTCTTCCTCCTTGACAGTGATGAATATTGCGGCGAGTAGATCGTTAGCTCTTAATTTTATTTGTCGTCTTTTGCTCCCTTTTTTGCAGATTGATGTTCAGGCTCATATAGCCCTTACTTGGAACGAACATTGCGCCGGTCTGAAAGAAGAGTACTTGTCTCTTCAGGGAAAGCTTCAGGATGCAGATGGTTCTCTTTCTGACTTAAGGGGGAGGCAAGATCCTGATGCCTCTCGCTTTTGACAGGCTAAATCTTCGTGGAAGGCAGAGATGGTGTAGTTGCACGAGGAACTTCTGGAGGAAAAGTCTTTGGTGGAGAAGACGGGCTAGTCTTTTGGAGAGCTCACAGAAGGAGGTTTCTCGTTGTTTTTAGTCCGAGGTAGGGCACCATTCTTCGTCGAAACGCCTTGTTAGTCTGAAGGTGTCCAGAGTTGCAGAGTACAAAGACTCCCTTTACTTCAAGCATGAACGTTGTCAGCTTTCTGAGGAGATTTGGTTGAAGGAGGTGGAGCCCGAGTTGGCCGAAGTACGGGAGGTGACATTTCGTCATGGGATTGCGAAGACGCTTCAGATGGTATCTCAGAAGCGTGATTATGACGTTGTTGATCTCGGTTTCGAAGACCTTTCAGAGGACGAGTGCGTCGAGTTTGTTGTGGACGAAGAAGAGTTGGGTCCTTAGTTTGTTGTACTTGATATTGTCTTGCACATTTGTTGTTTTGACGACGTTCGTATTCTTTTATTATGTACTGACTTGTGAGCCTCTGCCTCTTTTTGCAGATTATTGTTAGCTTTATGTCTTTTTTCGTAATGTTTGTTGTTTTGTCTTCTGTGATTCTCCGACAAATCCCTTCGAAGTTAGGGTTTGACCCCCTTTCGGTTTCGTGACCTACTACCAAAGCTAGGGGCGAACTCTTCTAGCCAGGCAGTGAGAAGTCAACCTTTTCGAGTCTCAGGATGTTGTTGAAGATTGTGGTGATGAGCCCTCCTTTGAACCGAGGTAATCACGAGGGGACATTCCCTGGCGACACCTCGACCTACTGCGACGGATAAGGGAAAAACCTTTGATTAGAGACAGTAAGAAATCATAGGGACATGGTCCCAAAGAAACTACAAAAATCGGACACTTCATAGCGCTGGCAAATGCGAGGGAGGCAGGCCCCGACGTTGTTGCGACCTACTTGGCAGATAAAAATGAAACCATTGATCGACGGTAGTGAGAGGTCGCTGGGACTGGGAGCCCTGAATGACGGTGAAGATACGATCACTTCGAGTCGCTGGCGAATGCGAGGGGGCAGGGCCTGACGACGTAGCGACCTACTACGATGGATAAGGGTGAAACCTTTAATCAGTGGCAGTGAGAGGTCGTTGGGGTTGGGATCCCTGAGAGACGACGAAGATACAAACACTTCGAGATGTTGGCGAATGCGAGGGGATAGGCCCTCGCGACGCCGCGACCTACCGCGGCGGATAAGGTCGAAATCTTTGATCGACAACAGTGAAAGGTCGCTGGGGCGGGATCCTTGAGAGACGACGGAGATACAGACACTTCGAGCCGCTGGCGAATGCGAGGGGGTAGGGCCTGACGACGTAGCGACCTACTACGATGGATAAGGGTGAAACCTTTAATCAGTGGTAGTGAGAGGTCGTTGGGGCTGGGAGCCCTGAGAGACGACAAAGATACAAACACTTCGAGTTGTTGGCGAACACGAGGGGGCAGGCCCTGACGACGCCGCGACCTACCGCAACGGATAAGGGCGAAATCTTTGATCAACGACATTGAGAGGTCGCTGAGGCTGGGATCCCAGAGAGACGGCAAAGATACAAACACTTCGAGCTGCTGACGAACACGAGGGGGCAGGCCCTAACGACGCTGCGACCTACCACGACGGATTAGAGTGAAACCTTTGATCGACGATAGTGAGTGGTCGTTGGGGTTAGGAGCCCTAAGATACGACGAAGATACGTACACTTCGAGCCGCTAACGATTGCGAGGGAGCAAGCCCTGATGACGTCGTGACCTACCGCGGCGGATAAGGGCAAATTCTTTGATCGGCGACGGTGAGAAGTCATTGGGGATGGGAGCCCCATGAGGATGACAAGGGGTGATTCCTGGCGTAGGATTCTACTCACTGTAGGGGAGAAGGGCGAACCTTCAATTCGCTGTGATGAGGAGTTCGCGAGGAGTCGTCCTTATCGCGACGTCGAGAGGGTGAACCCTGGTGTAGGCTTCAACCCACTACTGAGGAGAAGGACGAACCTTCAATTCATGATGGTGAGGAGTTCGAGAGGGCTCATCCCCGAAATTGCTGACGAGGGATCTTCTTTTGATCGGCGCGGACAAAGATTGTCCGGACTTTCCCCAACTCGTTCCTGTGATAACAGTGTTATGAGCAAACACACTATTCATAAGTTAAAAGAAAACAAAGATAGTTTTGCATGAGTTTTTACTCGCGACTTTATAATGTTAGCATCCGTTGCTTAAATCAAACGAAATTAAGCACAAAAACTAGTTGGAGGAGACGAAACATGGTGAGGCTTACTGCCCTATTCCTGTATTTTAAGCTTCTTCTTCTAAGGTCCTCCTGACCTACTTGCTCCGGGCCTACAACCACACATTGCTCCTCCTTGCCCAGGGTGCAATTGTTGCAAGTAACACGTCCTCGCTGCCTCCTGATTCGCTCTGGCGATCCCGACCCTAGATGTAGTGACAAACTTCATGACGAGGTGGGGAATTGAGGGAATTGCGCCAAACATCGTCTGGAGTGGGCATCCAAATATCTCGTTGTATGGCGACTCAGATTCCACAGCCACGAATTGGATCAAGTGAGTTGCCTGCTTTGGAAATTCCCCCAGTGCGACTGGGAGGGTGATCGTTCCTTCGACTGGGACCGCTCCTCCGTTGAATCCGTAGATCGGCCATGTTGCTGACTGGAGTTGTTCCTTTGGGATACACATTCCTCGGAGGCAGGGGCGGACCCACATAGGGCCCAGTGTGGGCGGCCGCCCACACTGGTTTTTAAAAATATCATTTATCAATAGTAGAATGCACAATTTATTTATTTAAGAAAGCTTCTTAGCTAAGTTGGTAGAGTGTATGATATCTAACTACAAGATTATGGGTTCAAGTCCTATGCATCTCATATTTTTGTATTACCTATATTTTTATTTATCGTTTTATTTTCTAACATATGTTTTTTTCATTATATTTACTACACATTTTTACATATAATTCAATTAATTTTTATTTTTTAATACATTTCATACACCGCCTACACAGAGAAAAATCTCTGCGTCCGCCACTGCTCGGAGGGTTGCATAAACAGTACGTTGACCGAGCTATCATTGGCCAGAGGGTGGGGAGGCGAGGGGGCAACCCGCCCTCTGCGACAAAAGGTCCGTCCGGATTTGAGCGGTCAGGAGGCCGCCCGATCCGGGCGGCTAGAGGGCGGGACGGCCTGGGGGCCGCCCCCCTTTGCGACAGAAGGGCCGTCCAGATCCGGGCGGCCAGGGGGCCGCCCGCCCTATGTGGCAAGGGTCGCACACGATCAGACTGCCCACAGGCTCACACATGGTCAGGCGTGGTCTCGCGCTTGCGTGAGCGCCGCCGGGAGCCCTGCGTAGGAGGTGGCGCGCATGCGCGGCTTCACTGCCACACATGGGTGCTCGTGGGAGGCGACACCGCATGCATGAGTGCGCGTGGGTGTGGCCTTCGGTTGTAGTTTTGGTTAAAGAAACCCATGATTCAACCGAACTCTACTGAAGAAGCCCATCAATAATATTTTAAAAATTATGTAATGCGAATAACAAATAGCTATGAATGGCCAGGAATACGTGATTACTTCGGTCTTCGGGTGAAAGAGATGATAAGAGTGGCGACACCGTCCGCTGCTAGTATGTCAAAATATACGAGTATATTTTAGGTGCAGTACTCGCATGACACTGCGGTCAGCAGTGCATTTATACATTAAAAATCGTGCGTTTAATTAGATGTGCAATTGCGGATCCGGATCCCCTGGAGTTCTTATTTGAATTCCAGGGGGTGGAGTTCCGATTTTGCGAATAAATGAGGCGGAATCAGAAAATTGGTTAACATGAAAGTTGTAGATATCCCAGAGAAGAATAACTTTCATGTTAAACACTTTTTGATTTGAAGTTGTTTAGACCCCCGATTTGGGCCCCGAAAAAATTCTGTCTGAATGGACAGAATTTTTTCGGGGCCCAAATCGGGGTTCTAAACGACTTCAAATCAAAAAGTGTTCAACATGAAAGTTATTCGTCTCGGGGATATCTACAACTTTCATGTTAACCAATTTTCTGATTCCGCTCCATTTATTCGCAAAATCGAAACTCCACCACTGGAGTTCAAATAGGAGTTCAAATAGGAACTCGAGGGATCCAGATCCTGCAATCGCACGAATGGACGAGCAGCGCACCTAAAATTTACTCAAATTATTATGGGCGGGAACCGAACCAGTGGAATGACACCTGCAAACTGTCGCTCGGCTTACAGAGAGAGAGAGAGAGAGAGAGAGAGACCTGTAGAGACCTCTGAATGGAGAAGGGTTTGGTGTCGATCGATCGGTGGGACGAAGGTAGCCAGGCGTACTTCCTCACGCACCTCCATGCCGACCACAGCAAGGGTCTCTCCTCCAACTGGTCCAGAGGAACTCTATTCTGCTCTTCCACCACCGCCAAACTCCTGCTCTCCAAGTTTCCGACCTTCAATGTTTCCCTGATTAGGGTTCTTCAGATCGGGATCACCCAAATCCTTCTTCTCCGCTCCCCAACCTCCGGATCGGACGTCCGCCTCCTCGTAACACCCATCGACGCTCATCACTGCCCTGGTAATTATCTCTTCCCCAAGTATCCTTCTTAGAATCCTCCTCAATCTGTCTTTAAATTCTTACCAGCTACGCATGCTGTGATTCCTTACCAGAACAGTAGGAGGAATCCTCTTAAACCCTAAAAGAGTTTTCTAGAGTGGCGGCTTTTATTCGGAGTGGAGATTGAATTCATCCCGCAAGGGCGTGGTTGGAGCAGATAATTAAATTTAGCGACCATAACAAAATCTAGGTTGAGGGCGTAGTAGAGGCGATTTTAGGGCAAGATGCTGCCATTGGTTTGTTTCTTTTAGATTTAAAGCATGGCGTAATGCAAGCTCATAGGATTTCTCTGCTTCTCATGCAATATGTATGATTTCTCCATCATCACAAGATCTTGATGAAGTCTCTCATAATTTATAGGAATTCCGGGCTGCAATTAGCTGGAATTTCATAACCCCCAGTCCCCGACTAACTTAGTGGAGAGTTATGGGAGTAATAGCCCTGCGCGCGATCCGCGTTCCTGATCCAAACGTGATCGCCGCAAGCAATCCCTCCACCACAACACGCACGGCCAACCGCCCGCAACCAGCTGTCCGAGCTGGCCGCCACCTCCTCCCGACCGGCTTCCGCGAGGCCGGCGCCCGAGCGGCCTCTTCCCGACCGGCCCTTGCGAGGCCGACGCCCGGGCGGCCTCCGCCCAGCCGGCCTTCGTGAGTCCGGCGCCCGGGCGGCCTCCTCTCCGCCGGTCTCCGCCCATCTGGCCCTCACGAGGCCAACAGCGCAACGGCCTCTGCCCGGCCGGCCCTCACAAGGCCGGCGTGGGAGCTGCCTGACCGTCCTTTGTGAGGCCGACGCCAGGGTGGCCTCCGCCCGCACGGCCTTTGCGAGGCCGGCGCGAGAACCGCTCGACCAACCTCCGTGAGGCCGACGACCGACACTTCCTGGGCGGCCGCCCAGTTGGCCCCCCCTGCTGGGTTTCCTCTCCGGTCAACCCCCTTTGACCACTGTCATCCAATCGTCTCCCGCGATCACCGCTGTCTGTTACGCGGGTAACCACCCGCGTAACCTCCAACGTAACCATCCATCATGGGTGAGTGCCAATAAGAAAAAGGAACACCTCGACCTCGCTGTCGGATCAATTCACGGAATTGGCAACCACCCTATCCCCGTTCGGGGGCTAATATCTCTCCCAGTCACGTTAGGCGACCCTCCAAGACAGGGAACACATCACATTCAATTTGCGGTCGTGGATTGCAACTCGCCATACAAAGCAATTTTCGGACGGTCCCTCCATTCAACGTTCGGGGAAATCCCATCTATTCCGCACCTGGCCCAAAAGTTCCCTACTGGTGGTGGGATTTGGGTCGCTCGAGGGAGCCAAGAGACAACAAGGATGTGCTGCCTAAGGCAGGGTGAGGCCGACACGACCACCACACTCGATATCAACAACTTCGATCTGCACGATGAGGCTGCACTTCAGTGAGGGACCCCTGTTGAAGGCCTAGTAGAAATAGCCCTTTCTCCGCAAAACCCATCTCAAACAGTCCGGGTTGGATCGCTCCTACCCCCAGGGGAGAAGGAGCATCTTGTGGCCCTTCTTCGCGCAAGCAGAGATATCTTCGCTTGGAGCCCCAAAGGTATGCCAGGTGTAGACTCGGAGTGATGTAGGGGATGTCCGCTAGTTGGAGTTTGACACGAAACAAGGAGATCCTACTACGCCCGACACGCCATGGTTCAATCGCACCTACGCAAACATCTATCACCACAACACAGATCGACTCTAACGCAGCACAAAAACCACAAGGAGGAATGATCGACTCTAAAATAACGTTCAAAAATGAGTCAGATTATTTCCCAAAATTAACATAAAGGTTGCCAATCCTTTTTGAGAACGAACCATGACTATAAGCCAAGATCCGCTCAAGCAAATAGGACCTACCTGATTCGGATTTGTAAATAAATCCGTCAACAATGAAAGCGATTTAGAAATTGCAAGCGATAGTATTCAAAATCACGGAAATAACAGTTGCTCGATCTCCACAAAAACTAAAGCAAGAAAACACAAGAGGAGGGAGGAGATGTTACCCAACCCGAATTTACCTTGCACACAAGATATGGTGGGAGAATCACTCAGGTGGCGTCACACCGAATAGGGCTGCAACCTTCTTCCTTGGAGTCACACCGAAGGAATCCACGCCGGAGTCGCACTGAAGAGGGGTGGAGGAAGCAAGAGATGGCTTCACACCACCAAGGGGGCGGCGGCAAGAAGGAGTCCCTCTTGGCCGAAATTCTCCGTGGGAGATTTTAGGGTTAAATTACTTCTTGTTCTATTAATTCTCATAAAAAGGTCTCCTTATATAGGAGTTACAAACACACATCTAACCGTCCAAGATGGAGATGAAATCTCATCCTTCCGGGCGGTTAAATACACACCAAATGTTTTAAATGCATGAAATAAACAAATAAAATCCTCACATGAATATAAAATTATTACCCAAGCATGGAATAATTTTATATTCTCAAATATAAAATAAAAATAAAAATAAAGTAAGAGCATGATTTTAAAATGAGTCTTCAAGTGGGCTTAACACGCCGCAGACTAAAGTCTTTATGCTGTAGCGCCTCGGCAACCGGATCATCATCAAGTAGAGGTGGTGAGGCCACGACATCAATTCTCCCCCGCTCAAAATCACGTATCTCTGATACGTGGTCCAAGAGGTAGCGGTGGAGAAGAGCGGCATCCAAGCGTCAAAGCTCTGTCTCGAGTACCCATGAGTCGTCCGAAGGGGGGCGGTCACACCAACGGATGAGGAAGCGGTAGGTATCACCATCAGTAGTAGCAAGTGGCTCAGCCGCAAGTATCCTATCTGGAGTAATAAACGTCCTAGGAAATCTGGGGAACATGTTAGCAGTAGGAATAAAGGAATGCAACTCACCATCCGATGATATACCTGTGGAGACCGTAAGAGAGAGATCATCCGAACTACCGCTCCCCATCCCATAAGAAATTTCAGTGGAAGGAGAGGACGACAAAGAATTCAACTCTTGTGGAGGCGAAACAAACAACGTCAAATCCGAGACATTAAAAATGGGGGAGATACCCCAATCAACAGACAAATCCAAAACGAAAGCATTGTCACCTAGCTTCTTTATAATCCGAAAAGGGCTGACGCGCTTTGGTGCTAACTTTTTAACGGTGTCAGTTGACAGTCGTTCGGGAACTAACCGGACTAAGACCAGATCGCCAATTTTAAAGTGTGACACTCTCCTATGTAGATTAGCGTGCGCTTGATAAGACTTGTATTGAGTAGTCAAGGTAACCCGTATACGTGCGTGTAGGTCATGAATGTGTTGGGCGAAGGATTGTGCGAACTGACTTGCTTTATACGTTGGAGGCAACGAAATCAAGTCAAGCGGCACAGGGGCCTTGTACCCGTGAACAATCTCATTGGGAGACATACCCGTGGACCTATTTTTTGAATTATTGTAGGCCAATTGGGCATGGGGAAGAAGTAGATCCCAAGTACTTTTGTGATCGCTCACAAGACATCTAAGAAGATTCCCCAAGCTCCGATTAACCACTTCCGTCTGCCCATCGGTTTGTGGATGATAAGCGGCGGAAAACAATAATTTGGTACCCATTAAAACCCAAAGTGTTTTCCAGAAATAACTCGTAAACTTGACATCTCTATCCGAGACTATTGTCTTCGGCACTCCACGGTGACTAACGACTTCTTTAAAATACAATTTCGCAATGTGAGACGCGTCGTTGGTCCTACTACACGGAATGAAATATGTCATTTTAGAAAACCTATCCACAACTACAAGAATAGAATTATGACGGCGTAAAGTGGAGGGTAGACCTAGAACAAAATCCATACTAACGTCTTCCCATGGTGTGGAAGGGATAGGCAAGGGATCCTACGTTGGTTTTGGTGCCCTTGGATACCTGACAGGCACAACAGCTACTTACTACCCTTCCCACCACCGCCTTAAGTTTTTGCCAGTAAAATTTCTCCTCAACTAGCGTAATGGTCTTATCCCTACCAAAGTGGCCACTCAACCCTCTGCTATGCAGCTCCCAGATGATATGAAGTCGTAGTGATGACTGTGGGATACACAACTTCCCATGCCTAAATAGATAGCCGTCTTTAATAACAAACGCAGATATAGTCGTGGGGGAACTATCCTGGGCAGATAAATATGACTCCTGAAAATCTGGGCAGGTAGCGTACTCATCTTTAACTCGCTCAAATCCTACAACATTAACCTCCATAGTGGAAAGCAAGATGGTAAGGCAACTAAGAGCGTCCGCGACTCGGTTGTCTGTACCCTTAAGGTGCTTAAGATTAAACGTGTAACCTTGTAGGAAAGTTACCCACTTAGCGTGATGCAGGCTGATTTTATTCTGGCCATTGATGAAGCACAAAGCTTCGTGATCAGAGAGGATCACAAACTCCTTGGAGAGGAGATAGTGCCTCCAATGGTGCAAACATCGTACAACCGCATAAAACTCCCTATCGTAGTTCGAATAATTTAGCCTAGCGCCTGATAACTTCTCACTAAAGTAACTGACTGGATGCCCCTCCTGACTCAAGACACCTCCTATTCCCACCCCAGAAGCATCACAAGTTAACTTAGACTTTGGTGAAGTCAGGTAGACGTAAGACATGTGCCTCAGTCATAAGCTTCTTAATATGTTGGAAAGCATGAGTGGCAGACTTCGTCCAGGTGAACTCTCCCTTCTTCATCCATTCAGTAATGGGGGCCATGATGCTACTGAAGTCCCGTATAAAACGGCGATAAAATGTAGCTAACCCGTGGAAACTACGCACCTCTCGTATAGTGGTCGGCTCGGGCCAGTCCTTAATGACTTGAACTTTACTAGGGTCAACTATGATGCCCTCCGATCCAACTATGTAACCTAAGAACTCCACTTCAGGGACATAGAAAGTGCATTTCTTAAGATTAAGAAATAATGTTTCCTTTCGCAGGGTGGAAAGAATCACGCTCATGTGGGAGATGTGCTCGGCAGTGGTGGTGCTATAAATCAATATGTCGTCAAAATAGACTACCACAAACTTTCCCATGAACGGTTGAAAGACGTGGGTCATCATCCGGGAAAAGGTACTGGGAGCATTGGATAGCCCAAAGGACATCACAAGCCACTCGTACAACCCATCCTTAGACTTAAACACAGTCTTCCATTCGTCTCCCTCACGTATCCTAATCTGGTGGTATCCACTCCGAAGATCTAATTTGGAGAATATGGTGGCGCCAGATAAGACATCTAAGAGATCATCTAAACGCGGGATAGAGAACCTATACTTGATCGTAATCTTGTTGAAAGCTCGGCTATCAACGCACATCCGCCATGTACCATCCTTCTTGGGGGCTAGTAAGGCTGGTACAGCACACAGACTCATGCTAGTCCTAATGAACCCCTTCTTCAACAGGTCCTCAATCTGGGTCTGTAACTCCTTGTGGGCAGCGGGATGGAGTCGATAATGGGGCTGGTTGGGCAAAGAGGAGCCCGGGACGAGATCTATTGCGTGTTGAATATCTCTAAGCGGGGGTAATGACGATGACAACTCCTCCGGGTACATGTCCTTATATTTTTCCAACAGTGCCCGTAACTCTCTGGGCAGATCACCCAAAACACTAGCATCAGGTTTCGTACTCAAGAGAACTAGAGCATACATCATCCCTTTAAGAAACAGGTCCTCAAACTCCTTCCTACCAACTAGACTCAACGTCCTCCTCTCTACTGGGATAGTGGTGTCCTTAGCCAAAACTACTGGCTCCGGTGGGATGGTCGGCCTCAAGGTAATGGTTTTGCCATTGAATTTAAATTCATACGTGTTGGCTCTACCAAAATGCGTCACATCACGGTCATAGAGCCAAGGGCGGCCTAATAACACGTGACAAGCGTCCATCGGTAGGACATCACACCATACCTCATCAGTATACGATTTGAATGAGAGGGGGACCAGACATCACTTGGTAACCGGGACGGTGACCTTGTTTATCCAAGCTACCTGATATGGGGTCGGGTGTGGTTCCGTGGTCA
Organism: Platanthera zijinensis; assembly: GCA_039513925.1. Classification (NCBI taxonomy): domain Eukaryota; kingdom Viridiplantae; phylum Streptophyta; class Magnoliopsida; order Asparagales; family Orchidaceae; genus Platanthera; species Platanthera zijinensis. The sequence goes on from CM077082.1 coordinate 36,275,552, forward strand.
GGGCCATACGCGTGACGACGTTCTCAGAAATGACATTCACACAGCTACCACTATCGATAATCAACTTGCAGAGTTTCTCACCATTCTTAAAAATCAGAGAAAATATGCTCGTCCTCTTCCAATCATCTAACGGATGAGGAGTGGTCAAGATACAACGCATCACTATAAGGTGGTGATCGTCCTCTAAATCACTTGGGACCCCTTCTGGGTTGCTCTCCTCAGCAGCCTCATACACTAAATCAGCGGTATCGGTAGTCGTCTTTAAAAGGGCTATGACATTGGTCTTCGTAGGGCATTCAAAGGCATAGTGACCTTGAATGCCGTAAGAGTAACATGTAGCGTTGGACTTGCTAACCATTCCTATGGGGATACGCTCACTCGTGGGATTCCTAGCGTTCCTAGCAGTGATCACTACAGACTTCAACTCGGTGGACCTAAACTTTCCCTTATCCGGATATGTGGAAACAGATGATCCAGCTGTGGACTTATTCTTCGCATGGGAATAGCGGGAGTGGGCCTTAGAGGCCAGATGTTTTTCAATGTCAAGGGCGGCATTGAAGGTCGTATTCAGGTCCGTATGACCATAGCGCAAGAGCTTCCTTTGAATCTCGGGTTGAAGCCCTTTACGAAATCTAGATAAGGTGACCTCGGGGATCTCCCTAAGATCACAATGCACCATACGGTCCTTCAGCTCTCCCATATATTCAGCTATCGAATTTGAGCCCTGCCGCAGGGTGGCAAGCTCGTCGAACATCTGTGTTCGGTGGTATGCAGGGACGTACTGATCAGATATCAAATTCTTCATCACCGGCCATCCTATAAGTGGGACCCCATGCCCGGTTCCTAATCTCCGTTCCTCATTCAGCCAATAAGTCTTCGCACGTTCCGTTAACTTCATCTTGGCAACTTGGACCTTTTGAAGGTCCGTAAGGTTGTGCCATTCGAAGTAACATTCTATATCCACTACCCAAGTAAGGAAGATCTAGGGATCACCCATACCATCGTAAGTGGGGGCATCAATCTTAATGACTATAGTAATATCGAAGTCACGGTCTGTATGACGCTCGCGATGGGGCACCCCGGGTGAATCCCCCTCAGACGCATGGTCGTCAACCGGTTGGTGACGGTTGGGCTGCCGCGCATTACCGGGTGGCTGCGCTCTCTCTTGATTCAGTTTGATCTGGGCTAACATTGTCCTAATGTCCGTAATCTCAGTACGTAGACCCTCTATGGCCTCATCGTATGGATCCTCGTGCTCTCTATCAGCCATTCTAGACGTAGACGGAACAATGTACTCCGAACCTAGTCTAGTGCGCATTCAGGTTTAGAATTTTTTTTGAAAGATGATTTTTCCTAGGGCTGTCCCTATGCTGAAAACAAAATTTTTTTATAATTTCCCGAAGTGATTAAAATTAAGAGTGTGCAGATTTTTTTTTTTTTTTTTCGCTGAAAATTAAAAATTTTAGAGCGCTATTGGTAGACCAGATTTTTTTTTTGTCTTTTTTTTATTGTGCGTGCCGAGAAAACTCAAGCGAGGACGTTTCAATTAAGAAATTGAGACAACCTCCCTCTGATTCCAAAATTGATGTAAGGGATGTCCGCTAGTCGGAGTTTGACACGAAACAAGGAGATCCTACTACGCCCGACATGCCATGGTTCAACCGCACCTACACAAGCATCTATCGCCACAACACGGATCGACTCTAACGCAGCACATAAACCACAAGGAGGAATGATCGACTCTAAAATAAGAATCAGAAATGAGTCAGATTATTCCCCAAAATTAACATAAAGGTTGCCAATCCTTTTTGGGAACGAACCATGACTATAAGCCAAGATCCGCTCAAGCAAATAAGACCTACCCGATCCGGATTTGTAAAGAAATTCGTCAACAATGAATGCGATTCAGAAATTGCAAGCGATAGTATTCAAAATCACGGAAATAACGGTTGCTCGATCTCCACAAAAACTAAAGCAAGAAAACACGAGGAGGGAGGAGATGTTACCCAACCCGAATTCACCTTGCACACAAGATATGGTGGGAGAATCATTCTCTCCACGGATCCACCGACGTCACACCGAATGGGGCTGCAACCTTCTTCCTTGGAGTCACACCGAAGGAATCCACACCGGAGTCGCATCGAAGAGGGGTGGAGGAAGCAAGAGATGGCTTCACACCACCAAGGGGGCGGCAGCAAGGAGGAGTCCCTCTTGGCCGAAATTCTCCTTGGGAGATTTTAGGATTAAATTACTTCTTGTTCTATTAATTCTCATAAAAAGGTCTCCTTATGTAGGAGTTACAAACACACATCTAATCGTCCAAGATGGAGATGAGATCTCATCCATCCGGGCGGTTAAATACACCAAATATTTTAAATGCATGAAATAAACAAATAAAATCCTCACATGAATATAAAATTATTACCCAAGCATGGAGTAATTTTATATTCTCAAATATAAAATATAAATAAAAATAAATTAAGTAAGAGTATGATTTTAAAATGAGTCTTCAAGTGGGCTTAACACGCCGCGGACGGAGGTTGTAACATTGTCTTCTGTCAGCGTCATCATGGCTCCTAAAGTCTTTATGCTGTAGCGCCTCCGCAACCGGATCATCATCAAGTAGAGGTGGCGAGGCCGCAACATCACAGAGGTAATCCTGTATTCCTTAAACATCAATCCTTCTTGCCACCCGATCGTCCCAAAAAAAAAAATTTTGCCCCTGAGCCGCTCCAGACCATTGAGGATGAAGTGAGAAAGCTTTTAGAAGCAAGTTCATCCGCTTGGCAGAATACCCAACCTGGTTGGCGAACGTGGTCATGGTGAAGAAAGTCTCTGGGAAGTGAAGGATGTGCGTCGATTACAGCAACTTGAACCAATCCTGCCTGAAGGATAGTTTTCTGCTCCCAAGGATTGACCAGCTCGTGGACGTGACAGCCAGACATGAGCTCCTCGGCTTTATGGACTCTTATTCAGGGTATAATCAGATTCAGATGTGCTACAAGGTAAATGCCTTTTGGTCTTAAGAATGTTGGAGCTACCTACCAAAGACTAATGAATAAGGTGTTCAAAAACCTTATCGGAAAAACAATGGAGGTATATGTCGACGACATGCTAGTGAGGAGCGTCGGCCATCACGACCATCTAGAAGACATGAACAGGTGTTTTCAAGTTTTTCGCCACTTCAAGATGCGGTTTAACCCCAGCACGCGCCCATTCGAGGTTACAGCTGGAAAGTTTCTAGGCGTTATGCTGACCCACCAGGGAATCGAGGCCAACCCCCAAAAGATCAAGGCCCTTGAGGACATGGTGCCTCCACGCTCTATCATGGAAGTACAATGGTTAAATGGCAGGATTGTCGCGCTCTCTCGCTTCCTAGCTCGGACCGGAGATATTTATCTCCCTTTCTTCAAGATCTTTCGGTGGGGGGGTGGGGGGCAGAATACTTGTTTTCAGTAGACAAATGTGTGTCAGGTAGCTTTCGATGACCTAAAGCAATACCTGACGTCGCCCCCATTCTTGTCCAAGCCGATCTACGAGGAGGACTTATTCCTGTACCTGGCAGTATCCCCGACGGTCCTCATCTCGGTACTCATAAAGAACGAGAGAGACGTTCAACACCTATTCTACTACCTCAACAAGGTCATCACCGACACCGAGACCTGGTACCCAACGACAGACAAGACGGTTACGACACTTGTCTTGTCAGCAGGAAAGCTCCGGCCTTACTTCCAAGCTCACACGATAAAGGTGCTGATGCAGCTGTTTCTTCGAACCATTCTTCAGAATCCAAAATTTTCCGGGAGACTCGTTAAGTGGGCTGTCAAGTTCACAGAATTCGACATCCAGTTCCTCCCTCGACCAGACATCAAATCCACGGTGATCGCCAATTTCATTGTAGAGTAATCTATCCCTCCAGAGCAAGCCCCCGAAGAAGGCTCCTCCTCCACTTGATGGGCCTTCTACGTAGATGGCATGTCAGGAACAAAAGGAGCGGGGGTAGGTCTACTCCTAATCAGCCTTGAAGAGGCTATCCTAGAATACGACCTCCGGTTAAAGTTTCCTTCCACCAACTACATTGCAGAATACAAAACAATCGTTGGACTTCGCCTTGCCATGGACTGCAAGGTGGAAAATTTAACAATTTATGTCAATTTGCAGTTGGTGGTATCGTAAGTAGAAGGTGATTATGAAGACAAAAACGAGCAGTTGGCACGATACCTGACACTCGTCAGATCCCTGCTACAGAAGATACCCTCGTATCAGATACTCCACATCCCTTGGGAATAGAACTCCAAGCCGAGTCCCTCTCCAAGCTTGCCGCTTCATCAACCGGATACCGGTCTCGGAGGAGGGTCGAAGATGTTACGCTCCCGAGTATTCAAAGCCCGTTTGTATAGTTACTCCACATCCCATGGGAGATCGCCACTCTCGTCAATGAAGAATCATTTTGGATGACCCCATTGCGAGCCTACCTCGAGCGTGGGGAATTCCCTGAAAACTGTTTGGAAGCACGGCGACTCAAATTGCGAGCAACAACGTTCGCTGTCATAGTCTCATAGACGAAGAACTATACAAACGGGCTTTCTTCAGACCCTATTTAAAGTGCCTTCCAACAATTGAAGCAGAGTATGCCTTGCATGAAGTGCACGAAGGAATTTGCGGCGAACACTTTGGCGGAAAGACCCTGGCTCGGAAAATCCTCCGCCAGGGGTTCTATTGGCCAACTATGAAGAAAGATGCAACAGACTTCGCCCAGAAGTGCAAGAGCTGTCAGCTTCAGGCTAATACAACTCATCAGCCATCAGTTCCCTCACCGCACTCCAAAGTGCTTGTCCATTCGCGCAATGGGGAATAGATCTCCTAGGACCTCTCCCTATGACAACTGGGCAGAAAAGTTTATAATCATGGCCATTGATTACTTCACGAAATGGGTGGAGGACCCTTCACAAAAATAACTGAAGAAAATGCTAAGCAATTCGTTTGAAAGAATATTGTCTGCCGCTATGGCATTCTTACAGTAATCATCGCGGACAATGACTCCCAGTTCACTGGGAGAAAATTCACCCAAATGTGTGAGGATTTAAAGAGCAGTCTCCGCCATACTGTCGTCGCGCACCCACCAGCCAACAACCAGATAGAGGTAACAAATCGCACCATTCTGAAGGGATTGAGAACGCGCCTCCAAGAGGAAAGAAGAAAGTGGGTGGATGCACTCCCAAATGCGCTATGGGCCTACCGCACCACGGAAAGGACCCTAACCAAGAAACTCCATTCAATATATGTTACGGAACAGAATCCTTATCATTCCTAAAGAGTAAAGGCTAAAGAAAATGCTAGGGAAAGCTATTTTTAAACACCTGTATGCCGGTTTCTGTTATTGGAGTACTCTCTTTGGGACATGTTTTGATGTTATGCAACATATTTGTGATTTGTTTCTTAATTTCACTTATTAGCTTTCATGGAGGAAATCTTCCGTCTCTAAACATATGACGTTGAGCAGGTGCTGTAATGTACTTGTTTCGAGGTGAATTTGGATTTTTGCTGCATACTGGTGATTTTCGGTGGGAGATGATGAATGAAAGGGCAGTGGTTGCTAGGAGAACACTTATGGATGCTCTTGATGGACATAAACTTGATGACCTCTATTTGGACAATACGTACTGCCACCCTTCATTTTCATTCCCCACAAGGGAGGTGGCTTCCCAGCAGGTCTTCTTCTAGTTTGTCAGTTTTTGTTGAGAACTTTCTGAAAATCAGAACATTGTTAGCTTAAAGTCTATCTGAACGTTACCCTTTAGTAAAGATTAGGATGGGCATGCAACTTATTTGAATCCCGATTTATTCTTGGGGAAAATTTTGATTTTGCAGGTAAATAATGCATACTATACTCTCGTTTTTCTACCCTTTAGTAGTCATATTGTGGAGGTGCCTAAATCATCACACGCCACAACTTTTGCCAAGTTTAGTGGATAGTCTTATGAAGATTTAAAGTAGTTCTAGGAGAAGACTTACAACAAAGCAATTATTTTGAATGTTTAGTGTTGAATCCCGATTTGTCAGTGAAAATTTCTAGTTGAGTATTAAAAAAGAAGAATATGAAATCCGGAACAATGGTTCTTCTCTCACAAATTACATGTTATTTATACAAGGTTGCTTCTCTCGTGTGTTTCACCATTGTTATCAATTATCATAGAGGATGATATTTCTTCTTTCAAAAAATAGGTGTGCTGTTTGGAGGAGCAGGAGGTGCCCTTTGTTTGCGGAGTGGCTTGTGTTTAGTAGTTGGTGTTGAATAGTAGGTGTCGTGTCAGTACGTTTTCGATGTTTTCATCATAAAGGATGATTTTCCTTATACAAAGAACTAGTTTATTGACGCCAATGTGTCGAGACGTATCTTTTGTTCAATTGTGTATCGTGTTGTTAGTTGTCCATATGTATTTTGCCTTTAATGCCGACTCATCCCAGTGTGCATGCGTAAATGAGAGGACAAATTTTGTGCGTATATCTATATGCTCTTTTAGGTAATTTTAAGTTAGCTAAATTTATCTAAAGAATTCGTCCCGAAATATTTTGTAGTAACAATATATTATATAAAAATTGCTTGATTCTTAGAGCTTTCATCTCCGAGACGTATCTTGCCAGTGATGTGAATCTCGTTGCTCGCTTCTGTCGTTGATGATGGAGTTTCTTGTTATTTTTCGTAGTTTTCTTTGTATTTGCTTGGCTGTTAATGTTGTTTATGCCTTGTCTTCATGTTTTCATGCCTTCATGCACGTGTTCCACGCGAGGGTGAGTGTTTTTGATGAAGGAGACTTAAATGATATTTTCCTGACTATCGCCTTAGTCTCACACTGCTTCTGAGCTTATGTCACGTGTTGTTTTCTTCTTTTCATTTTTTCTTTTAATTGGTACATATGTTGTGGTATAATCGTTGTTTATTGTTTTAATCTCAACGGGTTGTGTTCTGTGTGACCGTGTCGTGTGGGTCTGCCCTTTGTGCAGATTATCCCCTACGAATTATTCCCGACAGATTATCCCTAGCAGATTTTTCCCTGTTACCCGTTTGATGATTAACCCCACATCTTTTGTTATCTTCCACATGTTGTGTGCAGATGATGTTGGTTGACCTGATTCCAACGAGTTCATGTCATGTGTGGATCCTGCGACGTCTGATGTTTTGTCCTATATCGCCTACCTCCATTGACATTATACGATATTTCTAAGCTGGAGGTTTCTGTTAAGGGTCTACTCGGAGGTTGTCGGAGGAGTGGCCGGAGGTGGAGATGACGATGGTGATGATACTGTAGAGCCTTGATCGCGACTACCTAGGCGGGGCGTGCTTGAGAGAGAGTGAGAGAGAGCTTCCAAGATCTTTTTTAGGGTTTAAGGAAATAAACTTCTTCCTTCGTACCAATACAAGACCCAATGAGTCCTTTAAATAAGATTTACAACAGACCTTTAATGGAAATACGAGACAGAATTGGACATGCGACTAAAAAGGGCACCTCATCAAGAGATGACACAAATAACGACGCCATATAAGGACGCGAATCTAAGACAAAATAAATGCATATTAAGAAATAATTAATAATAAATAATGTCATAAAAGGACCCGTAACATCTCTCCTGCCTTGCAAAACCAGCTTGTCCTCAAGCTCGAAGGATATCAATGGTGTTCGCGTTATCCGACACCCTCATCATCAGTCCTCGACATGCAGATGGAAAAGTCGTTTACACCTGTGACCACGAATGTACTGCTCATCGTAGTTGAAACATAAGCACTTAGCATGCCATTCCATCATCTCGTCCGGAGATAGTTTATGGATTGGTGGGGCTGGATGGCCCTCAGAACGGCCTTGCTGAAAGCCCGCATCGTTGGGCAAATAGACCTCCTGTGCCAGTTGGAGGCGACGATCACATAGCCTGGTCAGACTCATAACACTCACTAAGTTTGGAGGAGCCTCAAATTCGACATCAAGTTGCAGGTGTTCGTGAAGTCCGACGGTGAAGATGACGACCTGCATCTTTGGGGAAAGTGCGACATGCGCCAGAAGAAGTTGAAACTGGTCCAGATAAATATCCACGGAGCTCGTCTGGCGGAGTGTCGTGAGGGTACCGAGGGGGTTGCTGTGGATTGGAGGGCCGAAACGCAGGTTGCAAAATCGCTTGAGTCGTCCCACACAACGTTGCAGATGTCGGATGTCAGGGACACGTCGGTTTGGGTTTTCATGTTGTTTTTTTATATATCAGGGATATTTCATATATCAGTTTTTAATATTTAATTAATTATAAATGTAATTAATTGTTATTTTTTATACATGTCACGGTACTACATATTTTACAACTTATTAAACTTTTAAAATTTAAAAGTACATGTAACATTTAACACACACTTTAAAGATAAAAATTTGTAAAATTAGTGATTTTAAGAAACTTGTAACTAGTGAACGAGCTAAATAAAAATAAGACAGCAACTAATAAGTCTACATGGAGCAATCAATAAGGCAACAACCCACAAGACAACCACCATGCTACAGAACCAGCAAGTCAACCGACAAATAAGGCAACAGAGAGCAAGACAGTAGGGCAGCTGACCAATTAGGCAGCAGGGCGCAAGGCAACACGGTAGCATGACAGCAGCTAGCACAACAACCAACAAAAAAAAACAAAAATGCAGAGTGAGAGAATGAGAAGGGGAGGTAGGGAGAAGAATGCACCGACCGAGAGAGTGCCGAGATCGAAAGCACCAACGAGCTAGAGAGCACCAGAGAACCGGAGAACCAAAGAGCTAGAGAGCACCAACGAGCAGGGAGAAAAAAGAACCAGAGAGATAGAGTGTCGAAAGCGCGCGAGAGAGGGAGAACACCAGAGAACAAGAGAGCTAGTGAGCACCGGCGAGCAGGGAGAAGAAAGAACCAGAGAGATAGAGTGCCGACAGGCGACAACGTGCGAGAGAGCGAGAACACCAGTGGAGAGCGTGGGGGAGAGCTAGAGCAGGAGCGGTGGAGTGAAATGAATTGAGTGGGGTCAGGGGGAGTTAAAACAACGGCTGTGTTTAATAAATAAAATAAAATAAATTAAATTAAAAAACTGGCGATATGCCTGTTTTTTTGGGGTCGGTATGTATCGGCCTATTATTTTCAAAATGCCACGACCAAATTTTAAAACGGTTTCGTGGCGTTTTAACTTTCAAACCTTCATGTCAGTCGACATGTGAGACATGTTGTCCAATATCCACAACACTGGTCCCACGTCAGACCCGACTTATCAGCGAGGAGACGAGTTGCCCAAAGCAAGGCCAAGTCCACAAGGTGGAAGGAGGTCAGATGAAGCCATTCAGCTACCGAAGTTTGTTGATGACCAAATAATTATTCGCACCTGGTGAGCCAGCCCAAGGGATCTATTTTCCCATCGTAGGTGGGGAATTCCAATCGGATATAGAGCGCTGGAATAGCAACTTCAGGGCGTAAGAGGATCCGCGGTGGCGGCTTATAGCGGATGAGCGGCGGTAGCGGAACTTGACTGCTGCTGGTGTGATCCGTGGGTGGGGTGGTATCCACAGGAGGTAATGTTGTTAATTCATTAAGCTTGGTGGTGAGGGTTGTCATGTCATCATGATGACGTGTGTCGGCGTCCCGAAAGTGTGCTTCTACCTCCTGAAGGCGTGCATCCATGGCAGATATAACTGCGTGTATCCAGTTCATAGCATCCAAGAAGTCGGCCGAGTCCCCTATATTATGAATGGAGGTAACACAGGATAAGGAGTGGGTGACAAGATGGTTGGATTGCTCGGAGGTGGATGTTTGGGAGGTGCCGCGAGATCCACGTTGTCTCCCAATGATGGAAAAATACTCCCCGCAGAATAATTCCCTGAATTTAATTAGCCCAATTGGTTACCGATTTTGATTTTTTTTTGTTGTGCTTGGAATAATTGATTTCCTAATGCGGGCCTTCGTTGGAATTAATTCCTACGCGCATATAAAGAATTAAAGTCACGTGCAAAAAAGGAATTAAAGTTCCATGTGCAGAACCTGGCCGACGCGAGATTGATGGAGCGGGCGTTGCTTGGCGAGAGAACTTCGTCGACGTAGGGTTGTAGCGACAGCGTCAGATGGAGCGTCGTTCCGTGTCGATGGTGATCAGCTATGGAGATCGGGGGCTCTGGAGGGGTTTAGGGACGATGCTGATGCAGGTGATCTCCGATGAAGGAGCAGCTGCAGATGTCGACGATGCGTGCGACGATCCTGTCAGAGCGGTAGCCCGGGCGAGTGCTTGCGTGGTTCGATCGGGGAAGACATGCTGGAGGCGACGAGGCTTCTATTGAAGTCATCAAAGAGGCGTGGGCTTGGCCTGATGCAGAAGACGATCGTCGGGCCAATGCAGAAGAAACATCGAACAGAAGTTGTCTGAGCTTCTATGGAAGTAAAATTTTGTGCCGTTGGAGGAGATGCGTGAATGATCAAGTTGGCATGCGCCAACGGACAAGGACCGTTGGCTTTGATACCAAAATGTTAATGACCTACTCGGAGATTGCCGGAGGAGTGGCCGGAGGTGGAGATGACGACATCAGAGATATTATGGATCCTTGACTGCGGCTACCTAAGTGGGGCATGCTCGGGAGAGAGAGAGCATAAAAGATCTTTTTTAGGGTTTGACAAAATAGACTTCTTCCTTCATAGTTCATACCAATGCAAGACCGAATGAGTCCTTTAAATGAGACTTACAACAAATCTTTAATGAAAATACGAGACAAACTTGGACATGCGACTAAAACAAACACCTCATAAAGACACAACATAAATAACTATGACATTTTGTTACGGGTCAGCAAATGTTGTCGAGGCGGGAGGGGTGGATGATGATGATGGAGGTGATGGATACCGTGGAGCCGGAACCGCGGCTGCCTAAGCGGGGTTGCTCGTTAGAGGAGAGAGCCACCAATGATCTCACATTCAAAAGGGATGAGAACTAGAAATATTTTTTGCTTGATTCATACACACATCTCATGCCTTTATATAGGCTACAACTCATAAGAAGACAGAACGCTCATGATGACACCTAATACTAGAACCGGGGCTCGAGGCTCCTACATAATAATAACATCTAGACACGTAGATAATAGATATAATTATAATAATACGCGACACGTAACATCTCATTCGTCCTTGAAATCGAGCTTGCCCTCAAGCTCGAACTCCACATGGTGACCAGATCGTCTGACAGCTTGATCTCCCGCCAGAATAATGCATGATATCGTGTAGCGGCGGCGGCGGTGTGGCGGCGGCGCTGTTGGAAAGACGAGCGGCATAATTATTGGCTTTGACAAGGTCGATGGAGCGGTGAAGAGTAGCAGTAGCAAGTAGGTCTGGGAAGCGACGGTCGGCAGAAGGAACAAATCTGTAAGCGGTGAGGTGACCGTCGGGGTCGGCAAGGCAATAACTGGCATCAGTGGCGGAGCGACGACTGCATGGTCTTGTGGCGGCGGCGGTGTGGTGAGCAACTGTTTATTTTTAGCAAGTATGTCTTCGAAGAGGACCCGTATGGTGGCGCCGAGACGATGTATCTCGTGAGCGAGTCGAGTAGCCTCTGAATCATAAAATGGGGTTAACGTTGATATCATTGTAATGAGAAAATAAAGTTAATTAATTACTGAAACAGTGATCAATTAAATGGGTGGTGGTTTGATAGGCTTGGTGTGAATAGACAACAAGAATAATAAAAAAAAAGATGAGAAGGGTTGGATAGAGGAATAATTAAATGCCTCTTGGAATAGGCTAATAGGTCGGTGGGGAAAGGGGAAATAAAGCTGCCATTTAATAGATTAGAAAGTTAAATAAAATAGGAGCTGCAGGAAGGGAATGAGACATTGAATTTAAGGAGGTGTGGCTCCACGTGAGCTTTGAATGAGGTGTGGGTTGCTGAACCGGTAGACAGGCGGTGGGCTACAGAAGGAAATGAAAGGAGGTGGGGTCCAATGGATAGTTGGGTAAAGTAATGAGCATTATTTTAAAAAAAAGAAAAATTAAAGGCTTTTGCGGGTGGACTGTGGAGGGATGTGGTTAAGGGGTTTAAATATAGAAATTAATCGGATGGAAGAGGGAAGGATTGTGGGGTCCACGGAGTAAGGGAAATTAAATAGGTGTGCTGTGTTTTTTTTTTGCGTGGGTGGGCTCGATGAAATGCAGGAGTGCGGGTGGCTCGAGGAAACTTCCAGTAAAGAAGGTGTCGGTGACGCCGACGGCTTGGACGAGGGAAGGGGCAGACGGTCGCTGATCCAGGCGGAGAGGATGCGTCGACCGATTTGCTGGATGCTGTTGACGACGACGTCTGGTCGGCGAGACTGCGACCGGAAACCATGACGGCTGCGGGTTCTGCGGCTGAGGTTGGAACCGCGCATGCAGCGACGAGGGCTTTCTGGCGGCGATGGCGCTGGAGCAGTCAATGGAAAGGAGCTGGCACAGAACGTCGTTGTTGGTGCCGTAAAGGCAGAAGCGGCGTGGAGGGGACCTTAGCATGTGGAAATTATGAGGGCAAAGGAAGATTCGAGCGGTTGAAGAATCGAACGGAGGAAAGAGTAGCAGTGGAAGACGACTGGTTGTGGGGGTGGCTTGCTGTGGTCGAATGGAGGGAGTGGAGGCAATGTGTGCAGCGGGAGATGAACGACAGCGGTAACAGTGGTGTTGGCTTGCGTTGACGGAAGAGGACCGATTCCTCTGATACCAAGTTGTTACGGGTCAGCAAATGTTGTCGAGGCGGGAGGGGTGGATGATGATGATGGAGGTGATGGATACCGTGGAGCCGGAACTACGGCTGCCTAAGCGGGATTGCTCGTTAGAGGAGAGAGCCACCAATGATCTCACATTCAAAAGGGATGAGAACTAGAAATATTTCTTGCTTGATTCATACACATATCTCATGCCTTTATATAGGCTACAACTCATAAGAAGACAAAACGCTCATGATGACACCTAATACTAGACCCGGGGCTCGAGGCTCCTACATAATAATAACATCTAGACACCTAGATAATAGATATAATTATAATAATACGCGACACGTAATACATTTAAGGACACGTCTCTAAGATAGAATAAATGAATATAAAAAAATAATTAATAATAAATAACGCCATAAAAGGACTTGTAACTGTTTCCTCTTCAGCTTTAGGGGGGTGTTGAAGTTATGAGTATTATTGTATTAGTAGTCTTTTAAGAGTCTTTGAGTTTAGTCCCGCATTGCCTGTTTACTTTTGTGTGTCCATGTATGTCTTATTTAACGCTCCTTTGTGGATAAATAATAGACACCTTATATTTCATTTCTTATTTCCAATATTTTTAATATATATTTTTGTATTTTCCTGGTTTTTATTTTGGCATATTTTGGAGGTTGTGATGATTAGAGAATCACAACTGTTTGTGGCTGCTCCTAAATGTATAAATGGGTATAGATGCCTCATTTTGAAGGCATCAAAAGTTGAAAGAAAAATTCAATCTTTGGTCACCTGCTGGCGAAGACAGATTTTAGGTGCCAAAGGCTCCGCACTTCCCCTCCCCTCCTTCCCTCCTTGGCAGGACACACCCCTCCACCTCATTCCTCATTTCTAGCCACCACCCAAGCCATTACCACCACTTGACCGGCCAACAATCATCCCCACTCCCCACTTCTTCGTAACTTTCTAGTAACCACCGTTCACTACCCATAACTATTCTAACTAACCCTTCCCGCCCCTATCTATAACCTCGACTTAACTTTCCAAAAATCCCACAAACTACCCTAATCATATATCACTCCCAGTTATCCAGTAATTGTCTATCGCCCATTACTTTCCCAAACCAACAATTTTCCTCTTCCAAAACTAATTCCTCTTCTCCATGTAAGTCCCATAGCTCTCCCCCTCCCTCCCTCTTCCTCCAGAACCCACCCAAACTGCCAGCTAACTGTTCTCCCTTGCTATTCTGAACCGTTTAGGAACCCATTCTCGGTTCTGGAACTTCTGTCCAACACCTGGAAATCACCAATTCTGCGGACCTTCCTTTATCCACACCCTACGGGCCTTTGCTCAGCCTATCCACTCAAGTCCAGTAACCTCTGCCACTACTATCCAGCCATTTAAACTGTAAATTTGCACTGGAAAACTTTTGTTCGGTCCTCCAAACCCCCTGAAAGTTTAGATTCAGCCCATTCTTGCCTTCCTCGGTTACCGACATATCATCAGACATCCACCAAGCCGTCTACCTGTCTATCCCATGATTATTGTGAGTTTGTTATTGATTATAATTTCTTTATTATTGAATTGTGTGATTAATTTAATGTTTTTTCTACAAATATTGGTTTGTAATCTGTGTCAAATATCGGGCTTTATTCGATCAAGTATTTGTTTTCTAGCAATCTCATATGTGTTACGTTATTTGTTACCTTAGTAGATGCTCTAGTTAGCCATGATTATCGTGTCATATTATGCTTGAAGTTAATTGTTGCAAGTTTAGTTGGCGATTACATGTTTAAATTAGTCCTTATTAGCCACCTGAACCTCTGTTAGACCCGTCCTGTGTCAGTGGCCTTCTAGCTACATTCAACCAAATAATAGATTTAATAAATTTCATCCTGTTGTGGGTCGCTCAGTTTTCCTCCGGTCCGAATAATCGGACCGCCTTAGCTCTGAGTCGGACCGGACACACAAACTATCAATGAGAACCAAGCAGCAATGACAAGAGGCTTTTTTATCGTGGAAAACACAGAAATGATGAAAAATCACGCGGTCGGATCTATGTCGGGCATAAATCCACTATTCGGCTTTGTTTACAAGTATTTGGAGATCCTCGGAGGGTGGCATGTCACTTCTCCGTTACAAGCTTTGTGTACTGAGAGAAGAAAAAAGCTAAGTCCACAAAACTTGCACTATACGTCTTTGAGAGCGTCCACAAGAGCGTTCTCTTGTGCCTTATCTGTGTCTCACCGAAGCGTTCAAGTGAGCGTTGATTGTAGAGGGAACTAGAGAGGGAGTGGAACGAATCCCAAGCGAACGAACGATCCAAGTCGCATGTTATCGCCGAAAAACCTGAGAGCTCTTTCTAGTCTCTGGAGTTGCTTGTCTTTAAATGAAGGCTTGAGAGCCTTTTTATAGTTTTCTGAAGGAATGTGCTGGTAATTTTGTCGGGCTGGATCTTGTGTTGACGAATGACGTCACTCCATTTCGGTCACATGGATCACAAAATTTTACAAAATGACAAACATGCCCCCCGAGTGGTCCGGGTGGCCCAGACAAGCTGTCTGGCGACGACGGTTTCCGGAGGATGCCGGAGACAGCGGAGGCAGCCGCCAGAGCGTGTGGGATGTGCGTGCGGGATGCGCGTGCGTGCAGGCCATGCGTGCGGGCCGTGCGTGTGTTGGTGCTTTGCTCCATCCCCTCTTTCAGGGTGGTTCGGTCCATTCGAGCGTGTGCGACTTGCTCGGACAGGTCAACTCGCTTGAGAGTTTCGTTCGAAGTCCTATCGGTTTGACTCGGAAATCTTAGTGGGAACCACATCACATCCTTTTATTAAAAAATGTATTTTCTAATTTCAAGCAGCAATAGTCATGAAATGCTCCATTCTTAGTTTGATTAATAATAATGATGATTTTTTTTTAAATGCATTTAATGATTTTCTAGCTTCCTTACAGGAACTTCTTTGGTGTTTTTAAAAGTTGTACGTTCTGTCTATTTTGGGATTGACATGTAAAAAAAAATACTTTTACTAGCATTAATTTTACTTTGTTAATCTGGTTTTTCAGGTTATTGATATCATCAACTCAAATCCTTGCCATGAAATTGTTATTGGAATTTGCACGCTCGGGAAGGAAGACCTATTGCTTCATATTTCGCTAGCTCTCGGTATCAAGGTTTATTCACATCCAGCTCTACTTTAATATTTTATTCAGCGAATCTCTTTTGCGTTAATAGTTTGATAAGTTACGGTAAAGTTTGTCGCTCTATATTCTCTTTATATTATTGATATTTTTAATTATGTGCAATTTGTAAATAGAGAGAATATAAATCAAGGACACTGAGGATGATCATATCACAAGCAGTCTAAAGTTGTATACACATACATATCTGTGTACACATACACATGCATGCACACACATTTATGCACACACATGTGCATGCACGCAGTTGCCAATGCCCAAGCCGACGCCCACATCCACTCCCATGTACATGCACATGGTCATGCATGGTGCCCTCCTCTTCCTGTGCACATCTTGCGGCTGTATTTTAGTCCTGTGCCCTAAATTTTGTAACAGTTAGTGTATTTACTAAATTTCTATTGAAATCTTATGATTCTCAAAAACTATAAAATGCTTGAAATTATTTAGTAATTGTCAGGCCAATTTAACCATCCTAATTAAACAGTTAGTGCATTCACTTATTATTTTCATCATTTTTAGATGTTTTCTCTTCCTCACCAAGTATTTATTTGATGCTAAATTAATTGAATGTGTTATCATTTTGTTTGTGTTGATACACTCAAAATTCATTCAACTTTTACAACGACATTGTTTTGATTTTGACGATGTATGCATGCTTACGGGTATCGATATATGTTCTGCATGAAATACAATACGATTTTAAATTTATTTAACTTTCATAGCGCCAATAATAGGGAACATAAATACGAATTTAAAAAAACAAACTAACTAATGCGGGAGCGGGCGAAACCCGCGCGAATGCCAAGCGGGTGAAGCCCGCAACGACGCATCGAGAACGGGCGAAGCCCGCTTGATTGCGAGCGAAGCCCGCAGTGATGCATCGAGAACGGGCGAAGCCCGTTCAAAGATGCTAGTATATATATATATACACACACACACTGTACGGTATTTGGGACAAGCGGCCCGTGGCACACTTCCGTATACCAAGGGCGTGCGGGACCAAAATGGAGGGATAACGGTTGACATTGGTTCTGGTGCGAACCGTGTGACTTTTGAAGGCACATGCTCAAGGCACACGCCTGTGTACCAAGGGAGTGTGGGTTGTTATTCATTTCAGAGCCACGAGTAGGCGTATCTGCATGAACCAACCCGACATTTGCGACATGCCCAAAGCACATGGTTGTGTGCCAAGGGCATATGCGCCAAATTTTCACGTACGAATTCACACTTATAAATATGTCAATTTATTCTAAAGAATTAATGAATTTTTTTGAAGTTCTTAATACAAAATCTTGATTGTTATGTGACTTTCTCTTCTACCTCTTGTGTTGTGCAGGATCGCCGAACGCAGACTTTCTCTCCACTATTAACTCTATCGATTGACATCGGTGTCTTGGGCATGCCCCTATGCTCATCCTCCAGAAAGCTCTTCCAGATCTATCTTTCACTGAATTCACATGCGAGCCATGTATCTACGACAAACACCATCGTTCTACCTTTTCACCACATTGTACTCGGAGCGGTGCTCCTCTTGTTTTAGTTCATTCCGATATATGGAGACTCTATAAAACTGTCAGTGTTTCTAGCTATCGTTACTTCGTTATCTTCATTGACGATTACTCTCGTGTCACATGGTTGTATTTTCTTCATGATCGAACTGAATTGCCTCGTGTATTTCGTACCTTTATCCTCATGATTTGCAACCAATTCTCTACAACGATCTTAGTTATTAAAGGTGCACCAAGGCGCAAAGGGGTCTTGGAGCCTAGGCGCAAGGCTCAAGGCGCAGACGCGCGCCTGAAGAAGGAAAGGCGCAACCACATTCATTTTAAATAATCAACATCAAACATCAATTCATTTTCTTAAACAAATTCTTCATATATTCTACTAATCAATCATTCATTACTATCATTTATATCTCTTAAAAAATAAAATTAATATGATCGTTTGCATTATATCTAAGTCTAAATGATCGATTATATTTCAAAAACACTAAATCATATAACAATTATCGAGTTCTTGCAATATTTTTTTCATTATTTTGAAAAAAAGGTTTGCAACAAAAATAACACTCAGACGAGCCTTTAATGTCTAAAGGCGCAGAAAAGGCGCACAAAGGCGCAAACCTCTGAGCCTGGTGAGCCTGGAGCCTTAGGCGCGCCTTTAACAACAGTGATAACGATTAAAACTCTCTGCACCGATAATGCTCGTGAATACACAGGTCATGCGTTTACCGATTTGTGGACTGAGTTCGGCATCATCTACCAAATCTCCTGTGTCTATACTCAACAAAATGGTGTCGCCGAACGCAAGAATCGTCACCTTCTGGAGATCGCTCGCACCCTTATGACTCAAATGAATGTTCCCACCACATGTTGGAATTTCGCAATCTCTACGGCCTGCTACCTCATTAACCGCTTACCCTCCTCTATTCTCCATTTTCAAACTCATGTTTCCCTTCTTTTTCCCTCCACACCCCTATTTGCAGTCACTCCTCGTGTTTTCGGTTGTGTCTGATATGTTCACAACCTTGGCCCCTCTACTGACAAGCTTGCCCCACGTGCAACAAAATATATGTTCGTTGGGTACACTTCCACTCATAAAGGTTATGTATGCTACTCTCCCACTGATCGAAAGACTTTTTCATCGGCCGACGTTACCTTTCTTGAGGACCAGCCCTACTATTCTCTACCCCTTGACCCTCCACTACTATTATCGTCCCCTCCTCTACGGCTAGTTGTTCCCGTTTCTTCGCTACTACCACCTCTCCTCCCCACGCCACTCCCACCCCAACCACCTAAGTCGCTTATAATCCATGTGTACACGGTCCAGCAGTTGATCCATTGTTACCATAGTTGATAGATCAAAATTGATATTTAAAGCCATTGGTGATGTCTATTGGACATCTATTCTTTTTATAAGTTATGTTCTTCGAGTTCCTAATTTTCTCATGCCTCTTTTTTGTTAGTCAATTAACCAAGAAACTCGGTTCACTCAACAACCTTTTTTCTTCCTCTTGTGCACTAGGAAGGGAGAACGAGGATTTTTAGTTTAGGGAGTGGATCTGGAGGTTTTTGCTGCCTGAATTGCGTTTCTTCTCCGTTCCACAGTTTGATGTTATCCTTTCCATTCTACATTTTCACTAGCTTGGTTATACTTTTGTCTCAGTTTCTAGATTACTGTTAGAGAATATGAGGGAAAACGATGTAAAAGCCCATGTGTAAGACCCATCTACATGGCTGCTTCTTCTTTCTTCTATTAGTCCCACATCTCTTGTATATGATTCTTTCTCCCTCTCTTCTCCTATATTTTTGTACTTACTCTTGTATTTTAATCATGAAGAAGTATATACAAGGTTTGACTCTATTTTTCTACATAGTATCAAAGCCAGGTTCCGATTCCGGGCGGCTACCTATTTTGTAACCACGACTATCCGCGCGGCTTCCTCTCTTTTACCCGCCGCTGTTCCGCGGACTTTTCTTTTCTGATCGCCTCTACTCCTCTCTCTGTGGCTTCCACCTTTCTTCCTCTCCCTCCCTCTATTTTTATAGCCCACTTCCCTCTGACCGGTGGGACCCCCGTACCCGTTGTTCGTTCTTCTACCCGCTGCGGGTTGCCTTGCCGCTGCGGGTTGCCTAGCCGCTGCGGGTTGTCTTGTCGCTAAGGGGTGTCTATCCGCTGCTTCTTGCCGTGGGTTCTTGCCGCTGCTTCTAGTCGCTGCTTCTAGTCGCTGCTTCTGTCTGCTGCTTCTGGCCGCTTCGTCTGTCCGTGCGGCCTCTCTTTCCCTATCCTTCTCGTCGCGGTCTCGTCTTAACCGTTGGACTTTGGCTCGCTGCGATCTATGCTAATCGTTGCGATCTCATCTTGTCGCCGCTACCGTCTCGTCTTGCTGTACGTGCAGTCTCGTTTTAACCGCTGACCCTTGGCTCGCTGCGATCTCTGCTAATCACTGCGATCTCCCCTTGTCACCGCTATCGTCTCGTCTTACTGTCCGTGCGGTCTCGTCTTAACTGCTGGACCGTGGCTCGCTGCAATCTCTGCTAATCGCTGCGATCTCCCCTTGTCGCCACTACTGTCCGTGCAGTCTCGTCTTAATCGCTGGCCCTTGTCTGCATCGGCCTGGTGATCGGCTAGCCGCGCGCTCTCTTAGCCGCGCGCTCTCTTCGTCGCTTCTTACTCCTCTTTAACCGCTCAGACATTTTTCCTAGTCGCCGAGCTTGGCGTCCTCCGCATGGCTTCTGAGTCGTCTACTACTTCCGATTCAACTACTCTTCCCGGACATCCTCGTGTTGCTCCTCTTGAGCTTCACGATGAATTACGAATTACCACCATTTCTCTCTGTGGCAAACCAAAATTTGTTGAATGGGTTCACTCAGTTCGCCGTGTGTTGCAGACGAAGGATCTCCTTCATCACCTCACAAGGCCTCCTCCCAATGAACTTACCGACGAGTGGATCTGAGATGATGGGCGTGTTCAATCTTTGCTTCTCAATTCACTGGACACCTAAGTTATCAAAGGCGCAAGGCGCACCGAGGCGCAAAGGGCCCCTGGAGCCTAGGCGCAAGGCGCAGGCGCGCGCCTGAGGCACGTGAGGCGCAAAAATTGGGGAAAAAGAAAATTGAGCGAATTGGGCGCCCAATTCGCTGAAATTGAGCGAATTGGGCGCCCAATTCGCTGAAATTGAGCGAATTGGGCGCCCAATTCGCTGAAATTGAGCGAATTCGCTGAACTTCTGGGAATTGGGAGCCCAATTCGCTGAACTTCTGGGAATTGGGAGCCCAATTCGCTCAATTTCAGCGAATTGGGCGCCCAATTCGCTCAATTTCAGCGAATTGGGCGCCCAATTCGCTCAATTTCAGCGAATTGGGCGCCCAATTCGCACAATTTCAGCGAATTGGGTGCCCAAGTGCTCCTAGGGGGTGCCTCGGGTGCGTCTAAGATCATGTTTTTGCCAACATAAAATTTTTTTTTTAAAAAAAATACCTTAAAAGGCCCGGGCGCGCCTTTGGCGCGCCTGGGAGCCTGTAAGGCGCGCGCCTGGGGCACATCGCCGCGCCTCAGCACAGCTGAGGCGCGGCGGGCTGCGCCTGGTGCGCCCGGCGCCTCAGGCGCGCCTAGGCGCGCGCCTTGACAACTTAGCTGGACACTGAGCCGTATCGGATGACCATGTACCACAAGACGGCTCACGCTATGTGGACGGACCTTCATTCTCTCTACTCCGGGAAGGACAGTCTTCAACACTTATTCGACATTCTTACCGATCTTTAGTCCCTCGACCCTGGAGCTACTGGTGACTTGACGTCTTTTGTTGCTCAGGCTAAAACTCTTCTGGAGGTTTGGATCCAGCATGAGCCCCCCACCACGGACTTGGTTACTCAACGACAGCAGAAAGAAGTAGTTGGGATTGCTACGATGATGACCCGTGTTCCTCCACATCTTCATAGTGTTCGCGCTCATATCCTATCTTCCATTGTTACTCCGTCCCCCTCGGACGTTTGCTTGATGCTTCTGAAAGTTACCCCTCCTCTGGATACTCTGTCTCTCTCTCCAGCTCTCCTTCAACAACCCGTGGCTACTCTGGCACCTTCTACTCATGGTCACCTGGTTCGTGGAGGTCGCCATTCTCGGGGACGGGGTTGTGGTGGCTGTACTCTCTTCAAATGCTCTCACTGCTGCAGGGATGGTCATCTGGAGGCCACCTGCTACCGCAAGCATGGTCTGCTCCCTCACCTTACTGCTTTGGCTACTACCACACCTCCCTCCGCCACTAGCGAGGATATTGCTGCTTTGCGTGTTCAACTCCATCAGCTTCAAGGGGTAGTTAGTCGCTCCTCTGGTTCAATGCCCTCGATCTCCAATGAAGGTATATTTTGCCTCTCACACATCCCTTACTGGATTGTGGACTCGGGTGCTACGCATCATATCTCTCCGCAGAAGCCGCCGCAATACTTAATTCATCTTATCCCAAGTCCATCACCGTGGCTAATGGTGACACGGTCCCGGTTTCTGGCATTGCTCATCTGCCTCTTACTCCTTCCCTGTCCTTATCCTCGGTTCTTCATGTTCCAGGACCTTGATTGTTGTGTAACTTTCTCACGCTCTTCCTTTGTTGTGCAGGATTGACTAACGCAGAATATACTTGGTAGGGGGCGACTATCTAACAGGCTGTATCTTCTTGATGTTCCTCCCGCTGCTCTCACCACTGTCTCCTCCACTGATTGACATCGTCGTCTTGAGCATGTTCCTCTTCCGATTCTCAAGAAAGCTCTTCCAACTGTTACTCTTCAGGAGTTCTTTTGTGAATCCTGTATTTTTGGCAAACAACACCGTGTATCTTTTACTTCTCCTTGTACTCGGAGCGATACTCCTTTATCATTAGTGCATTCCGATATCTGGGGACCGTATACGATCCCTAGTATTTTTGGTTATCTCTACTTTGTAACTTTCATTCATGATTACTCGCAGGTTACTTGGTTGTACTTACTTCGTGATCGTATCAAACTCACCTCCACGTTCCGTACCTTTCTTACGGAAACTCGCACTCAGTTTTCAACGTGTGTAAAAATTCTTCGTACTGATAATGCTCGTGAGTATACTGGTCGCACCTTCTCCAATATGTGCGCCGAGTTTGGTATTATTCATCAGACTTCGTGTATCTATACCCCTCAACAGAATGGCGTAGCGGAACGGAAATATCGTCACCTCCTTGATGTTGCCAGATCTCTCATGATCCAAATGCAGGTTCCTTCTCTCTATTGGAACTTTGCGGTTCCCACTGCTTGTCACCTCATCAATCGCATGCCCTCGTCTATCCTCCACTTTTTGGCTCCCGTCACTCTCCTTTACCCATCCAAGGCTCTCTTCTCTCTCACAGCTCGTGTGTTTGGATGTACATGCTATGTCCATCACCTTGGTCCTTCAAACGACAAGTTAGCCCCTCGTGCTACCAAAGCTATGTGTGTTGGGTACTCACGCACTCAGAAGGGGTGTCTGCTATTACCCTACCACTGGTAATGTGGTTATTTCTACTGATGCCTCCTTTCATGAAGACCAACCATATTACACTAGTCCTATTGATCCTCTTCTTCCTCCTCCGCTACCTCGGCCCACAGTTCCAGTTACGTCCCCGTGTCCACCTCTTCTACCTACTCCTCCTCTGCCTCCAACACCTAACCCACCACCAGTCCCCTCCAAACCACCTATCATTCAGTTTTACACTCGTCGTCCTCCATGTCCAGATGCCCTGCAGCAGCTTCCCTCTACCGGTGTGTCCTCACGACTTGTTTCGACATCACCATCGACGGCTCATCCCTTGGCCAACTATGTCTCTTTACATTGGCTCTCTCCACCTCTTCTTACCCTTGCTCTCTCTTCTATTTCTATGCCTAACTCTGTGTAGGAAGCTCTCCAACATCCGGGGTGGTGTGCAACCATGGATGAAGAAATGATTGCTCTGTGGGGTAATTAGTCTTGGGATCTTGTCTCTCTTCCTCCTGGTCATAGTTGTGTTAGCTGCAAATGGATTTTTACAATCAAACATGTGGCGGATGGGACTGTTGGTCGCTTGAAGGCTCGGCTTATGGCACGAGGTTTTACCCAACAATACGACCTTGATTATGATGAAACCTTCTCCCTTGTCGCAACATTAAATTCAGTTTGGGTTCTGCTTTCCTTAGTTGTTCATCTCCAGTGGCCCCTCCATTAGCTGGACGTCAAAAATGCCTTTTTGAATGGTTATCTTCTTGAAATTGTTTTCATGCATCAACCGCCCGGGTTTGAGACCACGGGGGAGTCTCGTGTACGTTTGCTTCGAAAATCTATCTATGGTCTCAAACAGTCTCCTCGGGCGTGGTTTGAGAAATTCAGCAAGGCCATTCGTGAGGTTGATTTCAAACAAAGCTCGGCATATTTCTCTCTCTTCACTCGTCACCAATCAACCGGGACTGTAATACTTTTGGTTTATGTGGATGATATTTTGATCACTGGTGATGACTTTGCTGAGATACAACATGTTAAACAACATTTGAATTCTGTCTTTCAAATCAAATATCTGGGAAACCTTCAGTATTTTCTTGGACTAGAGGTAGCACAGCGACCTGATGACCTTGTCTTATCCCAGCGCAAGTATTGCATTGATCTTCTGCAAGGTGCTGACCTCTCAGGGTGCAAATCTACAGAGACCCCGTTGGAAGTCACCCACAAGTTGTGTGATCATGGTTCTGAGTCTGACTCTCTACTTCCAATTCCAGAATACTATCGGCGTCTTGTGGGAAAACTTATATACCTAACAATTACAAGACTAGATATCTCATTTGCGGTTGGAGTGGTCAGCCGCTTTATGCATACTCCACGAGTTTCACATCTTCAGGCAGTGGAACACATTTTCAGATATCTGAAGACTGCTCCTGGACAAGGACTTGTGTATAAATCGTCTTCCTTCCTTTCTCTTATTGCTTACTCTGATGCGGATTATGCGGGCTCGCTGGACGATCGACGATCTACTACTGGTTTCTGTACTTCGGAGAAAATCTTATCACATGGCGGAGTAAGAAACAGTCTGGTTGCTCGCTCGTCGGCTGAGGCTGAGTACCGTGCGATGACGGCTGTTGTATCAGAACTCACCTGGCTTGAAAGTCTCCTTATGGATTTGGGAGTTAAATTATCCTCACCGTCAACTTTATTTTGTGACAGTCAGTCTGCAATCCATATTGCAAAGAATCCTGTGTTCCATGAGCAGACCAAACATAATGAAGTTTACCGTCACTTCGTTCGAGAAAATGTCCAATCGAAGATGCTAAAGCTTGAGCATGTTCCTACTTTTGGGCAAGTTGCTGACGTTCTTACCAAGGCATTACCTCAGAAATTGTACCATCAGTTCCTGTCCAAGCTTGGTGCCTATGACTTGTACGCTTCAGCTTGCGGGGGAGTGTTAAAGAATATGAGGGAAAACGATGTAAAACCCCATGTATAAGGCTCATCTATAGGCCCGCTTCTTCTTTCTTCTATTAGTCCCACATCTCTTGTATATGATTCTTTCTCCCTCTCTTCTCCTATATATTTGTACTTACTCTTGTATTTTGATCATGAAGAAGTATATACAAGGTTTGACTCTATTTTTCTACAATTACAATGCATGTATCCTTTGTTTCATAAGGAGTCTAGAATTAAATGTGTCGTGTGTGTAGGTTAAGCACATTGAGTCTCCTATACGCCTGTCCCAGTAAACGTGTGAAGGATACATTTGATCTTGTTCACAGTAATATTTGGGGCTTGTGCTCTACTTTTCTTTGGGGATATGATATAAGCATTTTTACATTTATTGATGAATTTTGTTGGTGTAATTGGGCATTTGTAACGCAAAAACATCTGAATTCTGTCTTATGTATATTTTATTATGAAATTAAAAATCAGTTTGTTAAGTCCTTTAAAATTTTATGCAGTGACAATACTCCTAAGTCTAACACCTTTCTGAAGTCTCATGACATTCTCCTCCACACATTATGTGTTTACACTTCACAACAAAATCAAATGTATGAAAACAAATGAACTATTACCTCCTTGATACTGGCAAGGTCATGTTGTTTTGTATGAATGTCCTAAAGATCTTTTGAGGAGATGTTATCATCACTACATGTTGATCTTCCTAACATTAAACATAATTGATTCATTAAAATTGATATAATTTCTCCATGCTTTTGCTTAACTCTTTCTAATAGTTTTGTTGTTCAACTCATATCTTGAATCCTCTATAATTAATACAATCTTCATCATCGCATTTATTCTTAAATATTAGAAGCAAAATAATTTGATCATTTCATAACCTCTTTATTTCAAAATTCTAATAAAAGGATTTGCCATTCCCTCCACTGTAATATTCTCCATAATTTTTCAAATCTCAATAGGTCTCAGTAGAACCTAAAACTCCACCTCTATGCCTCTTCTTCAAAAACTACTTTTCCACTTGGATTAATCTGTACGATATCCGCTTATTATATTCATTATCCTCTTCAAAATCTTTTTTTTTTCTGTAGAATTCTCTTATAGGTTCTGTTTGGGACAAAGTTTTTAATTAAATGCCTCCGTTGTTTTCAGATCATTTGGGACGGCGGCTAAATTTTTGGTACAATAAAAATTAGCATTTAAAAAAAACGTGTGAGCTATAGGAGGCAGTGGTCGGTTGAAAAACGTGAATGTATCACGCGCAATCCCAAAACCCTTCCCCTGCTCGATCACGCGTAATCCCAAAACCCTTCCCCTGCTCGATCACACGTAATACCAAAACCCTTCCCCTGCTCGATCACTCGTAATACCAAAACCCTTCCCCTGCTCGATCACGCGCAGCCCTCCAATGCCGCCGCGACGACCCTTCCACGCAACCCTCCAATGGCTATCCTTGATGCGACAGAGAAAGGGGCGGCAAAGACGTGTGGTCATCCTCACTTGTATCCTTATTTCTCTAACGTATCTTTCTTTTTCACACATTTTTATTCTACCACCATATTTTGTAGCTCAAATGAAGGGCGTAATTGTAATATTTTGTATCCCCCGGACTACTTAATAGAGCAGGGGATCATGCAATGTATGCATGAATTAAATCTTAATTTCTCTTTTTAGTCTCCTCTCCTCTTCCTAAGTTAGGTCTCGAATTGGGCAAGACTCCCTTTTTTTTTTTCTCTCGGCTGAGCTCGGCTCCTGTTGTCTCCCCACCATTGGGATGGATAGTTCAATGAAATGTTGTGAGGATCCTCTTCTGGACTTCTCCCTCTCAAGAATGCACACTCGATTACTATCGGAAGCGCATAACAATTTTATGTGATTATTTAATAATTGTCGGTGCTAATTTTTATAATTCTTTAGAATATATTTGCATGACCATTGCATCATACCTAAGCCTAAATGACGTTCCGCCACCATCACTCCACTGTGTTTCCTTAGTTTTCGCTCTCCGCATGCACCCTGCATCATGAGATCTATAAGAAAATGCACCCTTCGCCGTTCTAAGGATATCCTGATTCTGATTTTATTTGCTGACAAAAAACATGTAACTATGATTAAATCAAAAGTTTATGATCATTTCATCTCCCACGTTCATATCATGTCATGCCCTCATTTTGTGTACGTGTCTCGTGTTAGTTTCTAATCGACGTAATCATTCATGATCACTCATCTGCTCCGTATCCTACATCCATGGAGTATCATGTCCTGTTTTTTTGTGTCCTGCATCTGTATTATAGCGTGTTTGCATCTTGTCCGAGTGCTCGTTCGTCATGGAGAAAAGCAAGGCATCATAATATTTGTATGATATCAAAAATTGATGGCTTCAAGTTCCTGGATTACTAAACTAGCAATTCTTTATTCTTAGAATTTACTTTGGTTTGCGTGCTTTTTCCTTGATTCGACCATGTATTATTCTTATGGTTGATTAGGATTGTATAGAGAGTACGTGGTAGGCGGTGAATACAAGAGACAATGTGATTGGGAATAGAGTGGTGAGGGAGGCCAAGTTAGGCGTGCAAATGAGTGAAGTTCTAGCCCTCACAAGCTCGAAGTTTGAGCTCGATATCCATTGGTTTCAAGCTTGAGTTGCTCACGGGCCAGATTTCCTACATATTTATTGAAATTATAAAAAAATAACTTTTAGAAAATGCGTGAGTGGGGGAGTTGATGAACAAAGATAGATTAGTTTGAGCTCAACTTGCAAAAGAGCTGAAGTCGAGTTTTTTTAGCCGTCTCATCGAGCTCAAGAACCGGCTTAACACAACTTGCGCCTAAGCTAAGGTACACTTTGACCAAGGGAGAATCGTCTAGAATAGTAGCGGTTTGAGAGATTTGAGTGGAAAAAGAGGTCTACACACTCATATACTTTTATGAGCATCCATCCTATTCTTATTTGTAGAAGTAGAAACTACAATAGTAATTGTTGAAATGCGCCCAATAAAATAAAGCATGAAGCCTGAAAAAGGAATAATCTTTAAAAAGTGGGATATCCCTGACAATTATTTTGCATGACAACCCTAGACCTTAAAATAAATGGCTAGAGCATTCAAACGCTGTCTAGATCCATGTGCTGTAAACTTGTAATGCATTAAGGATTTTACTCAATTTCTTTAAAAGTGGGATATCCTTGAAAAAGGAATAATTTTAAAAAGTGGGATATTCTTGACAATTATTTTGCATGACAACCCTAGACCTTAAAATAAATGGCCAGAACATTCAAACGCAGTCTAGATCCATATGGTGTAAACTTGTAGTGCATTAAGGCTCCGTTTGGGAGGACTTATTTTCACTGGTCAAGCGGTCATAAGTCCCGGTTCATGCGGTCATGACCGCTTGACCGGTGAAAATAAGTCCTCCCAAACGGAGCCTAAGTCTTGTATTGTCAAGAACCTAAAACTTCCTCCTTCCTTGCCACCAAAAAAATTCAATGTGAGTACTTGCAGGACATTTTTTTTACTTTCCCTGAATTATATATTTCTCTTTCTCTCTAGATCTGTGTATGGCCGGAGCGCTTGAAGACCATGCACCTTCTCGGGTTCATCCACAATTTCACGACGAACACAAGTCTAACAAGGGTTCGGGCGGTTCCTCGACAAAGTCTCACCCATGAAACTCTAGCATTGCTCAACACACTACACCCTACCATCGGAATTCTGCCTTCTGGAGTTCCATGGCGCACCAGTTTCGTTGAGGAGGATCAAACGGCCCTAAACGGTAAGATCCAGCCGGAGAATTGCATGCATATCCCTCCAAAAAAGATCAATCCATTCATCTATTCGGTACGGTATTCCGACCACTCATGTTTCCTCGAGATACATGAATTTGTTAAACTCGTTCGACCGCTGAACGTCACCGGGTCAGTTCCATCTTCTAGTTTCTACACGAATCCTGAATACTATTTTGGGCATCTCTGTGGAGACGATCAGTTCTGGGATGCAGCGTGCAGGGAGTTCAGAAATGAATTGGTCGAGAACTTCGAAGGAGGGCAGAGTGACCACATCTTACTCTGTCAGAAATGCTTCAGGTGGAAAATGAAAACAGAATCCCGCCGAAAATGTATTGGATCGAGGTGCCGGAAAGGACGGGTGCATGCTATCAGGAGGAGGCAGTTTGGGGCAAAAATAGCTCATTACGAGGAATCCGGCGCTCTATTCTGACCTGGATGTCATCAAACTGCACCGATCGAAGAAATTCAAGAACTTTATTAAGTTCGGATGGGAGCATGAGTTTGGTGTAGGATTATGTTTTCAACACAGGCTCCTCCATAGAGCGTAGAGAGTTTTGTAGCTGCCAACACTGGTTTTTTTTTGTATGTATGAATGGATATGATTACTGGAATTAGTTCACTATAATTTCATGTGGGAACCCATAAAGTCCAACTTAAAGCTAATTGATTGTATGAATGGATATGATTTATAATGAGTGCACAAGGCAGCACAAATATTCTCAATTTGAGATTGTATTATCAGCAGCACATGTTTCTTTGGTCATTAAAACATGAATTATTTTTTAAGGGTGCTGTTATTAGCAAACCCACTTTCGTTTCTAGCAAATCAGAAAAAAACAGATTTTGTCATTTTTTGCATTTTTTTCTCTTCCCAAAAATTACTACTAGCAAACAAATCTTGCTTTTTGACAATTTTTGCATTTTTGAATTTTGAGCCCCAAATATTTCTCATTTGAAAAAATGATCAACATGAAAGTTGTAGATCTTGATGAGATCTACAACTTTCATGTTGATCATTTCTTGATTTGAAGCCGTTTAGGCCTTCAATTTGGGCCCTAAAAAAGACATGCATGGAACGTACAGATTTTCGGCGTGACTTTTTTCGGGGCCCAAATCGGGGGTCTAAATCACTTCAAATCAAAAATTGTTCAACATGAAAGTTGTAGATCTCGACGAGATCTACAACTTTCATGTTGAACAATTTTTGATTTGAAGCCGTTTATGCCCTCGATTTGGCCCCCGAAAAAAATCACGCCGATCTTGGGCGTCTGTACATATGTACGACGTAACTTTTTTCAGGGGCCAAATCGGGGGCATAAACGGCTTCAAATCAAAAAAGTGTTCAACATGAAAGTTGTAGATCTCGACGAGATCTACAACTTTCATGTTGAACACTTTTTGATTTGAAGCCGTTTATGCCCACGATTTGGCCCCCGAAAAAAGTCACGCCGATCCCGGGCGTCCGCTTTTTTCAGGGGCCAAATCAGGGGCATAAAGTGCTTCAAATCAAAAATTGTTCAACATGAAAATTGTAGATCTCGTCGAGATCTACAACTTTCATTGTTAACACTTCTCATGAAATTGTACGTATAAGACGCAGTTCAAAAGGACGTATATTCTTATATACACTTAACTCGTATATACAACACATTCTTATAGGAATTAGAAATCAAATATATTTCTAAACTGACCGATATTTTGTTTAAAAATTTTGGTGCAGATATTGATATTTTGTTGAAAAAACAGTTTTGGACATACTAAACATTTGCGGTATTTTGACTCATCTATAATGCTAACATAAGTGGTTGAATGAATACATTTGAAATCATTTGTAATGTCATTATATGTAGTGGGTTATTTTGAAAGAATGAATGTTTTAAACAAAATTTAATTTTTTTTTTAAAAAAATTATGTTGGTTTGCTAGTAACAAAATGGTTTTCAAATAGCCATTTTGAAAATATGGGTTTGCTAATAGTAATGATTTGCTAGAAACCAAACTGGATTTGCTAGAAATCAAATTGAATTTGCTAGTAACAACACCCTTTTTTAAATTGAGTGATATGCGCGGATCGTTATGCTCAACATCCTACTTGGTAAATGGTGAGAGCCTAAAATCAATTGGTTATTAGTGTAGAGGCTCGAGGTACGCACACCCATGCCTAAATTGTTTTGCTCAAAATTAATAATTGTCTACAAAAGATATTAGTATACGAATAATAGCATAATTACAGCGTTTTGTTAAGCATAATTACAGCTTGCATCCCTCTTATTATGAAAATTACAAAAACCTTCCCTCAATGTTACAAAACATAACATTTACCTCCTCTGAAGTTTACATTTCATAACATCCGTGCACAAAATATCCCCTTGAAAATGTACTCATGGGGGGGGGGGGGGGGGGGGTTGTTCATGGATATCTCAAGAAATCACCGCTGCAAAGTGAGCCGGATCCACTAAACAAAAAATATCCGATTACAACCACAAGACACTCAACGATCCTCAACGGATCGACACTAACCTAGAATAGGAAAAAAACAAGAACAACAAGAGAACAAAGAAAACTCCCCTATGCACAGCTGTCGTCGGGGATGTCGCCGCAAGAAAACCGGCCGATACTGCAGCCTGGATCTGAATCTGATCGCCGCTGGAGGAATCTGCACCCATCCGCCGCCGTGAGCCCCCTCACCTCCTTGGATACAACCGGTCAAGCCGCCGTCCTCCACCGGAGATGAACTCGATGCGCCGCTGGTGCCCAAAATCGGGTAACCCGATCTTCCCTCTGCTACACGCCGCCGCCCTCCGGCCAAGAAAGTCGCTGCCCTCTTCAAGATGAAGGAACCGCAGTCTTATGCCCTCTTTCACCGCCGGAGTTGCCGCCGCCGCTGGATCGTCGGAGCCACCAAAGGAAGAAACCTGCACCCGCCGCTGCCGTGGATCTCCCCTCTCCTTCACCGGAGATGGAGCCGATGCCGCTGCCGTGCACTAGATCGGAACTCCGATCAAACTTCCGCCGCCTCCGTCGATCACCGCTTGCCTGCAGGATCTACTTCCGTTTGCGGCCGCTGGATCCGCCGCTGTCGCCGGAGAAGCCGGAGAAGAAACCCAAGATCGGCGCTCCTAGCCGATCTAGCCTCCACTGCCTCGTTGCCGCCGGAGATGCGAGCCCTAGACCGGTATCTGCCGCCGGAGAAGCCCTCGATGCGCCCCTCTTCCTCCTTGCCGCCGGAGAAGAAAAGCCGGAGAAGAACCTCCCGATGCCGCCGCCTCTTCCTCCCGATGTCGCCGCTCGTCTTCTCCCTTTTCTCTCCCGTTCTTGCCGCCGCCCGCCTCTCTCGGTTAGGTTAGGGAAAAAGAAAAGATCGGGATCTAATCTTTCTTCCTGTGCAAGTTTTATATATATAAAATAAGCAGAAAAAAAATCAAAAAACAGAACCGGTCCAGCCAGCCGGACCGGTCCGATGGAGCATCAAAAAATAACACTCTTTCGCCAAAACCCACGTGTGTGTTAATTTTATGTAAGCATATCAATTTTTACTCATTTTGTTTGGTTGGATGAAGGTCGTCTCATGCGTGTGGGAGTGCTCATGTTTGAAGATAAATAGGAAGAATTGTTTTCATAAAAGCCAAAGAATTGTGTAGCTTATCTAGCGAATAACGCCGTAGTTTTGGTTATCTTTTCTCTGTGCTCCCCGTCCCCGAAGAAGAATCATGTAACTTATCTAGAGAACAACGCCGTAGTTTTAGTTATTTTCACTCACTTTCTTTATCTTCGATCGGAATATTGCAAATGTTTTTTCCCTTCTAAAGAATAGATGGCTAATATTATCCATGTGTATTTGTTCCTACAACCTCTTCATCAAGAGTGGGTGAATACAAAATAATTGAGGAATTAGTCGAAGATAAGTCCTTGATGTAGAGATATGCATGTAAGATTTTGGCTGCAGCAAAATCTAATTGTTTTAATTAATCAAGTGTAGAGATGCATTTAATACAATTCCTGAACCTTTATTGTCCAAGGTGATTAACGGAGGAATCAAAACCTTCATAGAAAAAATACCAAAGCTGTAGGTGCGATAATTAATTTATAAATAGAATACTATTCTTTAATCACATGGCTGGAGTAGCTCAGTTGGTTAGAGCGTGTGGCTGTTAACCTCAAGGTCGGAGGTTCAAGCCCTCCCTCTAGCGATTAATTTTTTTAGTTTTAAAATTTTTAGTGAGATTTGGAATAATGGCATACAATATTATACAAATATTTAGTTTTGTAAATTATGTAATTTAATTTTCTATTTTTATGTACTGAGATTTGAAATGACATAATTTATGATAAATAATATTATTTTTATATATTATATATACATATATATTTTAAATTTTAGTAAGATTTGGAACGACATTCAATTCTATATGAATGTTACAGTAAAATTGCTGCTTGATTAGTATTATAATTTTATATAAATATTGTAAATCAAGCAGCGATTTTATTTTATTTTATATAAATATTACAATAAAATAGTCTCTTGTCAAGAAATGATGGCTCTCCCGATCACAATGAGTGAGTTTTCAAAGCAAGCAACACACAAGACACTTAATTTGTGATCATGGACTCTGACTGTCTATAACGTCTTCTTTGGTCACCCACTCCAGATCCAATTCGAGGCTATTCGCTCCATACCACATCTCGCGATGAAGTTCATTACTTCTGGGGGCGTAGGCATTGTAGGGGGAACCAAGAGGCATCATGTTCTTGGTATGTACACCAAGCATGGCTGGGGCAAGTCGCGACTCACATCGATAACATGATCGTTCCGCTAGACGCGTCACACCACAGAAAGTCAATCCAACAAAGGGCCTTGTAGAAACCCAACACAGCTAAGTCAGGGAATCCAAGCAGAGAGACACTCCCCCATTAGGTTGCATGGAGTCTGCTCCTCATTTATTAACATTTCCATTTTTCCCTCCTTTTGCTTCAGGATAATAAGCCGCAAGACTAGGGCTGATAGCCTGATATCGAATCGAGTTCGAGCGATTTGGGCTTGACTCAAAATCAAAATTTTCGAGGCAAACTCGGCTCGAAATCGACTCGAAATCAAAATCGATTTCGAGTCGAGTTGGATCGACTCGAAATGACTCGATTCCGAGTCGGCTCAAAATTGAATCGAGTTGGCTCGAAATTGAGCAATTTTTCTCTTTATTTGTAGTTGGCTAAAAATTAAGTTGGTCAGTCTCTAAATTTATCAAATGAAAGACAAAGTTTTCATTTTAAAATAAGAATATATTAATAGATGCATAATATTCATAATCAATTCGAGCTGATTCGAATCATATTTCGAGCGATTTAAGATTGCTCGAAATCGATTCGAAATCAGATTCAAGTCAAATTAAATTGACTCAAATTGAACCGAATCAATTTTAACCGATTCCGCTTCGACTCAATATTCAAACGATTTTTGAGCGACTTTCGAGTTTCGAATAATATTCTCAACCCTACGTAAGACTGAGCTTGTGCGCTTGCATGTGATACTTCGAGTGTTATTACAATGAATTTTTCTGAATCCATTTACAATGCAGGTCTCAGAAAATGAATCTTTGTAGGGAAAGGCCACGAATTTTGATGTTAACATTGAGCAGCGAGATCATAATCGAGCGACGACCTTCGGTGCTAACGCCGTGCAGTGAACTTGCACCCTACCGGTGTTGAGAGCCTTCCCCCTCTACGATCAAGAGGGAACTGGGTTCTCCCATTGAACACTGATCTCCAACACCTCCACGCCGAGCAACGTGCTTACCCGAGCGACAACCTCTGGTGTCGATGCCGAGTAGCGAGCTCACCTCTGATAAGGAAGGGGGTAAAGGCCCCCCATGTAAAAACTAAGCACCGACCTCCGCTGCCCCCATGCGCCGAGCAGCACGCTCACCCGAGCGACGATCTGTCGACACCGAGTAGAGAGCTCACCTCTGGTAATGAAGGAGCAAATGCCCCCCCCCCATACGCTTAAAAGAGCATCGACCTCTAGCGCCCCACAAGCCAAGCAGAGAGCACACCTGAGCGATGACCTCTAGTGCCGATACCAAGTAGCAAGCTCACCTCTGGCAAGGAATGGGGCAAAGGCCTCCATACGCCAAAATTGAGCACCGACCTCCGATACCGACACTGA
Organism: Platanthera zijinensis; assembly: GCA_039513925.1. Taxonomy (NCBI): domain Eukaryota; kingdom Viridiplantae; phylum Streptophyta; class Magnoliopsida; order Asparagales; family Orchidaceae; genus Platanthera; species Platanthera zijinensis. The sequence continues at coordinate 36,310,344 of CM077082.1, forward strand.
GTAGCGAGCTCACCTCCGATAAGGAAGGGGCAAAGGCCCACCTATGCCAAAACTGAGCACAGTCCTTTGGTGCCCCCTTGTGCCGAGCAGCAAGCTCATCTCAGCAAAGAGCTCTGGTGCCGACATTGAGTAGTGAGCTCACCTCCAGTAAGAAAGTGGCAAATGCCCCCAACCCCAACGTCAAAACAGAGTCTCACCTGTAACATCCTGACTTTTATTGGGCCACCAGAACCCCAATGAGCCCAATAAAAGTGACCCGAACCTCTACCTGTGACCCATACTATGGTAGGAGGTAAACCTAGACAAGGATATAGAGCTAGAAAAGTTCGATTTGAGTTCTGTCAGTTCTTATAAATTCGTATAAACAATACGAACGCACTGGAACCCATCGTGTCGCAATCCGAAATCTAATGATAAATATGAGCGTTTTGACCGATTTAGAGCGCCGCGTCGCGCAGATTTTGAATACTTAACAAACGAACTCCGATTCGACCCCAGTTAGTGGCATTGGATTCGTATGATCAATACACAGTCAACAAAGTTCGTCCTGGTCAATTTCGTGGACGAATAGTCAACCGTGGTCAAATCAAGCGTTGTCGTGCACCGAAAAGCGTGCACACACAAATTGTGACACAATACCCAAATTTTGACCCGACTCCTGATGTCTTGGACCTACATTGACTTTGACTAGCATGGGGAACCCACCTCAGGGTTGAATTTGATCAAACCTCCTAAAAAGTCCATTTTGAAAAATTTTCTCAAAGGAGGTGGGAACCTCCTCTTCTTTGCTAGTTGGGTCTTGGTCTTCCTCACCTCTTGGGCCACCCAAACCAGCAAGGGCTTCGTAGGTGGGCCTTTTACAAAAGCCCACCCCCACCCCCACCCCGTTGTACAACCCCGTGTTCGCCAAAGGGACTCAGGCAAGCAAGCAGGTTGCCCCCGGCCCGCGCATCTAAGGGTTGCCCAAGCGGGCCAGCCTGACCCGCACCCTACCAGACGGGTCAGTCCCCGATCCCCGCCTATTCGGCAGGCCAACCCTACATGCCTCTCCTAGGCGGGTCGGCCTGCGCCCTCTTAGGCGGGCCACCCTCTGACCCGCGCCCTCCCGGGCGGGTAAGCCTCCGGCCCGCGCCCTCCCGGGCGGGCAGCCTCCGGCCCGCGCCTATTTTGGTGGGTCAGCCCTGCCCGCCTCTCCTAGGCAGGTCAGCCCGCACCTTCCCAAGCGGGGTCGTCTCTAACCTGCGTCCCCCTAGGCGAGCCAGCCCCGGCCCGCGCCTCCCGCCGAGCAGAGGCATTGAAGGGCTACTCGCCCAGTCCTCAGTGGGGGGGATTCCTTACCATTTTGCCCTGTTGGCCTGCCCTTAGCCAGTCAAAACAGCAGAGTCTCGCTGTTGGCAGACCTAGATAGGCTGCATATAACTGTTCAGAACAGCGGAGTTTGGCTGTTGGCAGGCCAGCCCGAGGAGTTTTCAGTAATTTCAGAACAACAGAGGTTAGTTATTTGCAGATCACCTTCAGAATCCTATAAATAGGACCCAATGGGTACCTCAGAGGGCATGTTTACTGGTCTTCTAGTCACCTATCGCTTTCTGAGGTACCTTAGCCCGGCATTTGTCTAAGGAGGGGAAGCGCTCAGTGATCTTCCAGGTGTGTGGTGGGACCTCCGCGTCGGGCCCTTGGTCTAGTCCTTTACTCTCTTTTCCTTGTTATTTTCTTGCAGGAGCGAAGTAGGTGCGTGACCACCCCTTTCCCCAAGGGTGAACTCCACAAGAGACCGATTCACGGTTTCAACACCCGTCCTCTCTTCTATTCTTAAAAACTAAGGCCGAAGCCCACAAAGTCTCCCCCTGATGGCTGCCACCTAAGCATACTACCCCCCCCCCCCCCCCTCTAATGGTGCCACCTGGCCAAGACAAGTTGAGGAGAGGAGAGGAGCTTCTCCTCCTCTCGGGTTAGTCCCATATTCGGGGGGAGGGGTGGCAACTCTCCCCAAGCATATAAAAGGTCATTCCCCCTGCCTCCCTCCTCACAAGCCTAACCGAGCCCAGAGCACCTCTCCCGGAGCTCCAGCTCACCGGAAAAATCTTCACCACTCGAGCTCCACCACCACCTCCCATGGTGTCTCAGCCCAGCACCTCCCAAGCCACACCACCACAGGTGGTTTCGCTCCCCCTGCTTCTTAACTTCCCGGATGTTTTGCATGCACCTCCCGGCAACCGGAGCGCCGCCGGCACCACCCGAGCAAAGCTCCAGGTCGGGTGGTGGCCGCGGGTTGTAAGCCGTGCCCAGCGCCAGTGGTAGCGCTGGGGAAGTGCTACACCACCAGAGATGTCCCTTCCCTGTAGCGGAGGGCCGTGTTGCCGCCGGAAATCGTCGCTCCGGCGACACCCGAAAATGAGCCAATGCTCTATTTTTCATCTCCGCGGCGGCGGCCGGCGGCGCCAGGCAGCCGGACCACCACCGGAGAAGAGCTCAACCCCCGACACGTCGTTCGGGGTGGTTTTGTGGTCGGGCGGCCACCGGATAGGCGGGGTGGCGCGACATCGCCGGAAACAGAGCACCGTGCCACCACCGCTCTCGGGACGGATTTTCTTGTGGTGTCCGGCGCCGACGGGTCGCCGAACCACCACTCAGAAGATCGCCGGCCCCCGACGAGTCAACCAGTGGCGGCGCCGACGCTGGCTGCTGTCGGCCGGTGGTGGTGGAAGCTGCCACTCACTGGCACCGGCAGCAACAACCACCGTCCGATCTTCATGATCAAGCGTCAACCTCCAGAACAAACATCGAGGAGAAATCTCATGATCAAGCGTCGACCTCTGGTGCTTACACAGAGTAACGAGCTCACAAGACTGAGTGACGACCTCCAATACAAACACCAAGCATCGAGCTCATAATAGAGAGGTGACCCTCCCGTGCTAACGCCGAGCAGCGAACCCCCCATGATCATCCCGACATGGGGATGGAGGTTTTGAGGCACATCAAAATGGATATAATGCAAAAGGCCATCACAAAGAAGCATATCTATGACTCAAAGTAGTCAACGTTATGTATATAAACAAATCTCAAGATACTACAGTGCCACGCTACACCAACTGGGACTAGTACAAGATGGCACACAAAACAAAACAAAATATAAAAAATGAGGCAAGATTGATCAGCGACAAAGATCACCCTTTGATATCGACGTAAGGGCAGTCATCCTCAGGGGCATCACCCACACCAAGGTCTACAACACTGCACTCTGATCTCCTCCAAGGCGAGCATAGGCCCATGAAAAAAACCTCGTAGGAATACCATCTTGCACTCGTCCTCCAGAAGATGCTCCACCTCAGTAGACATAATCTCGGCCCAAGCCTCCTTCGAGATCCGAATGCACTCCTCCGTAAAGGCGCAAAATCCGGGCATATACAAGATGTATTTCAAAAATGCGCGAAAAGTTATGAGATTTTAGGGTGCGACTAGCTAATAACAGATTGCGGTTAACAATCGCCTTGTTTTTTTACTATTTGTAGTCTTGGAAAGCCTCAAAATCATTGAGTTCCTATGAACTGTCTGATTTCCTCTAGCTAATTACCGGTGAATCCATGACTCCAATGCCACCTGCGAGAACCCTAGCCTGATTTTCACCTCAACTTGCCGCCCCTGCATTTTCACCAATCTCTTTTGAAGTTCACCGATCTCGTCATTGGATGAAATCGACAACTTTCTTGGAATTGAGTGGTATCTTGATGTATTCATCACTGCATTCGAGGATGCGTGATATCATCACACGACAATTTATTATTATTATTATTATTATTATTTTATTTCCTGCCATCTTATTTTTTCCACGGACTGATGTTATTTTGAGTTTCGGCTCATTGATTTGACCACCCGGTAAATAATCATGAAGCAATACTTTTTTAAGGACACTTACGAGAATCAAGCATCTAGGACGGAAAAGCCAAGCTTAAAACGAATTAAAGACACTTGCGATTAAAGAAACAATTCTTTTTGATTAGAAGATCTTGTTTCATTTAGAGGGGAAGATTAAGAAACTATATTTTGAAATGAATATTAAAATAGCATAATAGTATGTGTTCTTTGGAAACAAATGAAATTCAAATGCTGGGAATAACTCCATAGAAGGAGCCTCTTTCAACAGATGCAGTAGCAGGTATCAATATTAGAGGAATTAAGATATTACACTCTCCTTACCAGGGATTACGATGAGTGGCAGCGCCATCAGTTTGAAGAAGACGATTTGAATCTCTCTAACAAAGCATTTTCGATCTATCGGAACATTCTTTTCAGTGACAGAAAAGGAAAACAGGAAATGGCGCCGACAACAACACAACAAAACTGCACCTTCAAGAACATCACCATTTCCGAGCCGAAGCAATGTTAGTCCAGCAACAAGAGCAAGGAGATTGAGTAAACTAGAGAGCCTAGCAAGACCGCGCAGAAGTAATATGCAGGGAGAGTTGATGTGCTACTATCAACCCTCTAAATTTACTTAATGAACAATCATTTTATTATGCGGAGAGAGTTGATGTGCTAATATCAACCCTCTAAATTTACTTAAGCTCCGCGGTAGCAGTAGTGAACATGGTGGTCCATGAACGCTCAATCTCACCTAAGGAGCTCTTTTATGTTCAAAACTAGCTCTTTTTCTTAGTGACAGTCATAACCATTGTCATGCCAAACGTACATTCTACGACAATTACATTTTTGTTCAAACTCATCAGAGCAAAATTATCGTTGCAAGTAGAGTCCAAGGCTCCGTTTGACAGAGCAATATTTGCTCCGGTAAGTTTGGAACAAAACGCCACATTCATAAAATGTATGCTTAGCATGACAGTGGTTATGACCGCCACCAGGAAAAGAAAACTATTTTTGAACATAAAAGTATATGAAGTTCCTTAGGTGAGGTCAGACATTAACGGACGATGGTTCATAACCACCGCGTTCACGATGGCCACAGCGGGCGCCAAAGGGAGCCTTAGTGAAGAGACCGTGCCTCTATTTTTGAGGTCAGAAATTTGATTTCTTTTGCTTAAAATATAGAAGCAACCAAAGAACAAATTTACTTGAAGAGACGTTAAAAATAGATTGAAATGAAAAAAAATTACAGTGTGCCTGCAAGGGAACTACTTTAGAGACTTCCAAAAAACTGTTGTAAATGGGCTCAAATGGCTCAAAAATATTTTAAAAAAAATCAGAACTCCTAATTCTTTTTATATGTTCAATCAATTTCAAAAACAAATTGAAGTCAAGTGGTTCAAAAATGATAGATTGGGGAAAACTGGAGGCACAACTCCAATGCGTGCCTGCAAAATTCTCGAACAAAAGATCGGGGATAAACAACTGGATCAAAGAATTGATGGTGTTAAATATGTACAGCGGCCAATGATCAGGTAACTCTACTTCCTTCTGTAGTCGGAGTGAATAAAATTTTCATACTGCGTCCCGTTCAGGGCTCGAGCGACCACATCCCAGTTCTCGATATGATCCGATAATGGTCTCGTGTGGATCTTCACATGCCGGCTTGTGAGCTTTCTAGGCGGCATTTTTAGAAAAGTGAGAATATCCATCATTTTCTGCAGGAATAGAAAGAAGCACATGCTACAGGTTAGACTGTTAAACATGTAAATAATGAACTGATTCAGAAGGCCAGTCCTTCAAGATCTTGGTTTTGATATATGCTATTTTTTCAGTAAATTATGTGTAACGCAGCAAGGTTTGAAAAACTTGATATTTAATAAATTTGTTATGTGGTGTGCGGATAGAAATTTTGGTTTCCGGTTAGCAGGTCTATTATAGGCCAATAATGAACACCCGGCCTCTCACCTTTCCATTTTCATTTGGCATGACCCCATCTCCTCGTGCAGTTGTCTGGAAGAAGAAACAAGCGAGAGGGAAAGAGGGGATCGAGTGAGTCCCCTTCGTGGACTGCCGCTGTTGGAATAGGAGAGGGTCTCCGCCATCACTTCCCGTGTCGCTAGAGCCCATTGTAGGGGCCGGTTTGTTGTTTGCTTTCACCTGCGCCGATCGTAAGTTGCTAGGGTAGCCGAGTCCTTTCTACTACCAAGCTTGCTCCTAGAAGAAGCTTGTCGCCCACACCTTTGAAGAAGAACCAGACCCGGATGAGACAGGAGATCTCCTTGCTGGCATCCTGTTTGTTATAAAGAAACCGTTGCTGCCGAGCTTCCTCCTGGAGAAGCCTTACCCTTGTGCTTCTGCCGCCGCCTAGTCTCGTGCAGCCGCCGCCTAGTCTAGTGTTGCCTCTGCCTAGGGCTGCCGCTGCCTAGGGCTGCCGCTGCCTAGGGCTGCCGCCGTGCGTGTGCCGTCGAGAGGGAGTCGACCTAGTTGTTGTTGAGCTCTTGCCGAGTCCTCCCTCTTAACGTGGAAAAACATTGCCGAGAATCGCTATGGGAAAGTGAACTGAAGCTCGAATCGCTATGGGAAAGTGAACTGAAGCTCGAATCGCTATGGGAAAGTGAACCGAAGCTCGAATCGCTATGGGAAAGTGAACTGAAGCTCGAATCGCTGAGAGCAAATCACTATGATCGCCCAAGGCTCCAAGGTGTGCACCAAAGGTAACTATCTCTTTCCCCGGTCATAGGAACGTTATTTTGTGCATTTGTGCATTTTCATATTGAGCATAAGCTCTAGGCGGCGGTGTGTAATTCCCTCTCCTTAGCTTCCTGCTGGCCAAGACCATAAACTCTTAGCTACATCGGACCTCGTCCCGGAGTTGGCTTCACGTCAGAACTCATTGGTGTCAGAGATAGGAACAATACTATCTGATATTGTATTGTATTTTTGAGAATAAACAATATAATATATTGATATTGTAATGCTAACAATACAATATATTGATATTGCAATGCTAGCAATACAATATATTGTATTGTAAATGCTAGAAATGCAAATACAATATATTGTATTTTTTACAAAAGTTTAAAACAGATAATATAATATAGCATTTCAAAAGTTTCAAAATACAATATTCAAAGTAACAAACAGACAATATAATATAGCATTTCAAAAGTTCAACTCATCATCGTCACTTTGGTTTCATCATCAATTGTTTCTTCATTCACGACAACTAACACCAAGCCAAATTCCATAAGTCTCGATTTTGTTTGAGGAAAACCAACGCTTCCAAAGTACGTGATAGTAGCCTTAGGGATATATTGAATGTCGGGTTCGACTGAAGCATCTTTGGTAGACATTGTAATAAATAGACCTATATTAGACACCTGAATATAAGTATTTGCATTTTGAATTAATAAACTAATTAAAGAACTTACTGATGAAATGATTGTTGTCTTCCGACCAGCAATCAAAGAGAAGGGCATATCGCTGCCAAGTCATTGTCAATGTATTGTCACCAAATTGAACATGTACTTCTTCAGAGTCTTGGAACATATTTTGGATAGACTGGTGTTCTCACTCGTGCGTTCTTGTCGGCAAAAATTTAGTTCAAGTTCATCCATGATAACCCAATCAAGCCATTTGTAGATGTTGGTTGATTTGCTATCAATAATGTATTTGAGAGTCATTTGACCCGCCACTGGGGTTTCAATGGAATGCGCCTCGAATATATCCAAGAAGTTTGGATGTTTTTTCTTGATGTGTTTCATCAAATTGTTGTAGCCATTTTTGACGACATCGCATTTGCACTCCAACCACAAGTGCATTTCCACATTTTTTTATTCTGGACATATGGGAGCATTGCCAAAGAACATGCGACATATGACCATTGAAGAAGGTGGAACCCTTGGTCGCCCATGCAAACTCATTTTTAATTGTGTCACCTGCGCAGAAGAGTTGATTTCATTGCTAGGGCCAAACTGCAGAAGAGGCTCCTTCGATGTGAAGCGATGCGAGCGAAGAAGAGGGAGAATAAGGACTTACATATCAAAAATATCGAGCGTCGTCCGATCTCCCATGATCTTGTGGTTGAGATTCATCTAATGATTCTAATACGAAAGATTGAGAGGTGCGGCTGTAATCAAATCAAGCGGTTGTAAATGAATTGAAAAAAAGATTGAGCGTTGCGGCTGCACCTCTAGACTCTAGCTCATAAATTTTTGTTTGTATTTTTGTTATATATATTCTATATATTTTTAAAATTTTAAATTTCCAATATTATTGTCGATATATTGTTATTGTCAAAATAACAATATGATATATTGTTATTGTCAATTAAACAATAAAATATATTGCTTACAATATATTATAATATATTGTCCCATAAATATATTATTTCCAATCTTTGATTGACTTTTCCTTTGTCAACTCTACTAGGGTCACCAACCTCAAACTTCGACTATAAGAATGGATTACGTTTATCAGACTAAGGTGGAGATGGCATATATATATATATATATACAACAACAACAACAACAACAAAACCCATATAGTCCCTAATCATTGGGGGTATGGGCGGGAGAAGATTGAAAACAAACCTAACCTTTGGCACTATGCACAAAGTGCTTTCTCTCAGAAAAGAAAGACCTAACCTTTGACAATAAATGCACAAAGTGGTTGCTCACATATATATATATATATATATATATATATATATATATATTTAAAATGATCAAACATTTAAGTTTAAATTACCTGTTTCACGGTAGCTCCCTGGCAGTAGCAGCCCATGTGTCCCGGCTGCTGACACTTATAACATACACATGCTATGTAGCACGAATACTTCCCTGAAGGCAGCGTACCCGTACCGGATACGTATCTGGTACCGGTACGTACCTGATACTTGACGGATCCACCAATGTGGGCACACTTGGACTTAGCACATCATTTTGCATATCGTGATAGGGGTATGTTTTTCTAGAGTAAACAAAGGTTGGTTCTATGTTAAGAAGCGTTGGTACGTCCAATTAAATTGTGTATCTGTACCGAGTATGTTTCTGGTATCAGTACATTTCTGTTACAAGTACGTGTATTGAACAAGTTGATTCAACGCAAGTTATTAACAAATGACTAACTTGTCTCTACACTAACCGGAGATTGAAGATGCCGATCTCGAACAATGAAGTTGATCTCCAACAATGAAGAAGAAAAAAACTGATAAGTAGACATAAGTTTAATTTTCTCTTTTGGTTAAACATATAAGATGTTAAATTTTGTAATATTTACGAATGCTTAATATTTGAAAACTTCATGTTATGTTACAATGATTTGTGAACTCGTACTTCAAGTAATGATTTATGTTTGATGTTTCGATGTTTTGAGAAATATTTATTGCACTTGTGATATATAAATATATATTATATTTGTTATAACGTATCATGACGTACCCGTATCCTTATTTTTTAAATTTTGTCGTACCGCCGTACCAGATACGTATCTTATCCGGTACCCGTACCGGTGCTTCCTAGTACACATGCAGTAGTCAAACAATCACCCAAATGGTGGAGGTAGCACTTAGGACAGAGGGGTTAATCCTTAATCCTGGCCCCGGTCTGTCCACCTTTCTTGCTATCAAACCTCAACTTCTTATTCCAGTTCCTGCCTTGGCTATTCTTGTTCTACTACTGCTGAAGTGCATCCTGAGGCCGCTTCGATCGGAAGTTGTTGCGCTTCTGAACCTTCTGCTGTCCAGCTTCCATTTTCTTTGCAGTGTCCACTAAACTCTTGTAATCGGCGTTAACCATCGTCATTAATGGCTGCCTCAGAGAATCACGCAGTCCAACCACAAAACGGCTACACTTCTTGTTTTTGTCCCCTTCCATCGTGCCCGCATATCGAGATAAGTGGTTCAGCTCCCGCTCATATACTACTATTGTTCTGTCCCCTTGAATAAGCCTAAGGTACTTCTCCTGGAGACTGTGGCGGTCGGGCAGGAGTACAAACAAGCTAGCTAGTGCTGTCGAGAAGTCATTCTACGTGAACATATCTGCGGTGCGACCTGATAACATTAGAGATCGCATTATCATTACGCTAAAAGGATAATGAATACCAGGGAAAGAGAATTTTAAACTAAGTTACTTACGAGCGGGGTCGCCTGCTAAATGCCTGGTCCACTACTGATGGGCCTCCCCTTTCAGGAGAAAACTCGCTAAAGGAACATTCTAGTTCTCTGGGTATTCCATCACCTCGAGTAAGTCACGGGTCTTTATCAACCAATCATCAATTTCCATCGACATCTCTTCCCTATTGTAATTGGAGGGGTGAAGATCACGAAAGTTTCTCAGGTAATGCTTCATCCCTAAGTCCCAGACAGCTGGCACAAGAAGTGCTGTTGAATCTGTAGTAGACAATGCATTTCTAAATTCCAACATGGCAAAGCCACCGCCCTAGCAATAATAACAACCATGTTTGTCGGGTCTGGCACTGCTGGTGCTGCGGGCGTTGTTGGTGTACTATTATCATCCATGACTATTTCAGGAGTTGTGTTATGATGAAAAGGCTCGCCCACCTCACTTATACGGGGTGCCTAAAAGACGTAAGGAATAAATTTATTAATGTACATGACATAAATGAGAGATCTATTATGAAAGATATTCCAAACGTATGCACAACAGATAGCTAGTTAACACTTGATAACTCTATCGCCGAAGAAATGATTCAGATGAAATGCTAAGGCTCTGTGAATTTTCTGAGAGATCCTAAACCTACCTCTGATACCAATTATAACACCTCAACATAGTTTAACAACAAATCAACAGTAAAAGTGGTACATAACATGTAATTTTCAAAGACAAAACTTTTGCTAAGAGGGGATATTTGTAACATCCTTAATTTTATGGCAAAAATTTAATTTGATTTCAGGGAGCAACCACGAGTGAATTTGGTCGAGCCGCGTCTTGTTCGAGGTACAAAATTAGTATGGTAAATTTATTTGTAAGATAATTAATTCATTAATCATAGTCGTTAATCATGTACTCGACGTACTTTTTTTATTTTAGTGTGTTGGCGTAGAGTTTACATTCTAAATAATGGAGTGGAATGACCATCTAATAATAATTTAGAAATGTCTAAATTTCCCCCTTTTTCAAATTGAAGTGGCAGATCATATAGTCTTCCCACCGGTTACCATAACTGCAACCTTTATTGCCGCTCAGATAAGATAGGTCACGCAACCCTAATTTCATGACTCTTTATTTCCCGCAGACGACTTATCTGCCATACGCCTTCTCTCTCGCAGACTAGCATCGTGATTTCTTCTCTCCCAGCGATCGAACCTCTCCCTTGACTTTAGTCGTCGATACAGAAGGTGCGGGCGAGCATCCTTCCCTCTCCGACAATCGGGGTCAACGGGTTTAGGCGTGTGTCCTTTCCTAGTTGACGCTTCCTCCCTACTTAAGGAAGTAGTCGATGCCCCCTCTGAAATTTCAGACCCCAACAGTTTTCTTGCGGCAAATCCAGCGCTTGTCTGGCTCTTCCTTCCCCTTTTACCAAGGTAAACCGCGAGATGCTAGCACTAATCGTTTTAGGGTTTCTTCTTCCATCGTGAACATATTTTAGTTTATTTTGAAGGCGATATCTATTTTTCAGAAACGAGATCAGCCCTTTTTCACCTCCGTTTAAAGAAGTTCTTGCAGGAAACGAACTCCGGCAGTCGACTACCTCTAGCATCAGACCTTCCTCCCTCAATTCTATCAGGAAACCACTAAAAACCTCCATATAATGAAGCCTTGGGCAATTTACTGGTGTTCCTTAGTTGTCTTACACACCAAATGCTTTCATTTTCAGGAATCAGAGATCTCGAGTCGATTATCGAGGGGTTCCTCTTTTAGTTTCCCTTCTCTAATTAGCTCACTTCCTCGTAGATAGTTAATTCTGTACAGATGTACCGCTAAGAATTCCATAATCACCTAGTTATGACTTATGTCGTGTTTCAAATTTGATTGTAGCCGTCTCCGTTTCAGAGATCTTCATTCCACCACTTTTAGAAGAGTGGTAAGTCCCTTTCGTTCGTAACAGTGTCAACTTTGGTTGTCGAAGTATTTTCCAGTGAAACACTAAGTTAATAAAAATTATATTGCCTAGGTTGTGAATTATTTTAGATCTAAATTGAATCGCAGTTGCGGGTCGGGGTGAGTTCTTACCAGCACCTCATATTGGACCTCACTCAAAGGAAGCTATGCCCCCGCGTCAGATGTACGAACGTCGCAACACCGCGGTAAGAAACTCTTATTCTTTCTGGTTAGACATATCAGATAGCTTGCATAAAAATGTTCGTTATAATTCAGTAAAATTATTATGGTTGTATGTATGAACCTACTATTATCATTAAAGATTTGTAGTCCAATGATCACCTAGCTAGTATATGTAGTACATAAATAATTTCCCAAATAATTAGACCACTTGAAATAGTGCAAATTACAAAACATACACTCATATATATTTACGAAGCGGGAAATATTAATCTCATGAATATGAAATCTAGACAATTAATTAATATGTTGTACAACCTTAAGATACGCATATAAGCTCGTAAGTATAGTAATAGATAGAATATGAGTAGTAGGCACGGTTGAGACCTCTTTTCGTGTTAGATAGAGGCGCACTATCTTTCTCATGGGCGAAGTGTACCTTATGAGCCACAAATATTAGGAGATGTTATCCCCTTTTAGAAAATTAGTAGATTCGAGCATGTGTCCATGAGACACTAGAACGCCTGAGTTTGCTAGTAGGGGTTTAGATCGTTAGACTAGAATTGCGCATTAGAAACCACTCTGCCTAGAATTTTAAAGGACAAACATAAGCTAATTAGAACTCTCAAGTGTAGACTGAAGCTTATAAACCTTTTTAGTCAACCAATTTTCGGAACTTAAGTCATTATGCTTAACATGTTTTAACTAGAACAGACATTTATGTTGCCCTTCTTACTTTAAAAAACACGCATAGTATTCCAATACACAGTTTTTCTGTAGTATAAAAACTTATTTTACAAGCATGCATTCATATTTTTTCAGCATATTTTCAGTGTTGCTAGGAGGAATAGTTTTTATTACTCTTCTTTTTGGGTTGATCCATTTTCGGGCATGTTTTCATAGGGGACTCGGGTGGGAGGTTGCGCTTAGGATGAGCGTTTATGTTAAGTTCTTCATATAGTTAGTTTTCATTCAGTAGACTTCTTTCAGTGTTGTACTGGTTGCTTCCTTTTTGGACACTGTGCAACCTTATTGTTTAAAGAATTTTCTATGTATCAGACACTTTGTGGTATTTCAGATATTCAGTTGTTTGGTTCATTATTTATTCTAGTGGCTCTGTGAATTCAGCTTGATGAGTACACCTTTACCCTTAGTTGCATTTTCTACTTCCGCCGTAAGTTTGTTTTGAGTTCTTTTGAATTATTACCTGTTATGTACTACTTTTATTACTGTTGCTTAGTTTACTGCTTATCGTGGGGCTCGACTGGACTGTTGTTTTGTTGTTAAACTAGGTTGGGGTATTATAGCCCGTGTATGTTAGAGTCGCGCAGGGTAACATTGAGGATTTATAGTTTAAGGACCGGAGATGAACTTATATCTCCCGTTACTATGTTTCGGGACCAGAAGTGAGGCTACACTTCCTGTCTTTTTGTGTTAGGTCAAGTGACACATTCTTCTGTCACACGACTCAGGATAGAGGGTGAACACCCACCTCCCATCATTATGTTTGAGGACACGGGTCAAGTTGGTCCCTTGTCACTTCTGATTGGACAGTTGTAGATCTCGTTCCTTTTGTCGCTATGTTTGAGGACGGAAGGCGGCCTCTTGTCGCAAGTGTTATTATTTGTTGGCCCCTGGAGCTTAGGTCGTACGATTTTGGGTGTTCACGAATCACGACACACGCATTGGTCGTATGTTTTATGCAACGCTTAGTATGTTCTTTTATGTGCATGTTTTGCAAGTGTACTTGCTTAGGTCGTGTGGCTTGGAGTGTCTCTGATGTGTGTGAAAGTCACTTATGCTAAGCGGCGCTTTGTGCTTTGATTTGAATATTTTTGTACGTGCGTACTTGCAGGAGAGCGATGTACTCTCCCCAGAATCCAATAGGATGGCTGGGGGAGGGGTTGTTATGTTGTTTTGATCAATCCTAGCTAACCTTTGTTTTTCACTCGTGTGTTCTTGATTTCAGGATTAGCTCGTAATGGAGTTTAGCGGGCCGGAGCACGAGTTGTGTCATGGTGGTAGAGTTTTCCGCTTTCTTTCATTTTGAGCACTATTTCATTTGATTGGGGAGGGGGGAGGGGCTCGTTACGTTGTGTTGTTAAGACCCATGCTGGCATTCGTTTTCCACTCGTGTGTTCTTGGTTTTAGGTGGAGTAACTCATTGTGGAGTTTAGCGGGCTGGAGAGTTTTCCACTTTCTTTCATTTGAATACTATCTTTTTGTATTTCATTTGAAAGTGATGTAAGGCCTTAATGCCAAACTTTATTTCATTACATTCTTTTCGTTAGTTGCGGGCATTCATTTAGATGGGCTTTTGTTTAAGCTTCTGCAATGGTTTTAACTCTGAGTTGTTTGGTATGTTTTATTTCTCGTATCAATTATTAATGTCCTTATTTGTGAGTATTATATGTCATGGGGGCCCGGCCGAACCATGTTATATTTGTATCAGCAGACCAGGGTTGCTACATTATAGTCAGGGACCGAAACCAGAGATCCGAAGCAAGTTTTGAACTAGGCAAAATGAGAAATTGGTTATTCGAGATGGCTTGATTTGGGTCATTCAAACTGATTTTATTTAAATTTTGAGTTTGGATGCTCGTTCGAACAACGATTCGAGCAGGCTTGGTTTCCATTTTTTGTAAAGGAATCATAGAAAGAAATAAAACATGGAACTATAAATATTTCGAAAAGGTCCCGCTTGTAATCAATTTGTATCAATATCGAGGCAAATTGAACTCGATTTTCAATTTCGAGCTGAGCCTGGGGCACAAACTTGGGTTGATGTCAGTCATAATCTAGAGATTTGAAAATAAGAAAGGAAAGCGATGATTGTTTCAAAATCGTTCTTGGTTTGAGAATGTAATTGTGGAAATGTGTACATAATATCTAATAATACCATGGATAATTTCAAAGGAGATTTTAAGTTTCAATAGAATGAACCATTGAGAAAGAAATTTTACATAGACTAGTCGTTGCTGTCATAAGGAGGTAGATTCTGCATCAAGCAGTTGTAGGTTGTATGATCCCCAAGATAGCACCATGAAAAGAACTCTTGTTGCAGCGATGATTGTGAAGAAGATGTGGTGATGGGGTAGGAGGAAGAAGAGCAGAGAGATAGTGAAGAGGTTACAATGCGAAGTATATAAATGGTACAAAAAATGAAATTATACCAGCATAAACAAAAAATGAAATGTGTAATATCAGGGATAAACCATAGTTGCCTGCAGTCCCCCGTGGAGAATTGTGGAGAATTTTGCAGCACCTACTGTCCCTAGTGGTCCCCATGGAGAATTTTGTTTTGCCGAAAATAAAATGGGAAACGTCGCGCAATGACAAGTACTGTTGATGTCAGTGGACAAAGGGGCTATGATGACCTATGAAGCACGGATACTTACAAATGCCTCGTGTATCAGCTCAAACACGTATCGGGTACGGGAAATGTTCGGAAATGCACGGAAAGGCGTTTCCGAAACATCCCCATATTAAAATTTAATAAAAAAATAAAAAGGGAGGAAATGTGTATCCCGCTTGTGGGATATGCGTTCCGCGTCAAGTAACAACGGAAAGCGGAAGGGATGTTTTATATCTCGACGACTTCTCAAAACCTAATCCCGATGTCATCATTTCCTCACGCCACCCAGTCCTCTTCGATGCCGACGAGTTCTCACTCCTTTTACTCTCTACGCACCTGCTCCTCAGGCTTCCTAGTCCTCTTCAGCGCCGACATTTCCTCACACCTTCTATTCCGAACCCACTCAACGCGGATGGTACCTCACGATTTCTTTATCATTCCCATGAAACATTTTTATTGTTGGCTCTCCTTTCACTATTTTTGGTCCATGCAATGCCTTTTATTTCCATTCTTTCCATCATTTACAACATCTGCAGTTTTTTTTCTTCTACTATAGTTCTTGTTTTGTAGTATTTTTTATTCTTTCCAGTTTAGTGATTGTGAAATTGCAAGTGATCAACTTATAGTAATTTTTTCAACAAGGGTTTACAAGTGATCAAGTTATAACAATTTTTTAGATCTATACAGACTGCAGGAAGAAAAAAATACAACCACATTATGCTGAAATTACCTCGAATTATAGAAAGTTTTTAGATTTTTCTTGAAAAAACTAAAGGCCATAATTTCAGTATTTTAGCTCTATGCAATGACTTCACTTTTCAACTTTTCATTGCTATACGCAATTAGTTTATAAACGCTTGTATGTTGGGTTAAGATTTAGGGTAATTTTAAATTATTAATCAGTTTTAGTTTATGTAGAATGCTTGTATGTTGGGTCGAGCTTGTATCTTCAATTTTAGTTTTTAATCAGTTAACAAGTTTGCATAATATTATTTGTTGTTTAAATTAGGTCATATATTGCGTAACACGGATTCAAGTTGCGGTGTGACTAAAAATAACAAACATGCTCTTTGGAAATATGTGACATGAGGGAACAAGTTAATTGAAGCAGGTGAAAGTATAAGTAGGGCATGTGATTTTTGTGGTAAGTCTTACAAAAGCTCATACACTCGTGTGAAGGGTCATGTATTGAGGATTAAGAGTAGCGGAATCGGACCATGTACCAAGGCTTCAACTTCCACATACAAGGACATGTTGAAGGAAGATAAAGATGCGCAAGAGCTTATTGAATGACGACTTCAAAAATTTATACTGGTAGCTCTAAGTACTTCAAGTGGAACTAGAAGTGTTGATGATAAACGAAGAAGAAATGACGATCCAAGCGGTAGCGGAGAATACAAATAGAGTTGCTCCTCATAAAGATCCGGAAGTTAGCAAGAAAAGAGTTAAATATTTGAAAAAATATTTCTCAACCTTAATGAAGTGTAATGTGGTCGCCGAGGAGTACGAGGAATTCATTGGCAAATCGGGAGATTTAAATGATTATGATTCAATTCAAAATCGTTATCTCTTAGATCCAAATACTTGGTGGATTAATCATGGTTCAGAGGCCTCTTCGCTTCAAAGCGGATTAATCATGGTTCGCATGCCTCTTTGCTTTAAAATATAGCTTTGAACTTATTAATGCAACCATCTTCTTCTTCATGTGCCAAGAAATTTGAGTATCAACTCATTTATCCGTTCAATGAAAAGGAACTGAATGAAACCACAACGTGCTGAAGATTTAATAAGTATCCATAGTAATTTTCGATTACTTTCAAGAAAAGATAAAAAATACAACGAATGAGAGACTAGATTGTGGGATATTGTGGGTGATAGATTTGAGTCATTCGAGGATGTAGGTGCACTTGAGATAGCTAATTTATCACTTGACGAACCAAGGTTGCAGCTTTCGATTGTGGAAGAAATCGATGAAGTTGATAGTATTGGAGAGTGTTTAGTTTGTGAACTATTGATATTTTGTATGTGCATGATGATTGCAAGAAGTCAATTGAAACATTTATCAATTTATGTAATGATGTGGGCATGTAGTATATTAGCGATTGGTCTTTTGATAGGACTTTGCAAAGAAGAAGAGAGATCTAGGAGAGATTTAGAGAGGAGAAGAAGAAGGATTAGGGTTAGGAAGAGGGAAAGAGGAAATACCTTGAGAATACTAGTGCATGTCATTCAAGAGAGAGCCCCGGGTTTATTAATACCTGGGGCTCAAGGAGGCCGGCCGGCCCCCCCACTTGGGGACTGAACCGGGTCGGTTCAGTCCCCCCTTGGCTCCTTCATAGGTTGGGGGCTGAACCAGATGGTTCAGCCCCGTTGTTTAGCCTCCGTTCTTTTGGTCGCCGAGTGTACGTCTGCCCTTGAAACTGAAGCGGATGCGGCGGCATAACATTCCCTCCCCCTTCAAGCGCCAACTTGTCCTCAAGAGGGAAATCCGGAAATGTCTCGCGAAACTCCAAGAAGTCAACCCAAGAATTATGTTCGGCGGTCATGTGCACCCACTTGACGAGTACCTCGAGCCGGTACTCGGCACCCCGCCGCTTCCATTTGGTCAACAGAATCGCCTCCGGAGAAGGCCGCAATTCGTCGCGGCTAGTAGCCTCCGGGAGAGTAGGGCTGATCGGAGTTGAATTTCCGAGCTTCTTCTTCAATAAGGATACATGGAACGTCGGATGGATTCGAGAACCTTCCGGAAGAGCGAGAGTATAAGCCACGGGCCTCACCCGGCGGAGGATACGGAACGGGCCATAGTATTTCGGTGCCAGTTTCTGGTTGGTCCGCCGAGAGACCGATAGCTGTCGATATGGTTGGAGTTTAAGGAAGACCTCATCGCCCACCACAAACTCCCGCTCGGTACGATGTTTGTCGGCCTGAATCTTCATGCGATCTTGGGCGATGCGTAAGTTCTCCCGGAGTAAAGATAAAGTCCGGTCGCGATCCAGTAACATCCGGTCGACCGCGGGCAGAGCGGTGCTGGCTGGCTCATAGGAACTCAAAGTAGGCGGGGGGCGGCCGTAGACCACCTCAAAAGGGGTGAGCTTGCTGGCCGTATGGAAAGATGTATTGTAGCAGTACTCCGCCAAATGGAGCCACCGAGTCCACGAGCGTGTCTCATCCATGACAAAACACCGCAAATAGGTTTCAACCCCACGGCTGAGGACCTCCGTCTGCCCGTCTGTCTGGGGATGGTGGGCCGTACTCATGCGGAGGGAAGTCCCCTGTAGCCGAAACAGCTCCTGCCAGAAATTGCCCACAAAGACGGGGTCTCTGTCTGATATGATAGCACTTGGAATTCCGTGAAGTCGCACAATCTCCTTGGCAAAAACTTCAGCGACTGTTTCTCCCGTGTACGGATGGCTCATAGCAATGAAGTGTCCGTATTTGGACAACTTGTCAACCACGACCAAAATGACAGACTTGCCCTGAGACTTGGGCAGGCCATCAATGAAATCCATAGACACAGTGTCCCAAATCTGACGGGGAATCTCCAACGGTGTCAGTAGCCCGGCGGGGCAGGTAGTCTCGTACTTCTGTCGCTGGCAGATCTCGCATTCACACACAAACCGCTAAACATCTCGCCGCAGCCCTTTCCAAAAAACATTCGCCCAGACCCGTTGTAATGTACGCAGGATGCCGGCGTGGCCGCCGGTGGGTGAGGCGTGAAACTCCTGCATCATGACCTTCCGCCAGGCCGACGTGGCAGGGAGGACTACCCGGCCCTGATGGTAAAGCCTGTCTCCCTGCAAGTGGTAGCCGGCCTCAGTAGGCTCCCCCTGTCGCAGTGCTTCAATGATGGCTCGAAGATCCGGATCCTGCTGAACTTCTGCCTGTATCTCTTCCAGTGACTCAATAACTGGTACTGAAATATGGGACAAGGAACTCTCTGGTAGGCGGGAGAGTGCGTCGGCCACCACATTTTCCTTCCCTTGCTTATACACAATCTCATAATCGTATCCCAGCAACTTTGTCAGCCACTTCTGCTGCAACGGTGAGGCTAGTCTCTGCTCCAGAAAATGTTTCAGGCTCTGGTGATCTGTACGGATCTGGAAGTGTCGTCCCAAGAGATAAGGCCGCCACAAGGCGACCGCATGAAGGATGGCTAACATCTCCTTCTCGTACGTCGAGAGGCCCAGTGTCCGGGGTGCCAACGTCTTGCTGAAGTAGGCCAAGGGTCGGCCCTCCTGTATCGGCACAGCCCCAATACCGACCCCCGAAGCATCGGCCTCCACTATGAACGTCTTGGAGAAATCTGGAAGTGCCAGAACCGGAGTAGTAGTCATAGTCGTCTTCAGAGACTGGAAGGCGACCTCCGCCTCTGTACTCCATTGGAAAGCGTCTTTCTGCAACAGCTGAGTGAGGGGGCGGGCTATCTTCCCATAGTCCTTCACGAACCGCCGATAGTACCCTGTCAGCCCGAGAAAACCCCTCAAAGCCCGGACCGTCGTGGGAGGTGGCCAATCTACCATGCTTGCAATCTTCTTTGGGTCAGCTTGTACCCCGTGTGCGGACACCAGGTGTCCCAAGTACTCAACCTCTGGCTGCCCAAACGAGCACTTGGACCGCTTGGCGTACAGTTTGTGATCCCTCAATATGGTGAGGACGGTGCGGACGTGCTCCAGGTGATCCTCCCAACTCCTGCTGTATATAAGTATATCGTCAAAGAAAACTAGCACATACCTTCGAAGAAGAGGGCGGAATATCTCATTCATCACTGCCTAGAAGGTCGAAGGTGCGTTGGCCAACCCAAATGGCATCACCAAGAACTCATAGTGACCATCGTGGGTACGGAAGGCCGTCTTGTGGACGTCTTCCTCCTTCATACGAATCTGATGGTAGCCGGACCGGAGATCCAATTTGGTGAATACGTGTGCTCCGTGTAGCTCATCCAACAGCTCTTCGATCATAGGAATGGGAAATTTGTGCTTGATGGTGGAACTGTTAAGCCCCCGGTAATCCACGCAAAATCTCCACGAACCGTCTTTCTTCTTTACCAGTATGATCGGGGAAGAGAAAGCACTAGTGCTGGGACGTATAAGACCAGAAGTCAGCATCTCGCGCACGCTGCGCTCTATCTCAATCTTCTGAATATGGGGGTAGCGGTAAGGTCGAATGTTGGTGGGATCCGTCCAAACCTTCAACTGGATCTGATGGTCCCGGAAACGGGACGGTGGAAGGGAGCGTGGCTCCTGGAAAACATCATCGTACTGTCCCAAGAGTGCTTGTATCTGCTCTGGTTGCGCGCTAGCCTCCGATCCCACGGTTGTCACCCCCAGAATCATGGCTACTGTCCCGCCTTGCTCCTCCAGTCTCTGCAATCCCCTGAGTGAGATCTCCTTGAGTGGAGACGTCCTGATGCCCTGCAAACAGTGGTCCTTGCCCTGCTGAGTAAACTCCATCGTCATCCTGTCCCAATCCGTGGTTACCCGCCGTAGCTGTCGGAGACACTGCACTCCCAAGACCATATCCGAGCCTCGAATGGGGAGAAGGTAGACGTCGGTGTGGCAGATGTATTTCGGCATCCGCAGTTCGGCCCCCTTCAGGACCCCTTCGCATCGCAACTTGCTCCCATCTGCAACCATGACCTGGAAGGCGGCCTCCCGATCAATCGGGAGCCCCGCCTTGAGAGCCACATCGGGGTCAATGAAATTGTGGGTGCTCCCACTATCAACTAGTATAGTCACCCGTTCCTGGCCAATCGCCCCTGCGATCCGTAAAGTGAGGGGAGTTGTGCACCCTGCCATCGCCTGAAGAGATATTCCAAACTCCGCAAGATCCAGATCATCCTCAACGGAGTCACCAGTAGTGTCTTCTTCGTCGTCCTCGTTCCGCAGCATGAAGACTTGGACCTTCTGACACCGATGCCCCGGAACGAATTTCTCATCACACTTGAAACACAACCCTTTGTCCTTTCTGGCCTGTAGCTCCTGCCACGTCATCCTCGTCACAGTGGGACGGCCCCCGGCCGGTGGTTCCCTCCTGGGTACGTCTGTCACCGTAGGTGCCCGTCCTGTCGTCTGAGTCTTCTGCCGATTGTACCGCTCCTCCTGTATCCTGGCCAGGCTGATAGCATGACTCAGACCGCGTGGCATGTAGGCGTGGACCTCGTCTCTCAAATGGTCCTTCAGTCCGGATACGAAACAGCTCAGCATCGTCCTCTCTTCCCAATTGACCCGGTTGGCCAACCGTTCGAATTCTGTTCGGTACTCTGTGACTGATCCTTTTTGCCGCAGCTTCTGTAACATAGCCTCCACGTCTTCATACTCTAGAGGCCCGAAACGAGCCGAGAAGGACTCCACAAACTCCTCCCAAGGTGCGTAATTGCGTCCCCTCAGAAACCACTTGGTCCACTGGAAAGCGTCCTCCTCCATGTGGAAAGACGCCAACTGGACCCACTGCCCCTCCAGGATCTCTTGGTACTTGAAGAAAAGCTCAGCCTTCTGGATCCACTCTAAGGCGTCGCCGCCTTTGAACTTAGGGAAGTTAATACGTGTCAGTTTGGGCTGCATGTATGGCCGTGGTTCTGCATGTGCTGGTTGGTAAGGTTGCCCTGGGGCCGCTGCGGGCCCGGGCCGTCCCCGGTCCATGCCGTAGCCTCCTTGTTGCCCTCCACCCCATGGGTTGCCATTTCCATAGTCTGCCAGTCCTCCATATAGCGGAGGTATCGGTAGAATGCCCGCCACACCTCCGATTGGGATCGCATTCGCTCCAGTCGGTCGAAAAGGGGCTGCTCCCTGCCCCGGACCCCGCCAAGAGGAGCCCGACTGTGTTCCGGGTCCGTTCCAGGCGGAATGGACGCCGAACGGGCCGCTCGGTGCCGTCGGCCCTTCCGGCGGCCTCCAGCCGTCTGGTCGGCGGTGGCCGGCCTCCGTCGGCCCTCCGACGACCCCTCCAGGGCCCCCGTACCAGTCCTGCGCCGATCCTACCGTGCGGTTGGCGAAGGCGCCGATCCGCGTAGGATCGGCTTCCGCCGATCCCGCAACAGAGGGTCCGCCTCCTGTAGACCCAGATCTGGCCCCCTGCTGCACTCCGCTTCCGATTCCAGTGCCATTCTGCGCAAGAGGATGGTAGGATGCCTCCGTTTCGGATCCTTCCACCGCGTGGTTTTTTCCTTTCAAATTTTGTGGAGTAGGGTTTTGATCTCCTCCATGCGCGCATCCAAGCGATCCTCTAGATTTTTTGGGGAGGATTTCACTTGTTCTTCGAGCGCCGTCATCGTGTCCGACAACCCTACATAGTTCTCCTCGAGGGATGCGAGCCGCGCGGTTTCGGCTTCCGAGCGTGTCACCATCGTCGCAGGATGATGCTCTGATACCAAATGATAGGACTTTGCAAAAAAGAAGAGAGATCTAGGAGAGATTTAGAGAGGAGAAGAAGAAGGATTAGGGTTAGGAAGAGGGAAAGAGGAAATACCTTGAGAATACTAGTGCATGCCATTCAAGAGGGAGCCCCGGGTTTATTAATACCTGGGGCTCAAGGGGGCCGGCCGGCCCCCCCACTTGGGAACTGAACCGGGTCGGTTCAGTCCCCCCTTGGCTCCTTCATAGGTTGGGAGCTGAACCGGATGGTTCAGCCCCGTTGTTTAGCCTCCGTTCTTTTGGTCGCCGAGTGTACGTCTGCCCTTGAAACTGTAGCGGATGCGGCGGCATAACATCTTTATACTGCTTGTTTCATTGACTCTTTTTTATAATTTTTATAGCATTATGTCATTATATTAATTATGAAATGCAAATGATATATAATATATATATATTGTAGTTTATAAAATTCATTTTTTATAATTCAAGATATGTACATTTCATTTGTTTCCACATTAATTAATAATTATATTTAAATAAATAATAAAAATTTTTAAACATTTCTCATATCCTAGTTTTTGAAAAATCGCGTTTTTCGTATCCGTTTCGTATAGTATCTCATATTCCGTCCCAGTGCTACATAGATGACAATTGTTCGTGTATTATAAGTACATGGTCCTAAATTATCACACTTTTATACTACTGCACTCCATAATTTACAGCATATTTTCTATTTTAAAAGAATATCTCATGCATATTCATTTCTCTTTTTTTCCTCTATATTATCTAAAGCACACAATTTTTACTAAACTTAATCATTACTGAGCATGGTATTCTTTTTTAATTGCTGGAAGGGGAGGGATTAAAATTGGAAGAAAAACATTTAACACCAAAAATAGTTGTATTTCCTTATATAATAAGATGTGTAAAGTGCACGTACTGTTCGGTTGCGGACAAGATCCTCATAATATAGGACGATGTGGCGGGTACCTAAGAAGGAACGAAGAATATCTGAACTCCATTTGGCAGCTTGCATCATATCAGGGATTAGCGTTTCTACATCAATCACAGGCTTAAATCTCGCAAGAACTTCAGCCTGCTTCACCGTGAAAAAGAAATTCGGAAGTTATAAAAAGTTGGACCAAAGATATCTTTCCGATTATTATGAATATAAACATCAGAAGAGGTGACTCTTCATGAAAATGCAAGGACACCGGACCTCGTGTCTCGAGTGCACATGAGCTTTATGAGTTCCGTTCAGTTGCTTGGCGTCACGGTCGTGAGAGTTTGCAAGTAATGAGACCCATCGACGAAGAAGATTTCTTCTGAAGAGGAAAACAGAAGAAATGCCTCTTCTTTTGAAGTATTCTACTATGTCCTCTTGGTTTTGCATCAACCCCTGCAATATATAAGACTACAATGAGCAATTTACAGAACAAGTGAATGTGCAATCATGAAGAAACCTCCAGAGCCTCAAGCAAATTGGCACATATAAATTAATTTCAACATCCAAAGTGCTGGGAATCCTGATGACAATTGTATTATGGAGTGAAAACTAAGGGGGAGGTGAAGTTGAACGAGATATACTAGTGGTCAAACTCATAAACAAAATAAAGGCGAAATTGAAATCGAACGAGATACACCATGCTCATAATCTACCTAAAAACCTAAGTTTGCGGGTGAGGGCTAACCGATTGGCATGGGACTAAACATCCTCTAGCACACAAACAATCTCCTCATCAAGTGAGTGTTCTCCACATTGTTCATCACTTCTCCTCAAACCAAAACTTTTCTATACAAAGAGCGGGAATCATATAAAATTGTTCTTGATTTAACATCGTGAAATCTTCGTGACAATTATCATCTTCTTGAGCCTTGCTCAACCAATGTGTAAGCAGTTAAGACCCATTGAGGAAAAAAAAAAGAACACACTTGATCCTAGTCAAACCATCTGATACCACTTGTTCAATAGAGACTGGTAAGGGGGGCTGAAGTTGGATGCTATAAATCAGCCATTAAATCCATATTCAACCCCAAAACTTGAGCTCTTTAGTGAGCTTCAACTGCGTGGTGTTTTTATACGAACATTAAGTTTGCATACTCGATGTGTGAATAAACAACAACAAATTACCATCAATGATAATATAATGTTCACGTGATCATAGATTATCTTAACGAGAACAAACAGGCATCAAGGATAATGTTGCCTTAAAAGGAAAATATTAAATCTCATTTTTCGAACAAAAAAGTGATTAGACAGAGCCTTTGGTATATTTCAATTTTAACGAACATGCTATAGTTAAATGGACTACAACACTAGAAGGCATGACTAAGTCCCTTTTCACTCACTCTCTCTTGTTCATAATTTTCCAATGCAGTATGGCCCCCAAAAAAGGCTCGCTAGGGGGCACAATGAGACCCTTGGGTGCTGATGCGGCGGATTTATTCTAGAAAAGTGACAAAGGAGCAAGGTTAAGGGTTTCAGGTCTTTGAGAGGAAAAGTAACTTATATCACATACATAAGAGAATTAAGAGAATGAGTGTAAGGGTTTTGGGTATGCTGAAATTGTATTATCTTTTGGGCACCCAGAAGTGTGGGACAGGAGTGAGGATCTCCTCTTGCATGTATCCTATGTTACTCTTTCAATGGAATGCATGGTTTTTTTCTCTTCCACTTTTGATTGTGAATAACTTGGTTCGACCTGCAATGATGCTTGGTGAATTTCCCGGCCACCAGTTCTAACATGCGCCTAGCGTTGTCTGATTTGTCCAATTCATTCATCCTTCCAACCATCAACCCACCAACCGATCGAGTACCAGTTTTTGTCCATGCCACCAAGGGAGAGGTGGGTGACCGCGAGGCCATTGACGATTGCTCAGCATCCTCCTCTAACCACCAGCCTGCCTTACACGCGGCTTCCAGACTTTTCCTCATGTTTGTTAGAAATATTGTACATTAACTACCGTGTATCATATCTGGTAGTTATAGCTTAGCCTCACCCTAGGTGTTGGGGTCGCCCTCATGTATATATATACTCTATTATTGATGAGAAAAACCGAATTCTCCTCAAATCCTATCATGGTATCAGAGCTCTAGGGCGACCCGTTGCTATTCCGTTCAACTCGTCACCACGCCGCATCCGCTCGTGTCTCCTATATCGCTCCGCTTCCGCTCGTCCAACGCCGTCTCCGCTCCGCTCGTGTCTCCTCTACCACGCCGCTTCCGCTCATACAGTCTCAGACTCAGTCCTCTACCGCACAGTCTCCACTCTGATCGTTTCTTCCTCATTGTTCAAAGTTGAAGGCCTCGCGCCTCCTCCTCTGGCTGATTCCTGTGGCCCTGATCTTCTCCGACCCATCACGCAGCCCACCGATCACCGCCGGCCTCCTGGGCTGCCTCCTGCAGCTCATTGAAATTTGGAGATCCCCTCCGTCCTCCATTGGTTCAATGGCATCATCTCCCTCCTCATCTGCCTTCCTCCAGAGGGCCGATGTTATTCTAAACGAGCGAAACTACAAGGCATGGACCGCCACCGTCGATGTGATCCTCTGTAGCCTCGATCTATGTGGACAGATTGACGGTACCAAGCCTGCTCCGCCCCCTACCGGCTTCCAGTCTTGCAAACTCTAATTCCACTGTCAGCACGACCACTTCCTTGCAGCGTTCTGACTGGGCGAGGTGGCACTCAAACGATTGTCGTGTGATAGTTGTCATTTGTTAGTCCTGCGAGCACTCTATTTGCATGTCCGTCTACGAGCTACCTACGGCCAAGGTGATGTGGGATCACTTCCGTCGTCTCTACCTGCCATCGAGCCAGGCCATGCGCTATAGCCGGTTCCAGACCCTTGGTGTCTTCTACCAGTGTGATCGGTATGTACAAGCTTTCTTTGCTAAGCTCCTGGAGCTCTGACGTTAGTGCGATGAGATGACACCTCTCCTTTGTGTTACTTGCACTCGGTGTGTTGCTACATCCCCGGATCACGACTTTCGGCGTATGCATGAGTTTCTTATGCGTCTACGCCCCTAATTCGAGCATGTTCACGCACAACTTCTGCACCGTGATCCTCCACCGTCTCTCAGTGATACCTTGACCTTGGTAATCGCTAAGGAGAATCGTCTGTCATCTTTGGACACTGCTACTCCTGGTGTGATGCCTCGTATTGTTCTGGCTGCTCCCCAACTTCCACTGTTGTCTTCGCTTGGTTATAGTGCTCTGGTGCGCCTTGTTCCTCGTTCTCTGTATGCTACTCAGTTCGGTGCACCTCGTCGCCTGACTGTCCGCTGTCACTACTGTCTGTGTCTTGGTCATGTCGAATTTGAGTGTCTCAAACTTCAGAGGATTCAGCAGTCTGGTCAGCAACGTGCTCCTGGTGCACCTTCGGCTCACTTTTCGGCTCTGACACAGTCACTCTCTGTTTCCGAGTTTGCCCAGTAGATTGCTTAGAAGTTCTCTCGCGGTTCACTGCCTCGCTCCTCTACCTCCGTGCTCCCACCGGATGCTTCTCAGCCGGCTGCCTACGCCCCTGCAGGTATCTCTCCCTTCGACTGGTTTCTTGACTCTGGAGCCTCTTTTAACATGACCTATGATGTCACTCACCTCTTGTCCTGTCAACCCGTCTCTTATGACTTTAGCATCATGATAGTAGATGACATTATTCTCCCCATCACCAGGCGTGATCTCCTTCATACCAGCCTTTTCCATGTTCCCGATGTTGCCTGCATACCCAAGTTATCCATGAACCATATATTCGCCAGCCAACACACATCTCACGGTTGTCTTGTAATTTTTGATGAGTTTATATGTCGTGTGCAAGATCGCCTGATAGAGACACTCCTTGGAGCTGGTCCTCGCCGTAGCGAGGTGTACGTCCTTGATCGTCTCCATCTTCCATCCACTCCATCGTCACCGAAGGCTTCTACCCTTTGTCTTCCTTCGGTGGGCTTCTCTCAGTGGCATCACCGTCTCAGTCATCCCAGTGGTTCGCTTCTAACATTTTATCACTCATGGTTTCCTTAGTCGCGTTTCTGTTGATTGGTCACCGACAGCCGACGGAGAGAGCAGATCGAAAGTTGTGGTTTATTCTTGGAAGAAGAACCATTCAGCCGTGAGAGCTGTGACACCTCTCTCCCGCTTGGCGCGACGTCGAGCGGATCTACGCCTTCACCGCCGCATTTCCTTGTAGCCGCCAGATCCTCGCCGACTTCCAACAGCCCTTCCCACCGTCGATTCCGGTTCTTCTCCCTTTACCTCGCCAAAATGCCTGTAACCTCTCTCCAGCCCTCCGTAGCTAAGATCCGCGTTTCTCCCTTCCCCACACCAAAACATCATTCCCCTCCATTGTTTCCTCAAACACCATCCACGAACGCCACCACTGTCTGTTTCCTATTCCTGTGGTTGCTACTTCTCCGCCACCACAACCCACCTTTCCCTATCATTACCGTTTTACCTCCCGCTTCTATTTTGATCCAACCTCCTTTTATTTCCTGTGGCCACCATTTTCTTTTTCCTTCCCAGACGAAGTTGACATTCCCTTCTTACGCCTCCAGCCCATTTTCCCACAAGCTGAAGCACAATGTTACACTTTCCGTCAAAATACATCCATCCATGCCACCGCTACCCCACATCATCACTCCGAGGCCCTTTCCCTCTACACTATATCTTATATTCGACTATCCTTCCCCTATTACCGATAACTAGTAATCACTAGAACTAGAAGTCAACATCCCTTGATTTCCCCACAGTGCTACATTCCACCACCACTTACACGTGTAAGTTGTTATTTGGAGTCTTGCTTTTTATATTACTGCATGCTTGGGACCATAGTTGGTTGGATGTGATATTATATGCTATTATTTCTATGAAATTGTTGGACTTATGAGATTTATTCAGCAATGCTTAAAATTATTTGTGCCTCATGTACTTGTGAATCCCAGTATGTTCTCAATTAAATTCTTGGTTAAACAATGTGTGTTTGCTTATATTTTATCATAATTAATTACTTAATGCTAATTTAATCATACTGAATATTGCATTTGCACGCACATTGAAGTCTACCAGTAGGTGCATTGTCTCACTTAAAGTTGCATTTTAGGGCATTAATCATTATCAACATACCCCAGCATCACGGTCCTTATTATTTTCCAACAAATTGGTCACATACACTTTGTTCCCATCTTGATGTTGGTTGAATAGATGATCTGAGCATTTGTCGATCCACCAATAGTTTTTGGGTCTTCTTGGCCATTTCCATCAGTCGTTGGGCTCCAATGATAGGAGATTTTCTCCCGATTGAGCATTGAGGTTGAGTATAGAGTGATAACAAATACTACTAAACTTAAGTGCTTGTGTACTATCTTGTATGATATGAGTGCTACTACTACTCGTATATTGTGATGAGAAACCTCAATTGTCACAAACACAGTTTTTCACGAACATATCAAACACATCGTCGTCTGGTTAACCACAGACATAAAGCTAAATGCATTATATTTTCATTCATATTTACCAAAATTTATCTTTTTAAAATTTCATTCCAAACTCTAGGTTGTTGATCCACTGTGAGTTTGGAAGGGGATATATATACACACACACTAACATTTTCGAACGGCTCCGCCCGTTCTTGATGCGACGCTGCGGGCTCCGCCCGTAGCCCCGGCGGGCTCGGCCGGGCTCCGCCCGCATTCTTCATAGCTACTAGGGGTTGTCTCAGATTCTCTCTCAACCCATGGTAGAAGAGGTTGTTCCTCTCCTCATCGTCAGCCATGGTCATTCCCGCATAACGACCCAAACGAGTAAATTCTTGAACGTACTCATCAACCATCTTGTCTCGTTGCACCAAGTGCAAAAACTGCCTCTGAAAGGGCTAACCTCGTCGACGAAGGGATATACTTATTTAAGAAGGCATTCCCAAACTCTCCTATGGACGGGGTGCGTCCAGGAAACTGGCGGCCGCTATGGCTCACCCACCACAACTTAGTGTAACCATCTAACATGAATGTCGCGAACTGAGACTGCTTCTATTCGCAAAACTTAGACACAATGACACTCACGGTCCCGAGATACTCTTATGTGGATAACTTCTTTACGCGATCCGATTATAAGATGATATAAGCGACCACTAAACCTTACCTTGGACACTAACCTCGCCTCTGATACCAAATTGTAACATCTCCCCTGTAATGACCGTATAATATGGGTCCGGTCAGGGCCCCGCAACATACAGACTCCACAGCTTAAGCATTATAAGATGATATAAAACTACCCAACTCAAAACTCAGACTATACACAGCGGAAACAAACAACCAAACTAGAAGTTATCCACAATCACAAGAGTATCAAAGCGGCCTTAAGGCCTTACAATAATCAAGAGTCCAAAAACAGAAACAACAACAACAGCAAGAAAACGTGTTTTAGCACTCCTAAGCTACCTCAGCATGCAAGCCGGATTACAGATCATGGAGCAAAGCACTCAACACAACATGAGTAAATAAAAGAGAGTTCACTTCATGAGGCTCATGTCTTTTTGGCACGCGAGCTTGCTCCCGCTTGCGATCATTGCCTTGTAAAAATTTGTGGTAACGTAGGTCAGCAAAGGCTGACCTCAACTGTGTAACCAACACATCTCCTCCCGGCCGTCCCTAGCGGACCCCGGAGCACACCACCACCCTGCAAGTCAGCACTTCGTATGCAAAAGTACATAAACTAATAAAACGATAAACAGGTTTGGATGTCTCATACAACAAACATGTTTCTATGTTGAACATTTAGTAAAAGGGGCATACAATGCAGCATGTATGCAAACCTGGGCTTCACCCAAGACACCTTATAGCGTACGAATCTAACACATCATCACGCATCATCAATCAGGTACTTCCAATTTACCCTTCGGCGTTCAAGCCGCAAACACATGGGTACTTCCAATTTCCCCTAACGACATTCAAGTCGCCACACGGAACTCTTGCCTAAGCCCCACCCGCTCGTGGGTCTCAAAACCCGGGCTTTTTTGCAAGCTCTGACTTCTCACGTCAGAATCAACCGATGCTAAGAACCCTTACTGGACCCCACCCGCTCGTGGGCTTCATCGCCCGGGCTTGCCCATAGCTTGACATTCTCGTCAGTTTCACAGAAGGGGAGTTGTTTCGCCGGGACACTCTCCACACATTACTTGCACGTCAAGGGCTAGCCAGCCGACCATGGAGACCAAGTCAAGCTTTCGCACATTACAATCAAAAGTCTTTTCCGCCATAATCCACCTTTCGCACTCACACGAAAATAAGGGGGAACAAACATCACAAATGGCATCTTGCCGCAGACGGATTTCTAGCAAAATCTTTAAGACTCGCTATGCAACATCACCGAGTCGGACTAACGGTCGCGACTACGGCTTCACCCACAATGTCTAATCCATTAAAGAAGCGGATTTTTAATGCAATATCATGCCGGAGACAGACACAATCGACCCGGTGGCTCCTCATGAGCCATGGCAACCCGAACCCCTCTCATTTGAGAGATTCGATACCTAAATGCTTGAAAGAAAGCAAGAATAAAAACGGATGTCATGCACACATCCTAAAGACCGAGAGCAGAAATGTCGTTACCTTACGACTTCTCTTCCTAGCCATGGAAAACTTGATTTGCACAGATGAAAATATGCGGATTCAAGTCCTCTCCACAAATCTGGCCTCGGATCGACGATCGGAGCCCAGAAGCTTCGTCAATGACGGAGAAAGCCCTTCTTCTTTCTCCTCCAAACTCTAACTCTCAAACCCTAACTCCCACTCCAAAAGGGAAGA
This sequence comes from Platanthera zijinensis, assembly GCA_039513925.1. Lineage (NCBI taxonomy): Eukaryota > Viridiplantae > Streptophyta > Magnoliopsida > Asparagales > Orchidaceae > Platanthera > Platanthera zijinensis. The sequence continues at coordinate 36,341,949 of CM077082.1, forward strand.
ATGAAGGAAAACATCCATTCAGCCCTACTTAAGTCTCTTGGACGGAGTGCCCTGGGCCATAGGATCAAAATCCAAGAAGGATCAGACGGCCTAAACTCAGCCATTACGAAACTGCTTCCGCATGCTACCGTCGGATGGTAGCTAGCTATCGTCGCGCGATAGCTTCCCGAGCCGTCGGTCAGAAAATAATGCAGCGCTACCGCCAGCGGTAGCAATACCGCTACGCGATAACTCACTCAACGCTTCTCACTCAACGCCTTGAGCTACCGTCGAACGGTAATTAGCTAACGCCGCACGCTACCACTCGACGCTCTCTACGCCTCCCACTCAACGCTCTTGACGAAACCAGGCTATCGCCGGGCGATAGCTACCTATCGTCGCGCGATAGCTTCAAAGTGCTCAAGATCTGGAAAATTGGGGAGTTACAACTCCACCCCCCTTAGAAGAATTTCGTCCTCGAAATTTAGCATGCACTCAAAACAAAAAACATACCTGAAGCAAAAAAGTTCTGGGAAGTCTTCCCGCATTGCTTGCTCACGCTCCCAAGAGAATTCGTCTCGCCACCAGTTGTCCCAACGCACCTTTACGAGTTTGACCTCTTTGTTCCGCAACTGCCGAACTTTTGAATCCTCTATGCCAACGGACGGATTTTCGTCCTCAAGTCCTCCTCTGCCGGCACCGCCACCGACTCGATCACAACACTTGCCTCCATCAAGACTTTCCTCAACACGGAGACATGGAAGACATCATGTAATCCACCCAGCTCTGCAAACAATGTTAACCGGTAGGCTGTTTCTCCAATGCGTTCCGTAATTCGAACGACCCCAAAACCTATGACTCAACTTCTTGAGCCGGCAAATCCATGAAACGCCTTTGTACGGTTTAATCTTTAGGCATACCCAGTCGTCTACCGCAAACTCCACGTTCCGATGGCGAGCATTAAAATACTTTGTTTATCGGTCCTGAGCAACCTTCATGCGCTCCTGAATTGTTCGCACCAACTCACAAGCATCAGCCACCACCTCTTTTCCGAAAAGTTTGGTGTCTCCCACCTCTATCCATGAAATCGGTGTCCGACACCGCCTTTCATACAAAACCTCGTATGGCGTCATCTTGATACTCGCCTGGAAACTGTTATTGTAAGCAAACTCCACCATGAAAATGTGATCTTCCCACCTCTTGCCAAAATCAAGAGTACACATTCTCATCATATCCTCCATTGTACGGTTCGTCCTTTCGGTTTGACCATCGGTGTGAGGATAGAACATCGTACTAAACTTGAGCCTTGTGCCCAGACTCTTCTGTACCAACCTCCAGTCTTTGGGCGTGAACCGTCTATCACGATCACTAACGATACTTATTAGAATTCCGTGCAACCGCACAATATTGCGAATATATAATTCCACCAGCTTCTCCACGCTGTCCTCCTTCCGATTCGGGATGAAGTGAGCCACTTTGGTCAAGCGATCCACGATCACCCAAATCGCATCATTACCCTGCTGCGACCGAGGTAAGCCATGCACAAAATCCATGAAGATGTCATCAAATTTCCACTCAGGAATAGAAAGAGGCTTCAGGAACCCGCCCGGCTTTTGACACTTAGGCTCCGTTTGTGGGGACTCATTTTCACCGGTCAAGCGGTTACGACCACATGAACCAGACCTTAAGATTCCGCTTGGCCGGTGAAACCAGGACACTCAGGGATAGAAAGGTTTGGTTCATGCGGTCGTAACCGCTTGGCCGGTGAAAATAAGTCCCCCCCAAAAGAGCCTTAGCCTTCACTAAGGCACGAGTTTGGCACCGACTCACATACAAAGCTACATCCCGCTTCAAACCAGGCCACCAAAAGAATTTCTTCATATCCAAGTACATCTTTGTACTGCCCGAGTGAATTGAGTACTTCGTGAAATGAGCCTCATACATCAACTCCTCGCGGAGCTTGCCGAACTGCGGTACACATACCCTTCCGTCCTCCTTAAGATTCCATCAATCATCTCCCAGACACTACCCTCGCCTTTTTGAGCTTCCACCACAAATGACTGGAACTCCACATCTACATTGGTCGCTTGCCGGATACGATCGAATAAGTCGTTCTGCAACTCTATCCAGTTTAATCGAGTCGTGCTAGACTCGCCTCTGGTTACACACACAATGCCAAGGGACTCACAGTCCGGCATCAACCACTCATTATAAGCTTCAATCCAATTCCCTTGTCCAGAATATTTTCTACTCAAGGCATCTGTTACCACCTTGACTTTGTCTGGCGTATACTGAATCGCCACGTCGTAGTCCCCAAGAAACAAGACCCACCTGCGTTGTCGCAGGTTCAAGTCTTTTTGATCTACAAGATACTTCAGGCTTTTGTGGTCCGTGAAGATCTTCACCTTCGCACCATACACATAGTGCCGGCACAATTTCAACGCAAAAATTACCGCCGTCAACTCCAAGTCATGGACGGGGTAATTCCTCTCATAAGACTTCAACTGTCTAGATCCAAAGGCTATCACACTGTCATGTTGCACTAACACGCAACCCAAACCGCAACCCGAAGCGTCACTGAAAATTTGAAATCTTCCAGTCCTTTTAGGAAGACTTAGGATTGGAGCTGACATCAACCTTTACTTCAAGGTATCAAACGCTTGATCGCACTCCTGAGTCCACACAAACTTCTTGTCCTTACGAGTCAGAGTAGTGAGGGGCAGAGCTATTCGCGGAAAGTTTTCCACAAATCTTCTATAGTACCCGGCTAGTCCAAGGAAACTCCTGACTTCCGCCACGGTGCTCAGAACTGGTAAATCTCTGATGTCGTCAACTTTCGCTGGATTCACTTTCACCTCATCACCACTAATCACATGGCCCAAAAATGTCACATTCTCCAACCAGAACTCGCACTTCGAGAACTTAGCATAAAGTTGGTTCTCTCTCAACACTTGCAAGACTACTCTCAAATGAGTCTCATGCTCCGCCTCCGATTTGGAGTACACCAAGATATCATCGATGAAGACTACTACAAACGAGTCTAAGTACTCCTAAAATACTCAGTTCATCAGATCCATGAATACCGATGGAGCGTTCGTCAGCCCGAACGGCATCACCGAGAACTCGAAGTGGTCATACCTCGTATCAAACGCTGTCTTGGGTATGTCCTCGTCTCGAATCCGCAACTGATAGTACCCTGACTTCAATTCCAACTTAAAGTACACCACCGACCCTACCAACTGGTCGAACAGCTCATTTATCTGTGGGATCGGATACTTATTCTTGACGGTTAGTTTATTCAATTCCCGGTAGTTTATGCACGACCGCACACTACCATCTTTCTTCTTTACGAACAACACTGGCGCGCTCCATGGCGAAAAGTTGGGTTTAATATACCCCTGCTCGAACAGTTCTTGTAACTGTACCTTGAGCTTGACCAACTCCTTCGGTGTCATCCTAAAAGAAGGACGTGGCACCGGTCTAACTCCTGGCACTACCTCAATCGAGAAATCGATCTCCCGCCGTGGAGGTGCTCCAGGAAGCTCCTCAGGAAACATCCTCAAATTCTGCCACTACCGGCACTTCTTTAATTGATAGCTTGGAAAGTTGAGCTTCTAACAACTCTACGAAAGCTATTCCTCCCTGGTTAACTGCCCGCACCAACTTCATGGCAGAAATCAGGGAGCAGGCCACTCCACTAAGGCCCTCAAATTTGACTTCTTCCTTTCCTTCGCTTCTTAGGGTCACCACATTAGATAGGTGGTCGATACTGGCATGTTGCTCTGCAAGTCAATCCATCCCCAAGATCACATCGAACTCGACTAACGGTAGAACCGCTGCTACCAACATGAAGTCAACTCCGTCTAAACTCCAACCAATGCGCCCTTTTGTCCCAGTAGTCATGAAAGACTCATTGGGCATGGCTCTGCGTCCGCCGAAAAGGGCTCGACTCCAATTCTCCGGATCAAGCTTTCCGCAAGAAAGGAGTGTGGCGCTCCTGTGTTGAACAATACCCTAGTGGGGTACCTGGAAACTAGCACGAAGCCTGTCACCACATCGGGTTGTCGAATCGCTTCCTTCTGTCCAAGGTTGTATTCCCCTGGCTGCACGGGTTAGAAACGTGAAGCGCTCGACTCCTCCATTTTCCCTTTCTTTGCGATACTGGGACCAAAACGCACTGACTGCTCCTGCCTTGGCTCCTGCTCAGTGCCACCCTCAGTACAAAAACGAGTTATGTGGCCTGGCTTGCCACACTTGTAGCACGATGGTGGTCCCTCGAAGCGGGATCCCCCAAACGTCGTACTGCTCTTCTCATCTGACATGAAGGGGTAAGACTTCCTCCATCTACTCCCTTCAGACTTCCCTTGCGATTGAGAAGGCTTTCCTTCTCCCTGCTTGACTACAAGTCCCTTGCGGCGTTGGGATCGCTCCAAATCACTTTCCAACGTCCTGGCAGCCTCAATCAACTCGTTGAAGCCGCATTCTTCACTAAGGCACGAGTTTGGCACCGACTCACATACAAAGCTACATCCCGCTTCAAACCAGGCCACCAAAAGAATTTCTTCATATCCAAGTACATCTTTGTACTGCCCGAGTGAATTGAGTACTTCGTGAAATGAGCCTCATACATCAACTCCTCGCGGAGCTTGCCGAACTGCGGTACACATACCCTTCCGTCCTCCTTAAGATTCCATCAATCATCTCCCAGACACTACCCTCGCCTTTTTGAGCTTCCACCATAAATGACTGGAACTCCACATCTACATTGGTCGCTTGCCGGATACGATCAGATAAGTCGTTCTGCAACTCTATCCAGTTTAATCGAGTCGTGTTAGACTCGCCTCTGGTTACACACACAATGCCAAGGGACTCACAGTCCGGCATCAACCACTCATTATAAGCTTCAATCCAATTCCCTTGTCCAGAATATTTTCTACTCAAGGCATCTGTTACCACCTTGACTTTGTCTGGAGTATACTGAATCGCCACGTCGTAGTCCCCAAGAAACAAGACCCACCTGCGTTGTCGCAGGTTCAAGTCTTTTTGATCTACAAGATACTTCAGGCTTTTGTGGTCCGTGAAGATCTTCACCTTCGCACCATACACATAGTGCCGGCACAATTTCAACGCAAAAATTACCGCCGTCAACTCCAAGTCATGGACGGGGTAATTCCTCTCATAAGACTTCAACTGTCTAGATCTAAAGGCTATCACACTGTCATGTTGCACTAACACGCAACCCAAACCGCAACCCGAAGCGTCACTGAAAATCTGAAATCTTCCAGTCCTTTTAGGAAGACTTAGGATTGGAGCTGACATCAACCTTTACTTCAAGGTATCAAACGCTTGATCGCACTCCTGAGTCCACACAAACTTCTTGTCCTTACGAGTCAGAGTAGTGAGGGGCAGAGCTATTCGCGGAAAGTTTTCCACAAATCTTCTATAGTACCCGGCTAGTCCAAGGAAACTTCTGACTTCCGCCACGTTGCTCAGAACTGGTAAATCTCTGATGTCGTCAACTTTCGCTGGATCCACCTTCACCTCATCACCACTAATCACATGGCCCAAAAATGTCACATTCTCCAACCAGAACTCGCACTTCGAGAACTTAGCATAAGGTTGGTTCTCTCTCAACACTTGCAAGACTACTCTCAAATGAGTCTCATGCTCCGCCTCCGATTTGGAGTACACCAAGATATCATCGATGAAAACTACTACAAACGAGTCTAAGTACTCCTAAAATACTCAGTTCATCAGATCCATGAATATCGATGGAGCGTTCGTCAGCCCGAACGGCATCACCGAGAACTCGAAGTGGTCATACCTCGTATCAAACGCTGTCTTGGGTATGTCCTCGTCTCGAATCCGCAACTGATAGTACCCTGACTTCAATTCCAACTTAAAGTACACCACCGACCCTACCAACTGGTCGAACAGCTCATTTATCTGTGGGATCGGATACTTATTCTTGACGGTTAGTTTATTCAATTCCCGGTAGTTTATGCACGACCGCACACTACCATATTTCTTCTTTACGAACAACACTGGCGCGCTCCATGGTGAAAAGTTGGGTTTAATATACCCCTGCTCGAACAGTTCTTGTAACTGTACCTTGAGCTTGACCAACTTCTTCGGTGTCATCCTAAAAGGAGGACGTGGCACCGGTCTAACTCCTGGCACTACCTCAATCGAGAAATCGATCTCCCGCCGTAGAGGTGCTCCAGGAAGCTCCTCAGGAAACATCCTCAAATTCTGCCACTACCGGCACTTCTTTAATTGATAGCTTGGAAAGTTGAGCTTCTAATAACTCTACGAAAGCTATTCCTCCCTGGTTAACTGCCCGCACCAACTTCATGGCAGAAATCAGGGAGCAGGCCACTCCACTAAGGCCCTCAAATTTGACTTCTTCCTTTCCTTCGCTTCTTAGGGTCACCACATTAGATAGGTGGTCGATACTGGCATGTTGCTCTGCAAGTCAATCCATCCCCAAGATCACTTCGAACTCGACTAACGGTAGAACCGCTGCTACCAACATGAAGTCAACTCCGTCTAAACTCCAACCAATGCGCCCTTTTGTCCCAGTAGTCATGAAAGACTCATTGGGCATGGCTCTGCGTCCGCCGAAAAGGGCTCGACTCCAATTCTCCGGATCAAGCTTTCCGCAAGAAAGGAGTGTGGCGCTCCCGTGTTGAACAATACCCTAGTGGGGTACCTGGAAACTAGCACGAAGCCTGTCACCACATCGGGTTGTCGAATCGCTTCCTTCTGCCCAAGGTTGTATTCCCCTGGCTGCACGGGTTAGAAACGTGAAGCGCTCGACTCCTCTATTTTCCCTTTCTTTGCGATACTGGGACCAAAACGCACTGACTGCTCCTGCCTTGGCTCCTGCTCAGTGTCACCCTCAGTACAAAAACGAGTTATGTGGCCTGGCTTGCCACACTTGTAGCACGATGGTGGTCCCTCGAAGCGGGATCCCCCAAACGTCGTACTGCTCTTCTCATCTGACCTGAAGGGGTAAGACTTCCTCCATCTACTCCCTTCAGACTTCCCTTGCGATTGAGAAGGCTTTCCTTCTCCCTGCTTGACTACAAGTCCCTTGCGGCGTTGGGATCGCTCCAAATCACTTTCCAACGTCCTGGCAGCCTCAATCAACTCGTTGAAGCCCGCATTCTTCATAGTTATTAAGGGTTGTCTCAGATTCTCTCTCAACCCATGGTAGAAGAGGTTGTCCCTCTGCTCATCGTCAGTCATGGTCATTCCCGCATAGCGACCTTAAGGCCTTACAATAATCAAGAGTCCAAAAATTTAAACAACAACAACAAGGAAACGTATTTTAGCACTCTTAGGCTACCTCGGCATGCAAGCCGAATTACAGATCATGGAGCAAAACACTCAACAAAACATGAGTAAATAAAAGAGAGTTCACTTTATGAGGCTCAGGTCTTTTTGGCCGGCGAGCTTGCTCCCGCTTGCGATTGATTCTTGCTCTGTAAAAATTTGTGGCAACGTGGGTCAGCATAGGCTGACCTCAGCTGTGTAACCAACACATCTCCTCCCGGCCATCTCTAGCGGACCCCGGGGCACACCACCCCTGCAAGTCAGCACTTCGTATGCAAAAGTATATAAACTAATAAAACGATAAACAGGTTTGGATGTCTCATACAATAAACATATTTCTATGTTGAACATTTAGTAAAATGGGCCTACAATGCAGCATGTAAGCAAACCTGGGTTTAACCTAAGGCACCATATAGCGTATGAATCTAACACATCATCACGCATCATCAATTAGGTACTTCCAATTTCCCCTTTGGCGTTCAAGCCGCAGACACATAAGTACTTCCAATTTCCCCCAACGGCATTCAAGCCGCCACACGGAACCCTTGCCTAGACCTCACCCACTCGTGGGTCTCAAAACCCGGGCTTGCCTGCAAGCTCTAACTTCTCACGTCAGGATTCAGTCACACAAACAAACTGATGCTAAGAACCCTTGCTGGACCCCACCCGCTCGTGGGCTTCATCGTCCGAGCTTGCCCATAGCTTGACGTTCTTGTCAGTTTCACAGAAGGGGACTTGTCTCGCTGGGACACTCTCCACACATGACATGCACGTCACGGGGTAGCCAGCCGACCACGGAGACCAAGTCAAGCCTTCGCACATCACAATCAAAATTCTTTCCTGCCCTAATCCACCTTTTGTACTCACACAAAAATAAAGGGGAACAAACATCACAAACAGCATCTTGCCGCAGACAGATTTCTAGCAAAATCCTTAAGGCTCGCTATGCAACATCACCGAGTCGGACTAACGGTCGTGACTACGGCTTCACCCACAATGTCTAATCCACTAACAAAGCGGATTTTTAATGCAATATCATGTCGGGGACGGACACAATAGACCCGGTGGCTCCTCTTGAGCCATGGGCCCATGTCAACCCGAACATCTCATTTAAGAGATCTGATGCCTAAATGCTTGAAAGAAAACAAGAATAAAAACGGATGTCATGCACGCATCCTAAAGACCGAGAGGAGAAATGTTGTTATCTTACAACTCCTCTTCCTAGCCATAGAAAACTTGATTTGCACGGAAGCAAATATGCGCCTTCAAGTCCTCCACGGATCTGGCCTCGGATCGACAATCGGAGCCCTGAAACTATATCAATGGCGGAGAAAGACCTTCTTCTTCCTCCTCCAAACTCTAACTCTCAAACCCTAACTCCCACTCCAAAAGAGAAGAATGAAGGAAAACATCCACTCAGCCCTACTTAAGTCTCTTGGACGGAGTGTCCTGAGCCATAGGATCAAAATCCAAGAAGGATCAGACGGCCTAAACTCAGTCGTTACGAAACTGCTTCCGCATGCTACCGCCGGGCGGTAGCTATCTATCATCGTGTGATAGCTTCCCGAGCCGTCGGTCAGAAAATAATGCAGCGCTACCACAGCAGTAGCAATACCGCTGCGCGGTAGCTAACTCAACGCTTCCCACTCAACGCCTTGAGCTACCGTCAAGCGGCAATTAGCTAACGTTGCACGCTACCACTTGACGCTCTCAACGCCTTCCACTCAACGCTCTCGACGAAATCAGGTTATCATCGAGCGATAGCTACCTATCGCCGCGCGATAGCTTGCAAAGGCTCAAGATCTGGAAAATTGGGGTGTTACACCGCCGCCGACAGCAGGCGATGAACCCGTGAAGGCACGGGAGGCGAAGTGGGGGATCGGGATTTCTGGATTTCGGGAAAAGCTAATTTTGGGGGAATCGATATTGGTTGTCCTCCTCTCTTGAATCCGACGGCCAATTTTTGAAGGGGCTTGATCAGACGGTTCTGATTTGTCTTTTGGTGTGCTTCCAAATAGCACTATTGCTTATATATATATATAATATCTCAAATCAACACAATGAAAATGGCAATAAATTTTCTTAGGAAAGGAAAAAAAAACTGCAATCAATGGAATGTGTGTTTAGCTTATACTAAGGTAAACTAAAAAAATAAGGTGAAACCTGGTTAAGCATCCATTTGAAGCCAACAGCACCTGTGCATTCATTCTTAGAAGCACTGCTGTACCAGTCCAAATTATAAACTTTATCTAATGTCTCTGTGATTGTAGACATATTACTCCTCCTTTCTCTAACAGAAAAGATCTCACCGTTTGAGCTGATATTAATGTGACTATTAAGTAGTGTCTCAAACCAACCACTTCCAGACCTTTGCATTGTTATAATTGCAAAGTATCGAACTGGGATGCATTCACATTCATTTCTGCAATTTGAATCAAAGGAATAAACAAAAATCAACACATTTATTAAAAAAATTAGAATAACATATTTTGTATCCTTGTTACCTGGAATAGGTCGTAGGTTTAGGGTAGTGAGCACGAGGAAATTCAAATGGTGGAACACTAAGATACCCATAAGGTTCTTCCATGACTTCAACCCTCATTGCATTAGGACTGATTTTGAACCCCTTTTGATTTAAAGGGAATAAACATATATAAATACTACTGATCATTGTCAATGCCAACACAACCAAAATTGGGTATCTCTTCGAAGGTTTTTGCCCAAGTGAACCCTGCAAGTGAATTTAAAACACAACAAGCAAGTTATATTACAACATCTTTATGCATTAACCTAATATGATTAGTATATTGTGCATAGTATAGAGTCTTTGCATAGTATAGAGTATTACCATTTGTAAAAGGGTATTGGCCCTAGATTGAATCAAGTAAAATAATTTCCCACGTGATTATAAGAATAGGTTCCATCATCAATGTGTTCAGCAAAGAGATCTAGGGCTAGTTTCCCAAGATTTACTATACAACAACACACTCAAGCCTTTATCCCACTATAGTGGGGTCAGCTATATGGATTCTTTGTCGCCATTGTGCCCTATCTTTAGTCATAATCTCACACACTAATGCCCAAGTACATCATATCTTTCCTTGTAGTTTTATTACGAGTTTTTATTGGTCTACCCCTCCCTCGTTTAACATGCCTAGTGACTAGACTATCACAACGCCTAACAAGTGCCTCTAATGGTCTTCTTTGTACATGTCCAAGCCATCTTAGTCGAGCTTTTCGCATTTTCTCTGCAATCGGTGCTACTTCTGTCTTATCCCTGATATATTCATTCCTAATTTTATCCAGTCTCGTGTGTCCACACATTCACCTAAGCAATCTCATCTCCACAACTCCCATTTTTTGCTCATGTACACAATTCATTGCCCAACACTCAGAACCCTAGAGCATTGCGGGTCTAATTGCAGTACGGTAAAACTTGCTCTTAAGTTTTAGTGGTACTTTATGATCACATAAGATCCCTGGCGCGCCTCTCCACTTCAACCAACCCGCTTGGATTCAATGTGTCACATCTTTATCAATACATCCATCTTTTTGAACTATTGATCCAAGATATTTAAAACACTCACTGCGAGAAATATCTTGATCACCCAACTTAATAACAAAGTCATCTGTCCTTCTTGCACTGCTAAATTCAAGCTTCATATACTTTTTCTTTGCTCTGCTCAACCTAAAACCCTTTTTTTCTAAAGTGTCTCGCCAAGATTAAAGTTTTGCATTTACACTCACGCGCGTCTCATTGACCAAAACGATATCATCCGCAAACAATAAACACCAAGGTATTGCTTGTTGGATATGTCCGGTGAGATCATTTAAGGGTAAAGAGATAAGGACTTAAAGTTGAACCTTAATGTAAGCTAACAATGATAGAGAATTCCTGTGTTAATCCTCCAGATGTCCTCACCCTTGTCACTGAATTTGTATACATATCTTTAATTATGTCAATGTATGAAACATTTACACCTTTCTTTCTAAGACTCTATAAGATCTCTCTTGGAACTCTATCATAAACTCTCAAGATCGTAAACATATGCAAATCTTGTTTTCTTTCTCGATAGTTGTCAATGAGTCTCCTTAGGAGATGTATAGCTTCCATGATCGACCGCCCTGGCATGAATCCAAATTGATTCTTCGAGATGTTAGTCTTTCGCCTTACTCTTCTTTTTATTACTCGTTCTCATAGTTTCATGGTACGACTCATTAATTTAATTCCTCTGTAATTCACACAATTTTGTATATCTTCTTTGTTCTTATATGAAGGTATCAAGATAATATCTCTTCATTGGTCTGACATCCTCTTTGACTTCAACATCTTATAGAAAAAACAAGTAAAACACAAATTTCCTTCATTCCCTAAACATTTTCATACTTTAATGGGTATATCATCTGGCTCAACCGCCTTTTTCATTTTTTATTTTCTTTAAAGCATCTTTTACCTCCGATACTTGAATTTTACGATAAAACGTTATGTTCCTATACTGCTCTGATTTACTTAGTTTTACAAGTTCAATTCATTGTCTTTTGTTTCAGTATAAAGTTGATAAAAGTATCTTTTTCATCGCTCTTTAATATCTGCATTATCCGTCAAAACTGTATCTGTTTCATCTTTTATGCATTTTATTTGACTTAAATTTTTTGTCTTCATTTCTTTAGCTCGAGCAATTTTATATATATCACATTCACTATCCTTGGTATCCAGTTGCTTATAAAATTCATTATAAGTTAGACTTCTTGTTTTACTTACTGCATGTTTAACTTCTTTTACTTTATATCTGGCTAAGTTTTCAATATTCCCACAAGTGTAGAGTGATTTATAACTGACCATCTTTTCCCTCACTTTGACTTGCACTTTCTTTGGGGGCGCGCGACCTTTTGATACTTCAAGTACGTTCTTTCTACTTATCTTTAAATGTGAAGACATAACCTTTCATAAGACACTAGAATCAACATAAAAATCATAAACTAGTTGTTTCATAACTACTGTCTTGAAAGCAATCTGCTTTTTCATCTTCAAGTTCTATCACCGAATTTTTGACATCCCAAGATTTATTATAACAACAACACTCAAGCCTTTTGTTATGGGATCATTATTATGGGATCTTTATTATGTCTTTATTATGTCTTTATTATGTCTTTATTATGTCTTTATTATGTCATTATGTGAGGGACATCGAGCCCCGGGTCTAGTAAGTAGGTATCATGATGAGTTTTTGTCCTTATTATATCTTGTAGCCTATATAAAGGCATGTGTGTGTCTTATGAATCTAAGCAAGAAAGTATTCTAATTTCTCTTCTTTGATTGTGAGATCTTGGTGGCTCTCTCCTCCGACGAGCAACCCCGCTTAGGCAGTCGCGGTCACGGCTCCATAGTATCCCCGTCATCATCTCCACCACCATCATCCCTACATCCGGCCACCATCGAAGAAGGTCCACAACAACTTGGTATCAGAGGCACTCGGTCCTCTTCCGCCGGTGCACAACAACCCTCTTCCAAAGCAATCGGAAACTCCCGTGCACTGTTCTGCTAACAGTGCTAACAGCAACTCCATCGGCAGTCGACTCCATCGACTGAGGCCCGCTTCACGCCGATCCTGGCTCAGCCAGACGCAGCGTCTCCACTCGGATCGTCTACCGGCCACGCCTCCCTCTGCGCCTGCTTCTTCTTCCACGGGGAGAACAAGTGTCGGCTCCGTCCGCCTGCTCCGCCTGCTACGCCTTCAGCGACGGTTTCGTCCACCTTCAGCGCCTTCAGCGACGCGCCTCCTACAGTCATCGAGCCCCGCCCGCCCCTGCTTTTTCGAGCCCTCCGCCTTTCCTGCTACAGACATCGAGCCCAGCGCCTTTCCTGCTACAGTCCTCACGCCGTTTTCCTTTCTTTTCTGCAACCGTGGACCCCACCTCAATATCTTACCGTAATCCCTATTCTCCCCCTTCTATATATATATATATATATATATTTTTCCCTCCCCTCCGCATCCTACCGCAGCCGTTTTATCAAACATTGGGCGCCGACGCGGCTCTCGCGGCAACTCCCAATCGGCTTCGTCCGAGGAATCAAGCCGACCAGTCACCCGGTCCGTCTCACGTGCTATCTCCAACCCCAATATGGGCGACCCACAAGATTTCATGACTGCACTCGAGGGATTCATGACGACCATAGAGACCCGATTTCGGGACGCCGAAGCACGTCATCAGAATGACATGGCCGCCATCACCATCAAGCTTAACGAGCTGACTGCCATCCGCCCCATTGTTACTACCCCAACGACGGATCACGCCACCAGTAGTCAGGCACCACCACTTCTTCGACCGCCACCGCCGCCAGCACCAGCGTTTCCCGATGCTGTCATTGTTCCTCGTTACACTCGATTGGAATTTCCCACTTATGACGGAAAATGTGATCCCTTGAGTTGGTTAACAAAGTGCGAGCAATTTTTCGCCAACCAACACGTTCCGGCCGCGGACCAGATCCACATTGCCGTCTTCCATATGCTCGACTCCGCTGTTCTGTGGGCTTCTCGTCTTCTCACCGACCGACCAAATCTTTTATGGGATGACTTCAAGCGGTGCTGCAATTTACGCTTCGGACCTCCCATCCGCAGCAATCCCCTCGGCGAACTCACGACTCTACGACAGCTGGGGTCCGTGGACGAGTACCTGGAGCAGTTCCAACTTCTCTTGGCACATGTCCCTCTTCCTCCGGATATGCAGGTCAACATTTTCACTGCAGGACTTCGCGACCGCCTCCGCCTGGATGTAGAGTTTGAAGGCCCCCCAGACTTAGTCACCGCTATGAGTTTGGCCCGGCTTTGCGACCGTCGCCTCCAGCTCGCACGGGAAGCCTACCCCACTACTCCAGACATTGTTCCACAAGGCCGCACCGAGGCTCCTCCAACTCCACCAATTCGTCGCTTATCCCGGGCCGAGATGTTACAACGCCGCGCCCATGGACTATGCTATAATTGCGATGAACAGTACACTCGCGGTCACAAATGCAACCGACTTTTCTACCTGCATGTCGAGGACTCGGACGACGAGGGCTTCGGATAAAAGCTTGCGGACAAGCTCTTTTGAAGACCGGATGAGATGTTATGGGATCATTATTATGGGATCTTTATTATGTCTTTATTATGTCTTTATTATGTCTTTATTATGTCTTTATTATGTCATTATGTGAGGGACATCGAGCCCCGGGTCTAGTAAGTAGGTATCATGATGAGTTTTTGTCCTTATTATATCTTGTAGCCTATATAAAGGCATGTGTGTGTCTTATGAATCTAAGCAAGAAAGTATTCTAATTTCTCTTCTTTGATTGTGAGATCTTGGTGGCTCTCTCCTCCGACGAGCAACCCCGCTTAGGCAGCCGCGGTCACGGCTCCATAGTATCCCCGTCATCATCTCCACCACCATCATCCCTACATCCGGCCACCATCGAAGAAGGTCCACAACACCTTTATCCCACTATAGTGAGATCGGCTATATGGATCCTTTATCGTCATTGTGACCTATCTTTTGTCATAATCTCACTAATGCCTAAGTACATTATGTCTTTTCATATAGTGTTATTCCAAGACTTTATTTGTCTACCCCTCCCTCGTTTAACATGTCTAGTGACTAGACTCTCGCAATGCCTAACAGGTGCCTCTAATGGTCTCCTTTATACGTGTACAAACTATCTTAGTCGAGCTTCTCGCATCTTCTCTGCAATTAGTGTTACTCTTGTCTTATCCCTGATACATTCATTCCTAATTTTATCCAGTCTCGTGTGTCCACACATCCACCTAAGCATTCTCATCTCCGCAACTCCCATTTTTTGCTCATGTACACAATTCACTGCCCAACACTCAGAACCATAGAGCATCGCGAGTCTAATTGATGTACGGTAAAACTTGCCCTTAAGTTTTAGTGGTACTTTACGATCACATAAGATCCCTGACGCGCATCTCCACTTCAACCATCTCGCTTGGAATTTATGTGTCACATCTTTATCAATACCTCCGTCTTTTTGAACTATCGATCCAAGATATTTAAAACACTCACTACAGAAAATATCTTGATCACTCAACTTAATGAAGTCATCAATCCTTCTTGTACTGCTAAATTTAAGCTTCATGCACTCTGTCTTTGCCCAGCTCAACCTAAAACCCTTTCTAAAGTATCTCGTCAAGATTCAAGTTTTGCGTTTACACCCTCGCGCGTCTCATCGACCAAAACGATATCATCCGCAAACAATAAACACCAACGTATTGCGTGTTTGATATGTCTGGTGAGCTCATCTAAGATAAGGGTAAAGAGATAAGGGCTTAAAATTGAACCTTGATGTAAGCTAACAGTGATAAGGAATTCTTGTGTTAATCCTCCAGATGTTATCAGTTATCACCCTTATCACTGAATTTGTATGCATATCTTTGATTATGTCAATATATGATACATTTACACTTTTATTTTCTAAGACTCTCCATAAGATCTCTCTTGGAACTCTATCATAAGCCTTCTTAAGATCAATAAACAACATATACAAATCTTGGAACTCTTATCACCCTTATCACTTAGTGCATGTTTAGCTTCTTTTTTGACGACTTTAAACAAAGTTAAATTTTCATCATTCATACAAGCTTATAGTGATTTATAGTGGCCTCATTTGCCCTCACTTTGTTTTGCACTTCTTATTTCCACCAAAAAGATTCTTTATTTGGGGGCGCACGACCTTTTGATACTCCAAGTACGTCATTTTCACTTATCCTTAAATGTGAAGACATAACTTCACATGAGACATTAGGATCAACATAAGAATCATCAACTAGTTGTTCCATAACTGATGTCTTGAAAGTAACCTGCTTTTCCAATTTCAAGTTTCACCACCGAATTTTTTGCAGCATTTTTGTTCTTGTCTTAAATTTATTATATACCTAAGATTTACTATATAGTGAAAAATATTTTAGCAAATGTATAAAAGAGAATAAGACCAATTTGCCAAATGCAAAATGGAATACACAAGAATAAGGACGTTGTATTCCTTCATTTATTTTACTAGCATTTGGATATAATGTTATTCCTGATTAAGGAAATTAGTTAATTCCACATCCAAATGGTGCCTTCATCTTGTTGTCAAGCCTTAAACAATTTATGCTCTCTTTTCTTTTGCTATTTAGAATGGTTGGAGAGTACACCTACTAGATATTCATAATGCCTTCTTCAATGATATTTTTGATGAGGATGTTTAAATGGCCTAACCAACCAACCCCACTATGGTGGGATAAAGGCACGAGTGTTATAGTTGTTTACAAGACCTAACCGTCTGGTTCTATTAATAATACTCAACTACTCATTCAGATTATGTGTGTAAGCTTCAGAAATCTCTTATGGATTATGTAAAGTAAAAAAGAGTATGGTCTTCCAAATTCAATGATTTTCATATTGAATACAGTTTACTGGATACAAAACAAACCCTGCTTTGTTTATCTTTTAAAACAAAATACATTTGTGGATATTTTGGGATATGTTAATAATATCAAACTTAGTAACGGTGGTAGTCAAGATGAGCAAGTATAAAAGTTGGTTTCTGCTTTTCATATAAGAGACTTGGGTTCTCCTTCATATTTTTATCTAGGTCTTGTGCTTACATTCTAATGAGAAATGTGGTATTTGTCAAAAGCCTTACATTGTTCATATTTCGCAAAAACACAGATCGAGAGTCTTTCATCGTTGTTAGATCAACATCTTATTCCAATCAGTTGAGTGATAGTGATAATGAAATATTTTTTATCCAACTTTGTATAGATAGATTTTTGAAAATTTTCAGCATGTCATATAATAACCCTGGCATAGCTTATCATGTTAATCGCTATTGTAGATGATGTACGCTGTGGCTCTTAGTCATTGTTTACAACCCCTATTCGTCAAGGGTCAAGGGTCAAGGGTCAACGATCAGCAGTCAACAAGTCAACACCAGTACAAGAGGATCTGATTGGTATTCAATGGCCAACAGGGAAGGCAAGGGGACCTTTAGACACAAGCGAGGATCATGCTCGCCAGGTTGCGCGACCACATAGCAGCACGGGCGAGCTTCAGAAACCTTTTTAGTATAGGCGAGCTCTGAGCAGTACTAGTGGCGAGCAACAACAATACTTGCCTTGCAGGTGACTTCCGACCAACATCGCATATGATCGCCAACCAATACTCGCCAATGGCCGAGCCAGGTCGCCAGAAGGTAGCAGCCGGCGATTACAGGATTGGGTCTTCTCGCCTAGAGACCCCCCTCCCTTTGGATTTGCCTATAAATAGGACCTCAGGGGTACAAAAATATAAACTTCAAAATCTTGAAAATGATCTTGACCACTTCATTTCCTAGACTTCTAGCTGAGCATTTGGATCATTTCTTCGAAAAGTCAAGTTCTCAGCTAGCGTCCCCCTTATACCCTGCTCGACCATCTTTGATTATGGAGGGGAAGCTTCTTCTAAGCATCCGGGTACGTGGTGGGACCTCCCTGCCGCAGCACCTGAGATCCTTTTTGTTGTCCCTGTTTCTGCGTTCTAGCACGCTAAGCCGTCGAGCTCGACCGCTGGACTAGTAACCTTAGGCTGCATTAATCTGAATATTTTGTAGTAGGGATTTTCCCGACTTCAACACTTTGGTGTGGTGGGCGTGGATCGTAGCCGAGTAGGAGAGATGATGAATGGAGGCGAGAATAAGAAGACAGTCGGCAACTCGGCAGGAGTCGGCAACTCGGCGAGAGGAGACGACTTTGTGACTGTGACAGTGATTGAAGAATTCGTGAGGAGGATCGAGAGGAGCATCCTAGTGGGGTTTCCTCCTCGCCCCGATGTCACGGCGACCTCGTCTCATCGCGTGACACTGTCGGAGGAAGGAACGCCGCCTAGGCGACCAGGGAAGGAGCGAGCAAGAGGGGAGCACGAGCGACCAATGCAGTCGCAGTACTGTCCGGCGAGCAGCCAGGGAATCAGGTTCAGATACGCGGAGAAGCCGGCGAGGTTCCATGATACTCGGTCGGGTAGCGAGTATGAGGAAGATACTCGCGAGTTCGAAGCCCATCATCGCCAAGGAAGGAGGAGCCCCTTATGTGACGAAGTCCTAGCCGCCCCAGTTCCTGAAGGCTTCAGAGAACCCGTCCTGAACTACTCTTTTTGACAGAGATGATCCGATCAGGCATCTCCAATGGTTCGAGGACGTGGTGTCAATCCGCAACATGATCGATGTGTTCAAATGCAGGTTTTTTTCCATCACCTTCAAGGGGAAGGCAAGAGACTGGTTCCACCAGTTGCCCGAAGGCTCCATCTACTGCTTCGAGGACCTGTGTCGGGGCCTGATGGCAAGGTTCGCAACGTCCAAGAAGCGGAAGAAGAGGGCAACCTCTCTCTTCAAGATTGTGCAAGGGCAGCACAAGAGCCTTGGTCATTATATCGACCGTTTTCAGGAGGAGGTTTTGGAAGTAGAGGAAGTGGATGGCTTTATCCTGATGTTGGCCCTGAAGTTCGGCCTGAAGCAGGGCCTCTTCAACCTAGAGATCGACTCTAAACCCCCGAGATCTTTTAAGGAAATGATCGAAAGGGCGAACAAGTTCGTGCAAGGGGAGGAGAAAAATCTCGACTTCTTGGCAAGGCTAAATGGAGAGAACCTGCGAGGCAGGGAAAGAGGAGGACCATCGGATGTTAGGGCCAGAGTGGCGCCAAGGAGGGAAGAGCTGAGGAGAAGACAAGAACCCAGGAGGGTGGAGGAGCAGAAGAGGCAGGAGAGGCCTTGCAGGCAAAAGGAAAGGAGGCCCATAGCGGCTCCGGAGAGAAGGGAGGAGACACGACGATTCCAATATCTCGTGATTCGGCCCCAGTGGAGGCCACCAGGAAGACCTCGGTAACAAAACCAGGAGAGAAGGAACGACAACTGGCCTGAGAGGAGGCAAGGAAGAGCTCAAGAGGAGGCGATGGCCATTGCCCAACAAGGGAACAGGCGTCGCAGGAGGGTCCAGCCGGTGAGGAATCAAGCGAAGGAGATTCCCCTTTACTGCGATCTGCATCGAGTAAAGGGACACGTGACCATGGCTTGTCCCGATTTTTGGGAAGCAAGGAGAAGGCTGGAAGCAGGAGCGGCAGAGAGGGAGCAGCGGAGGCAAGATGCCCCTGTAGGACCGATAACGTTCCATGCTCCAGGGAGGAGGAAGAACGAGAATTGAGTCAAGCAAGGCGGTCGCGGGGAGGTGGTCCAAGGCCCAGGAGGAGGGCAAGTATGAGTGATCAACGGAGGAGCCGGGCTTGGAGCTTCCCGCAAGGGAAGTCTCCATCAGATCTATCGCAAGAGCGTCGCCTCGACCTCCCAAGCACCGCCGTTGTTGGAGATCACTTTTTCCGAGGAGGACATGTTTAGGGAATGAGAACCCCTTTCATGATGCCCACGTCATCCAAGCCGCCATCGACGACTTCACCGTTGACCGAATCTTGGCGGACAACGGTAGCTCGGTAAATGTCAACTTCAAGAGGACCTTCGTCGGGCTGCAGGTGGAGGCGTCCAGAGTACTGGCTGCTGACGGACCCCTCTTTGGCTTCTCCGGAGAGAAGAAGGAGGTGGAAGGAGGAGCGGACCTTTTGGTGACCTACATGAAGAACTCGTCATTTTCGATACAAGCGCCGAGCAATGGCAAGCAGAGAAAGGCGACTATTGTTACCAGCACGCGGAGTTGTTGGTCGATATTCGCGACGAGGTGGAGTCCGCCGAGGAGATCCCCGCATACGCCGAGGAGACGAACTTCGAAGGTAGGGGTCCCGATGCCCAGCAAGGCGACCACTGCGCTGACCCTTGGAGCTCCAAAAGTTGCAAGGCGACGAGGAGGCGGGAGCAGGTGTTCTATCCAGGCCTTTCCCCCGAAGGTCCGGATGGCAACGATCAGTAGGAGGAGGCGGCCCGGAAGGTTGTCCTCTCTCATTCCTGCCAGGACGAGACGACGATGAAGGGGCCACATTCCCAGCAGCCCCCTGTGAAGGGAGAGTGCCCGAGCGAGGATGCGTCGGCAGGAGGAGATCCTCGACGAGGTTACCAGCAGGTCGATCATGAGTTAGCCGACTGGAACCAAGGTGAAGTCGCATAGTGCGAGGACGCGAGGAGCTGGGCGGAAGGTCTTGAGGTACTGGCCCACTACTCGGGCGGGCGGGTTCCACTAGCGGCGTACTACCTACAGTTCCACTGAAACTCGTCAGGAACAACAACGGGGAAGACAAGATCACGAAGGGCGAGGTCGAACGTCTACGAATAGTTACCGTACCAGTTTGAGTAGTCGTCACTCTAGAAGGGCGAGCAACCTCAGAAGGCACAGAAGAAGGGTGGGCATCTCGGCAGCAGAAGCGGGCACCTCGGCAGCAGGGGCGACGTCAGCGACATCAAGCGGGGTGACTAACACCTCGCTGGGTTGAGTCATTTCGTTTTGCACTGGAGATGTATCTACAGAAGTATTCATCCGGCCTTCAGAGCGAGAAGAGTCATCCCCTGAAGGATCGATGTCCTCACCCAATCTCATCTTATTCAAGAGAACCCTAGTCGGATCCAGAGCGGGAGTAGAGTCTACGGGGTCGGCGAGCTCGGTGCTTGGTGCAGCGGGCTCCTTTTCTTGAAGGGCGGCAGCAGGCTCCTGTTTAACAGATTGATTTTTCTTTGGCTTCTTCTTCCTTCAGCGGTCGCCTTTCTTGTCGTGACCTTCCCGTTCGTGCTTGTTCGTAGGTTGTTGAGGCCGAGTACCTAGAAAGGCCCACAGGGCGTCAAGCCTCTTAGCGACTTTTTCAGTGGAGTAGACCATCTCGCATCAATCAGAAAGCGGCGCAAGGGTCGTCCCCTCCCCCTCTATTTATAAAGGTCGGAGGGGTGTCCGTCGAGCATCATAGGGTTGAGAGCTCGCCCAAAGCCTTACCGAATGCGGGGTTAAATGTTTCTTTCCGAGCTCCTAGGTCGCTCGAAAAGAGCGGGGATTGTGTACATCATATTCGTCAAGGATCAACGGTCAACAATCAGCATTCAACACCAGTACATGAGGATCTGATTGGTATTCAATGGTCAACAGGGAAGGCAAGGGGACCTTTAGACACAAGCGAGGATCATGCTCGTCAGGTCGCGCGACCAACCAGCAGCACGGGTGAGCTTCATAAACCTTTTTAATATAGGCGAGCTCCGAGCAGTACTAGTGGCGAGCAACAGCAATACTCGCCTAGCAAGCGACTTCCGACCAACATCGCAGATGATCGCCAACCAATACTCGTCAGTGGCCGAGCCAGGTCGCCAGAAGGTAGCAGCCGATGATCGCAGGATTGGGTCTTCTCTCCTAGAAACCCCCCCTTTGGATTTGTCTATAAATAGGACCCCAAGGGTACAAAAATATGGACTTCAAAATATTGAAAAAGATCTTGACCACTTCACTCAATGGACTTCTAGCTGAGCATTTGGATCCTTTCTCCGAAGAGTCAAGTTCCCAGCCAGCGTCCCCTATACAAAACACGGATACTTAAAAATGGTCTACGTATCGACTCGAACGCGTACCGGATACGGGAAACGCCCAGAAACACGCGGAAACGGGTTGGAAACGCATTTTTTAAAAATATATATTTTTTATTTTCGGAATCGCGTATCCCGCAAGGGGATACGCGATTCTGTGAGATATAGAGCTCGCGTATTTCATTTTACGCATTAGGTTTTCCTGTTCCGCTCCCGATCCCGCCGGCGTTCCGCTCCCGATTCCGCCGATCCCGCAAGTATTCCTTCTTTTTCTCCTGCTTCTTCTCCTCCTCCTCCTTCTTCTTCTCTTGCTTCTTCTCCTCCTCCTCCTTCTTCTTCTCTTGCTTCTTCTCCTGCTTCTGCTTCCTCTTCTCCTGCTTCTTCTTCTTCTCCTTCTTCTTCTTCTTCTCCTCCTCCTCCTCCTCCTCCTCCTCCTTCTCCTCCTCCTCCTTCTTCTCCTTCTTCTTCGTTTTCTTCTTCTCCTCCTCCTGCTTCTCCCCCTTCTTCTTCTTCTTCTCCTCCTGCTTCTCTTACTTCTTTTTCTTCTTCTTGCTTCTCTTACTTCTTTTTCTTCTTCTTCTTCTTCTTCTTCTTCTTCTTCTTCTTCTTCTTCTCCTCCTCCTGCTTCTCCCCTTTCTTCTTCTTCTCCTTCTCTTTCTCCTGCTTCTCCTTCTTCTCCTACTTCTTCTCCTCCTTCTTCTCCTCCTCCTCCTCCTCCTCCTCCTCCTTCTTCTCCTCCTCCTTTTTCTTCTTCTTCGTGTTATGGTTCTTGTCCAAGCTTGGTGCATACGACTTGTACACTCCAGCTTGCGGGGGAGTGTTAGATGATATAGGAAAAAATGATGTAAAAGCCCATTTATAGGCCCATTTCTCCTTTCTCCTTTAGTCACACATCTCTTGTATAGGATTCTTTCTCCTTCTGTTCTCCTATATATTTGTATTCTCTCTTGTATTTTATACCTGAAGAAGTATATACAAGGTTTGCCTATTGTTCTCTACAAATGTTATTTATAGCATTATATGAAATGTCAATGATATATAATATAGTCTTATTAATTTTTTTCGTTACAATTCAAGATATGTACAAATAGTTTGTTAGTTGTCTTATTCTTATATTAATTAATACTTATATTAAAATAATTAAAAACATTTCTCGTATCCTAATTTTTTTTAAAATCACGTTTCTCGTATCTGTTTCGTATCGTATCCCGTTTTCGTCCCCGTGCTACATAGGTCCCCCTTATATACTGCTCGACCATCTTTGGTTGTGGAGGGGAAGCTTCTTCTAAGTATCCGAGTACGTGGTGGGACCTCCCTGCCGCAGCACCTGGGGTCCTTTTTGTTGTCCATGTTTCTACATTCTAGCCCGCTAAGCCGTCGAGCCCGACCGCTGTACTAGTAACCTTAGGCTGCATTGATGTGATTTAAAATCAAGGGACTGTAGTTTGAAATATAATGTAGCGACCTATTTAAATTAAAGTGGCGCGGGGGACTTGGGCGGGCTATTCTCTAACGAATAAAACGGTCGAGGCTTCGCTCGCGAACGTAGGACTACCGCACATGCATATTAACGTCAAGAAATCATGATTCCACGGGCACAGATTATGAAAGCGGACAACATGGCAAATTGGCAATGGAAAATAAACGATAATTAGGTGATGGAGTTACTAGGGCAAGCTCAATTAATTACTATTCAATTAAATATTCAAGCACAAAATAAAGACTGGATTGAGAGAAAGGGAAAGGGCGAGGTATACCAGCAGGGATCGAAGGAGTGGCGTTTGCTTCGAGTTTCCTAA
This sequence comes from Platanthera zijinensis, assembly GCA_039513925.1. NCBI lineage: Eukaryota > Viridiplantae > Streptophyta > Magnoliopsida > Asparagales > Orchidaceae > Platanthera > Platanthera zijinensis. The sequence continues at coordinate 36,365,571 of CM077082.1, forward strand.
AAGGTAAGTAAGAGGCTGTAGTATTCAGAAATGGCGGTGGAAGCTTGTTGGAGACCGGCTGAGCAAAGAATGGTGCGGGAGAAACCAGTAAATCACTGGAGCCTGTCGGAGGAGTATGCTGGTGGATCGTCGGAGCCTTGCAGGAGTTCTGGCAACACCCATAGCGGTCGGCGGTGCCTCAGATAGCAGAAACGGTGGCTGGAAACGGTGGCTGGAAACGGTGGCCCTTGAGGTTTCGGGGGAAATCGCGGCAGCGGACGGCGAGGAAGGCTCGAGATCCGACGGGGCCGCCGATGGAGGCCGCGGGAGAGGTCGTCGGTGCCCGGAAGAGGCACTGGCGTCGATCACGTGGTCGGCTAAGGAGGAACTAGCGGTGTTGGGGCTTCGTCGAGCAGGAGGGGAGGTGTTGGGGCTTCGTCGAGCAGGAGGGGCGGTGCTGGGAGAAAACCCGAACAAGGAAATAACTCCTGTTCGGTTTTCTATTCCAGCCGCTAAATAGGGTTAGGGGGGGTTTACTTTTATAACTTAGGATTAGGGTTTTTTTTGGCTATTGGCAACCCTCTAAATGTACATAGAAATTAGGGAAATGAGACAAAGGGAAGTGGGCTGATTGGGCTCACCCAAATGGGTGATTCAAACTAATACAAGTTTAAAATAAAATCGTTAATTAAATTAAAGCTTGCCCTAATTAACCTACCTCCTAAAATATCGGACTTATGCATTTAAGGTCTCGTTGGCCGGTCACACCAACGAGCCAAACAAAACTTGCGCGAAAGCGTGCGCGATACAATATGACCAAAAGCGCTAATGACATGCGCGACAAGAGAAAGAAAAATACAGGTACAATAATTAAATAGATAAAAGATGCACTTCGGGTTGCATCATGCATTGATCCGAATATTTGGGAGCAGTGATTTTCCCGACTTCAACACATTGGGTTGTTGTTAAAAGAGATTATTGCGTTATTTGAAAGAACCACTGATCTTGAATTATTCACACTCTCTCCACACACGCGCACGCGCGAGCACATACACAGGTGTACGAGTGACATTGCATGAAGCATCACCTGTGCGGACGTGATAATACCTTCACCGCTCAGCGTTCCAATGGATAGTGTATAGTTGTGACAGTAGTTGACTGTCGCTCGACATACATATTACACATTATAACACAACAACAATACTCGTTGCTCCCTCGACATTGCATGTCGCTCTCCGTCCAGCAAGAAATGAAAGAAACCCATAGGCTTCCTTCAAAATTTCCAGGTGTACGGCAGCGGCGCGACATGCCGAGCAAACTACGGTACTGTTTATGTACTATACAGTGAGGGGGGCATCGAGCGATAATCCAATATTGTCGCAATTGCACATTATTAATTGGAGCGGTGAGCAGCGGAGGTATTGTCGCGATCGCACGGGGCCCCATGCACTATCAATCTTATATATAGAAATTTTGCAGGGGCCACCGGTGTATAAATGCGCTTGGTTACGAACGGGCTTGCCTCGCCTATGAAAGCTTTGGGCGCGCACCAAGAGAAGCAAATCACGAGCTCCACCCATCCATGCTATCGGGCTCTGCATGCATGACTAGTTTGGGAAGGAAGGAAAAAAATAATTTGTAACATTAATTTAGAGATAAAAATTTGGAAAAAAAGAAAATAAAAACACACTCTCTCACCCGATCCTCCTCTCTTCCCTAGGCCCTAGATATTTGAGTTGGTTTAAGAAGTTTAAGAAAAAAAATTCTCTCTCTCTCTTGTTTCCCCTCTCTCATATAATGATCGGACAACCTAAATGCTTTTAATGATCTTATATGACGGCCAGGAAACCATTTAAATAACTTCCTTTAATGTAATGTGTGCGCGCACGCGTGCGTGTATCATAATGCGAACAATCAGTCGAAGGAGCGGAGCGCTGATTATGTAGCTATCTTAATAACCTTTACTGCTTTACATATGTTGGCTAGGTTGGGAGCCTAAATAATAGGAGGTTTACTAGTTGTCATTTTCCTTGGATTGCATCTCATTCCATGGATATCTAGCAAGCAAAACACATTATACAGTCTAGCCCTGAAGTTGAGTAGAATGCTACAAGCTATAACCAATAACTCTTATGAATTAACTTGGTTGCAATCATTATTTTTAACTAGGCATTTTCTTGTCTAAAGCTCCAACCTTATGGTGTCACAATATCAAAGCAACCTACTAACGAACCAATCATCTTAATAACCAAAAAAGTAGAAGTTTATTTCTACTTTATTCATGAAAAGGGCCAAGGCATGTCATGGTTGTGTCTTAAACATCAACTAATAAACAAATTACTACCACAGAGAGACTCTTCCATGGAAGTAGTTCTTAGATTTCAAGTTCAAATTGAAATTTACTCGCCCTATCCGGTGGATGTTGGAATATTTTGTCCATAGCTTTCTTCATATAACATAGATCTTTATGTATGTGTGTGGTTATAAACACACACACACAAATCATCTTGTTTGTATAAATTGGATATTTTTCCAAGATTGAATTCAAGAGCAACCAGTTTCCTACACACTGAAACTAAAAATAACTTTTTTTGGGAATAATAGAAACCCTAGAGTTCACTGTAGCCAACGTTTAGTAACAAGAAACTTGTAGGAAGAAATAAGGAACAGTATGTTAAGTAGCCCAATGTACCATGGTCTGAAAGAGCTGAACCATTCAGTAATTCAGACATTCAATCAAATGAAGTAAACAAAGGGAAAAAAAAGTTCAGTTCGCAAATAAAAAGGTATCGACCAAAATAAGCAGAAGCTAGTCAAAAACCATAACCTGAAGAGCACGAAAGTAGCAAGGAGCAGATAAAACAAAGCACACAAAATCAATAACTAAACCATTACTATCCCCAAATTCAAATGCCGACAACAAAAAATGCAACCCTAAAGCGGCTAGAAAACCAAACTTAATCAAAAAGATAACCTTTCTAACCAAAGAGAAGTACTTCACCGCCATTTCCCCCTCTCCGTCTAAGAGAGAAACTCCCCTCTGCTCTTTATCTTCGCCAACTCATTCACTCTTATTCCACTTCAGAACTCAAAACCCCCCTTTGATCTCCGTCTAAACTCGTTTGATCTTCGCCTAAAATCGCTTTGATCTTCGTCTAAAATCGCTTTGATCTTCGTCTAAACTTGCTTTGATCTTCTTCTAAACTCGCTTTGATCTTCGTCTAAACTCCCTTTGATATTCGTCTAAATTCGCCCACAGATGATATCGGCTGAAAAAAAAAACGGAGCAAAGAAGAGAAACTCGGGAAGAATGGGAGATGGTGGCTTTATCAATGTAGATTACTTTTCATCCCGTTTTTTTGGGGCTTTGACAATTCTTTTGTATCATAAAATGCCGTGACGTTTCTTATTTATACCAAAGCGTGAGGAGGATGACGGAGTCGTTGTTTATGGTTTAGAAATATTAGAGGGCTGTTATTAGTATCATAGTTTTGGTTAATTGGACTGTACTTTTGTACATGTACATATATTTTTAGTAAAAGTGTTCAACACGAAAATTGTACAAGGAATATTTTCAAAAGGCGCGAAAAATTAAGAAAAAGTGTGGTGCGATTAGCCAAAGCTGCAGTGCTAATAACAGCATCCAAATATTATGCGGCTAATTATATTCATCATCGGGCGGCTTTAAATAAAATTTGTGCTCGCACAGAAGCAACAATAAAAATATGGTTGTTGCGGAGTAACTCGACGTCCCGGTCGGACCGGAATACTTGGACCGTCTTAGCTCTCGGAACGGTCAAGCGCACACACAATCAATAAAAATATAAAGTTGACAAGGTAATTTTTTTGACGTGAAAAACCCCGGAAAAAGGTGAAAAACTACGTGGCTGGATATGCGCTGATCAAACCTCCACTAGATCTGAGTGTTGTTACAGAGCTTTTTCAAGAACTCAAGGGCGATAGGTCACCTCTTGTTACAATTATTGGGGGGGAGAGAGAATCTGGAGAGTAACAGGTCACCATTCACAAGACTAATTATTTCTTCGAGTGTTTGCGGGGAGTGATGCGTTAGTTGTATTTTAGAGTCTTCTAATAATTCCTGAAGGCGGGAGCAGCTTACTGTACACGTTCTGATGTCTGGAGCTTTAAGGCTCGGAGGCCGCTTAGCACGTCTTACCCTCCGCTTCTTGTCTCTGATTGTCTTTTAGAGAAGTGTGGTTTGGTTGTCTTATCGGTAGATGGAGTGCTTGTTCTAGAGCGCGTGGTGCGCTTGTTGCCAAAGAGCGCATTAGGAGTTTGCTGCATGAGAGCGTGTTAGGCGCTTGCTAAAGGAGGGTGCGCTGAGCAGTTGCGGGTAAATAGAGAGAGCGCAAGAAGCTTGCAGAAGGAGAGTGCGTGGAGCAAGGGGGAAAGAGACCCGTGTAAGGGAGTGACGTGTGTGAGAGAGCGCAGGAGCATGCAGAGGAGAGACGCGCGCAAGAACGCGCGAGGGAGAGGCGCGCGCACGAGAACACGCAAGGAAGCGATGAGCAGGAGAGCGTGCAAGGAGGCGACGAGCGTAGGAGCGCGCAAGGAAGGCAATGCGCGTGGAAGCGCACAAGGAAAAGAACGTGTGCGGGAGCACGCAAGGAAGGCAACGCGCACAGGAGCGCGCAGGGAGGCGATGCGCGCAGGAGCGCGCACGGAAGAGAAATGGAGGATGGATAAAATTCGTAGGAGGATTTCCCGGATGAAGAAGATGAAGATCTTCGAAGGAGGCGTCGAAGATGAAGGAGATCTTTCAAGGAGCGCTTTAAGACCTTTGAGGAAGGAGGAGATGAAGGAGGAAGGAGAGAGAAAATCCTTAAGAGGATTTCCTGAGGAAGGAGAGAATGAGAATTAAAGGGGGGGTCTGAGACCTATTTATAGGCATCATGGGTGGTTATGGAGGTTACACGGTTATCCGCAGCCCATAACCACCATGACTGCTATTGATAGACCAAAATATTATAATTAATTTTACGGGACTATGGTTTAATATGTATATTGAAAGTGAAGGGATAGATACAATTGCGGAATTAAAGATTATAGATATTGAATGAGAACACTAAAGCCTGACACAAGTGTTGTGCATAAAATAAAGCTAACTGTAATTACAGTTAAGCTTGGGTCCTAATCCAGCAACTAGCAATCCTAGTTAAAATCTAATCACAGCCACAATGCAAATAATAAATTAAGCAACCAGACGACACAAGATATTATAGTGGTTCCCCAAACACTGGGTACATCCACTCTTCTACCCACACGGTAGGAATCCACTACAGGTTTTTGATCAGGTGCCCTGCCACCAACAAGATCTGCTGCAGGTAGATCTAGAGACCCTTTAGACTTTTGATCAGGTGTCTAAAAACCAAGCTTTACTTTTGAAGGGAGTAAACAACCCTTTACAGGAGGGGGGAAGAGGGTTAGAATGTCTTCTCTATTTTAACATAGATTAGAGAAGCACAAGAGTCTCTTCAGAATTCAAGACAGAATACTGTCTTGAAGTTCTGAAGGAAAAGCTTGAAGAAGACTAGAGATATGGATGGATGTTCTTCTCCAGCTTCCTTCTTCTTCTTCTAAATCTCTGAGTGTATCTTCCTGGAACAGGAGCACTCAGGTTGAAGAAGAGTGAAGAGATATCTTCTCAGATGGATGGATGATTGCTGAGAGCAGCTGTGCTGTAAGATAGTTCTTTCTCTGTATGTTGTACAGGATTCTTCTCACTTGTTCTACAGCTCCTTTTTTGTATTCTTTCAAAAGAACTCCTTTTTAAATAGGAGCAGCAGCAACGGCTCTAATATTTGAGTTGAGCTTTTGTCTTCTTCTCAGATCTTGAATCTGGGCTGTAATTAACATAAAGACAAAACAAGTCTTGCATATCCTATAAAAGGGAAAGCTACTGTAGCTGCAATAAATAATCTTATAAATGATGTTAGATAAAGTCACATCAGAAAAACTCTTTACAGCCAACGGCTATAAAGGACAGCTGCAGATAAAGTAAACTAATAAGACAAAATACATGTCAGAAGGAATTGACTTATGCATAAAGGGTATAAGCAAAGATTACTTTGAGATATATGCATAAGATCAATTAAATAATCTATAATAAAAATATGCTAGAAATATAGGAAATAAAATAAGGAAAAGAAAACATATAAAATTATATATGCAGACAGCCGATCGTCGAACGACCTTCGACTATAGTCGAACGACCGGCTGAGATCGTCGACCTATCAATAGATAGTCGACCGACTCAGATAGTCGAACTATCCAGGCAGATAGTCGAACGACTCAAGACTAGACAGAAAACGTCGAACTATCAAGAGATAGTCGACCAGAGCTCGACGATCTAGCAGAACGTCGAGTTGACCATAGACAGACGATCGTCGACCGGCTGATCGACGATAGTCGATCGGCGTTCGACGATAGTCGAACCCGAAAATCCCTTAGCCAGAATTTTACTGGAAAAGAGAAAACTCTACAACAAGACTTTGACCATAGATAAATCTTGGGTCAATGACTAAAAGGAAAGACTTAACTCAAATCCAAACTAGGGTACCAACATATATTAATCTTGTTATATGCAGACCGTTCTATTTTTGGCAATGCATTATCTCCATTACGGGAGATCATGCAGGCGGTTACGTGGGTGGTTACCCACGTAACCGACGACGACATAGGGAAGGTTGCCCGCTGGCGACTGTCGCGCTTGACCGGAGGAACTCGGCTGGCCACCGGAGGGACGAGAAAACCGCCCGTTGGCGGTGCCGGCGGAGGACGGACGGCGAGACGGTCGCTTGCCCCGGCGAGAAAGAGGCTGCCCCTATTAGGGGCGGTCGGGCCGTTAAATGGCCGCCCGTCAGGAAGGGGGAATCACCGCCCCTTTTTAGGGGCGGTGGCACCTCCCTGGTGCAGGAAACAAAAAAGGGGGGAGGGCGTCTGGTAGGGCTGCCCTCCCCGGAGGGTAATCTAGTCGCCCTTAACAAAGGGCGGCTGGAAGAAAAGGACACCGCCCATGTTAGGGGCGGTGGTGCTTCTCTGGCGCGGGAAAAAGGAGGGAGGGAGGCCGGTAGGGCCGCCCTCCCCGGAAGAGAATCCGGACACCCCTAGCTAAGGGCGGCCGACGGCGGATGGGTGGCCAAATGGCCGCCCATTTGGCGGAAAAGGCCACCGCCAAATGGCCGCCCATTTGGCGGTGGCGCTTTCCTAACATAAGGAGAAGGAGGGGAGGGCGCCGGTAGGGCCTCCCTCCCCGGACAAGAGTCTGGCCACCCTAACTGGGCGGCCGGGGAGGCGAGGAGGAGGGGAGGCCTAGAAGTCGCCCGGCCATAGCGGCATGGCAGCATGCAAAAGCACGCTGCTTGCTGCCCTGTGCGCGCGTAGTAGCACGCGCAGAAGTGCACGCGCCTAGGAGCATGTGCGCCTAGATGCGCGCATCCTGGGCGCGTGTGCGCTCCCGGGTACGTGCTTCCCCTGTGCTCGTACGTGGGAGCGGACCGCGCGCCGCGTTGCGCGTGGCCAGGCCGGATGTGGCCGAAAACTCGAGCTGCGCTTGACGGATCACGGCTTGATCAGATCGGGTATAGGGAGCCCTATCAGATGCCCCCAAATATTCGGAGGTCATCTTGCTAGAGAATGGGTCCGAAAATTTTTCTAAAGCAGCTCTCTGAACGCTCCTCTGACAGGGAGAGCGACTGTGAGACTTCCCTGTTCCGCACTTATTGTTTTTGCCAAGGTGCTAGAAAATATTGGTGCATTGTGTGGTGATGAGCATGTTGAGGGTGTGGTGAAGGGAGTGTGAACGGTGAGCGTCACATGTTTATGTGTGTGGTGGGCGCAGTATGCGCGAGGTGTACTTTTGGAATTTATGCGTGCGTGATGTAGAATGCACATGGTGCAAGATGTGTGTTATGTACACGAAATGTGAGGTGTGCATTGCGTAATGGGTGGATGTGTAACAGGTGTTGTGTGCACAATGCGTGCAGCGTGCAAAAGGTGTAATATGCATGGTGCATAAAGCGCACAATTATTTGATGTATGTGACGTGTGTGCATAACACAATGTGCGCAGCATGCGCGTGAGGCGCAATGGGCATTGTGAGCGTGAGGTGCAATGCTCGTGATGTGTGCTTAACGCGCGCAATGTGCGTTGATTGTGTGTAAGGGTGCAATATGCTTGACACATTAAGCAATCATTTGTGGAGGATAAGAGGTTACGAGTTTCTGGTGCCCCCGAGTTTGTCATCGGGGTACCTTGCGTACATGGTCGAAGGAGGAAACTTGTTGTTTCCTTGATGTCGCTGCCCCCGCTGACCCAAATATGACGGCATTGGGATCTTTTGCCGCTCGAGCTTCTCTTCCGGAGACTACTGTTCCAAGGAAGTCTTCTTCTTTGAAGGCAATGAGTGAAGTGGTAAGCGAGCTTGATTTATTTATGACTCTTCTTTATTGTTGTATTGTGTTGACTTCTCTCCATCTTTTTTTCGGCCCTCCAGAAGAAGTTTCGAGCAGCGGCGGATTTTCTTAACGCTTTGAGGGATGATCATGGCCGGGACGTTTCTCGATTTCGTCGGAGTGGATCGGAGCTAGAGGCGGAACTAGAGGAGACTCGAGCATCTTTAGAGGTGGAGACGTCTCTGTTGGAAAGGACTGCACAAATGCTGAAGCGTGCTCAAGAGGAAACTTCTCGTTTGGAGACAGAGCTTTGTGCGGCGAAGGCCCAAGTGGAGGTGTTGTATTCTGATAGCCGTGTGTCAGAGTTGAAGGCTGCTGGACTTGTAGAGTACATGGAGTCTCTGGATCATATGCGAGATCGTTGCTTGATAAGCGAGGAAGTTTGTAATGAGATCTAGAGCAAGGAGGTGGAGCCTCAGTGGGAAGACGTTCGAGAGTTGTCCCTTAGACGTAGGGTCTTGAAGGCTTTTCGTTTTGTTAGCAGGAGCTTGGGATGCGACGTGTCCGGCCTTGGCTTTGATGATATCTCTGATGACGAAGGCGGTGAGTCCTGAGCTTGTTGTAGATGTGGTCAGCGAGTAGCAGCTTGTACTTTTATTTTTGTATGCTTGGATACATTTTTTTTCATTGATGTATCTGGTGTATGTTTGTCATCACTCTTTGGTGATTTCTTGTAGCGCATTTGTGTCTGTGTTGATATGCTAGCATTGTGCTTGCTCTTTTATTTTTTGTGGCCCGAGTCCTGGTAGCTGATGGAATGCAAGATCATGGTAGCGTCGGAGAGTACCTTACTCAATCCAAGGGTCGGAGAATGTAAGGATTCTATCCGATTGCGGGGCCTATCCTGGTCGTGAGAGCATTGTCGGAGAATGTGAATATTCAATCAAGGTGTTAGAGAATGTAAGTATTCAATCTAAAGGTGCGATCGCGAGGGGGCAGGCCCTGGCGATGGTGGGGCGTTGTCTTGCAGTAATAGAGGAAAATGTAAGTATTCAATCCAACTACTGGAGAATGTAAGTATTCAATCCAGAGGTGCGATCGCGAGGGGGCAGGCCCTGACGATGGCGAGGCATTGTCCTGCAGTAACGGAGGAGAATGTAAGTATTCAATCCAATTGTCGGAGAATGTAAGCATTCAATCTGGAGGTGCGATCGCGAAGGGGGTAGGCCCTGGCGATGGCGAGGCGTTGTCCTGCAGTAATGGAGGAGAATGTAAGTATTTAATCCAACCGCCGGAGAATGTAAGTATTCAATCCGGTTGCACGACCTAGCCTGACTATGAACCGATCGTCGGAGAATGTAAGTATTCAATATGGAGGTGCAATCGCGAGGGGGGGAGGCCCTGACGATGGCGAGGCATTGTCCTGCAGTAACGGAGGAGAATGTAAGTATTCAATCCAACTGCTGGAGAATGTAAGTATTCAATCCGGTTGCATGACCTAGCCAACCTATGAACTGATCGACGAAGAATGTAAGTATTCAATCCAGAGGTGCGATCGCGAGGGGGGAAAGCCCTGACGATGGCGGGGTGTTGGCCTGTAGTAACTGAGGAGAATATAAGTATTCAATCCAATCGCCGGAGAATGTAAGTATTCAATCCAGTTGCACGCCCTAACCTAGTAAAAGAATCGGCTTCCAGAGAATGTAAGGATTCAATCTGGAAGTGTCTGAGCCTGATCGGAAATGGCTCACCGAAGAATGTAAGTATTCAATCCGGGGAGTGGTCTAGCCTGACCAAATAAGTCTCAAAGTAAAGTTAAGAGAAACATAATGCGGTATGATTAAGTCAAAGATAGTCTGTGCGAGTCATGACTCACAACTTTTACGTCACTCAGAGTTTAAGAAAAATAAAAACACAAATATAGAAACATAGTTAAAGTAAAGTCTTGCCCCTGCTGGTGTGGGGACTTCTTCCTTTACAAAGAGTTCTCAAGTTGTGCGGCGGCTTTGTTATGCTTGCCCTTGTAGAAATCTTCCGAGGAGTCCATGACAGACGAGTCGCTCAATTTCATTTTTTAGACCGGAACATTCTTTAGTAGTGTGACCGGTTGTGCGGTGACACTCACGGTGTTTTGTTTGGCCTTCCCTAGGGTTTAGGGGCATTCTTATTGGTCATTGGAATACTGGATCGTCTTATATTATGCACATCATTTTAGTGCGGGTGGTATTCAGTGGGGTGTATTCTTGAGGTGGATGTCGACCCCCATTCCTTGGCGCGTCACGTCGACAGTTATCACTTCGGCGCTCACCCTGGCGTCGTTCTTCTTGCCTTACGGGAGCTTGTTCCTGTCCTTTATTCCTTTTTTGTCAACCTTCAAATTACTGGCGGTGTGATTTGATGCCCTCGTCGACGGCGATCTGAGCATCAATTCGTTGAACAAGATCAGAATAGTTGGGTATTTTTTCTTGTACTAGTGTGGAGTTGAAGCCCCCAGGGCGGAGCCCTCCAAGAAGAAATCCGCGCAGGAGCTCTGGTTTTATCCCAGGGATTCGTCGTGCCTCAGTAGTGAAATGACGGAAGAAATCTTTAAGGGTTTCCCCTTCACTTTGACGGATACCAGACAGGTGAGAAGGATCGTTGAATATCCGACGGATGGCGATGAACTGATCCGTGAATTTTCGTGTTAGTTCTGCAAAATCCTTTATTTCTCCTTCCTTCAGGGACATGAACCATGTGCGAGCTTGCCCTTTCAAAGTTTTCGGGAAAGTTTGGCACAATAGTTGACCTGGAGCATTGCAAAGTTGCATTAGGATTGTGAAGTGTCTGACATACTCTGAAGGGTCACTTGTACCATCATATGTTTCGATCTTTGGGAGCTTGAAGCCGCGGGGAATTGGATGTGCCCAAACTTCAGGTGTGAATGGTGAGCAATGATGGAGAGGGCAACATGCCAAAGTGGCACGCTGTTGGGCTCGCTCGCGCTCTTGTGTGATTAAGTTGAGAACTTATTCGCGTGCGAGCCTTTCATTGAGGCCCGCTACTTCAGGGTAATTACAGTGATTTTGAGCTTCAGGTTCTCTGGCAGGACGGGCTTCACGACCTTGAATATCCACACAGGGGGGTCTGCTTCAAGCATGTTGACAGACAAGTGAGGGGGAACTAAACCGACGTGCCCTCTAAGGGTCATCCTTTCTGCAGTGCGAGTAACTTCTTTCGCCATAGTCTCTAGTCACAAGTACCGCTGTGTTGAGGGTACTATCTTCTGAGGATGCTGGGAACTCTCTTCCCACAGACAGCGTCAAACTATTGCGGACTAACTCGATGTCCCGGTCGGACCGGAATACTTGGACCGTCTTAGCTCTCAGAACGGTCGAGCGCGCACACAGTTAATGAAAATAGAAAGTTGACAAGGTAATTTTTTTGACATAGAAAACCCCAGAAAGAGGTGAAAAATCATGTGATCGGATCTGTACCGACCAAACCTTCATTAGATCTGAGTGCTGTTATAGGGCTTTTTCAAGAACACGAGGGCGACAGGCCGCCTCTCGTTATAATTATTGGGGAGAGAGAGAACCTGGAGGGTTACAGACCACCACTCACAGTGCTAATTATTTCTTCGGGTGCCACGGGGAGCGATGCACTCATTGTATTATGGAGTTTTCTAATAATTCCTGGAGACGGGAGCAGCTTGTTGTACACGTTCTTATGTCTAGAGCTTTGAAGCGCGCTTAGCACGTGTTACCCTCCGCTTCTTGTCTCTGATTGTCTTTTAGAGAAGCATGGTTTGTTTGTCTTATCGGTAGATTAAGTGCTTGTTCTAGAGCGTGTGGTGCGCTTTTAGGCAAAGAGCGTATTGGGAGTTTGCTTGAGGAGAGCGCGCTAGGCGCTTATTGGAGGAGGGCGCGCTGAGTGGTTGTGGGTAAATAGAGAGAGCACATGGCGCTTGCAGAAGGAGAGTGTGTGGAGCGTGGGGGAAAGAGACTTGTGTAAGGGAGTGACGTGTATGAGAGCACACGGGAGCATACAGGGGAGAGACGCGCGCAAGAACGCGCGAGGGAGAGGCGCGCGCGCGAGAACATGCAAGGAAGCGACGAGCAGGAGAGCGTGCAAGGAGGCAACGCACGTAGGAGCGCGCAAGGAAGGCAATGCGCGCGGGAACGCACAAGGAAGAGAACACGTGCGGGAGCACGCAAGGAAGGCAACGCGCGCAGGAGCGCGCAGGGAGGCGATGCGCGCGGGAGCACGCAAGGAAGAGAAATGGAGGAGGGATAAAATCCGTAGGAAGATTTCCCGGAGGAAGAAGATGAAGATCTTTGAAGGAGGCGTCGAAGACGAAGGAGATCTTCAAGGAGCGCTTGAAGACCTTCGAGGAAGGAGGAGATGAAGGAGGAAGGAGAGAAAATCCGTAAGAGGATTTCTCGAGGAAGGAGAGAATGAGAATTAAAGGAGGGTCTGGGTCCTATTTATAGGCTTCATGGGTGGTTATGGAGGTTACGCGGTTATCCGCGACCCATAACCACCATGAATGTTATTGATAGACCGAAATATTATAATTAATTTTACGGGACTATGGTTTAATATGCATATTAATCTCGTTATATGCGGACCGTTTTATTTTTGACAACGCATTATCTTTATTACGGGAGATCATGCGGGCGGTTACGTGGGTGGTTACCCACGTAACCGACAGCGGCGATCGTGGGAGCATGATCGGACGGTGGAGAATACACATGGGGATGACAGGCGGCGACGGCGGGGAAGGTTGCCCGCCGGCGACCGTCGCGCTTGACCGGAGGAACTCGACCGACCACCGGAGGGAAGAGAAAACCGTCGGTTGGCTGTTCCGGCAGAGGACGGACGGCGAGACGACTGCTCGTCCCGACGAGGAAGAGGCTGCCCCTATTAGGGGCGGCCGGCGGCGGACGGGCGGACAAATGGCCGCCCATCAGGAAGAGGGAATCACCGCCCCTATTAGGGGCGATGGCACCTCCCTAGGTGTAGGAAACAAAAAAGAGGGGAGGGCCGCCCTCCTCAGAGGGTAATCTGGCTGCCCTTAACAAAGGACGGCTGACAGCAGATGGGCGGCCAAATGGCCGCCCATATGGAAGAAAAGGCCACCGCCCCTGTTAGGGGCGGTGGCGCTTCTCTGGGGCGGGAAAAACGAGGGAGGGCGGCCCGGACGGGAATCCGGCTGCCGGCCGACGATGGATGGGCGGCCGAATGGCCTCCCATTTGGCGGAAAAGTCCACCGCCCCTATTAGGAGAGGCGACGCTTTCCTGGCGCAGGGAGGAGGGGAGAGCGGCCGGTGGGGCCGCCCTCCCCGTACAAGAGTCTAGCCGCCCTAATCGGGCGGCTGGGGAGGCGTGGAGGCCGGGCGGCTTGGAAGCCGCCTGGCCATAGCGGCATGGCAGCGTGCAAAAGCACGATGCCTGCTGCCCTGTGCGCGCGCAGAAGTGCGCGCGCCTAGATGCGCGTGTCCTGGGCGCGTGCACGCTCCCGGGTACGTGCTTTCACCCGTGCGTGTGTGTGGGAGCGGACCGCGCGCCGTGTTGCGCGCGGCCAGGCCGGATGTGGCCGAAAACTCGAGCTGCGCTTGACGGACCGCGGCTTGACCGAACCTGGTATAGGGAGCCCTATCAAGGGTAAAAAAAAATGAAATTGGTCTTTATAAGCTGTAGTTTGAAGAAGCTGGGGGATTGTTTGACACAGTGGGCATGGTCAAAAAAGCGACGGTGAGAAATAAGTGATGACATTAGAGTTGTCCAAAACATTGTTTTAAAAAGCCTTGTGTTGTTGGGAAAATCTACATTTAAATGCTTTTTAAAAATATTTTGAAATAATAACTTTTTAATAAATTTTTTTTTGACTTTTTTATAATGTGCGTTGTCACGAAAATGTGTGCAACAACATTTAAGCCTTTATCCCACTATAACGGGGTCGGCTATATGGATCTTTTGTCGTCATTGTGTGCAAGGGTGAAAAATGCATGTCTGGGGTTAAATGTGCTCCCGAGAGAAAATTAAGCACCGAAGCAAAAAATGCGCTATTCCAAACAAAAAATGTAAAAAAATTTGGCGGAGGAAAATTGTCACCGCTTTGCCGAATGTCGCCGACACTGACGAATCTTGTCGCTCTAGACGAATATCGTCAACCACGACAAATGTCACCTCCGCCGACGAATGACACCTTACTGGCTGTCACCAGTGTGTACAGTAGTATAGTAATAAATTTAGGAGATTGATATCCGCACTACAATATTGGATATCTACAAACTTTTGATATGCGCACTTCAATGTTTCAAAAAATTATATGCGCAAACAAATTTGTTATCCGCAGATAAAAAAATGAAAAAAATTTAACAACTTAAAGAGCAATCAAGTATGACTTATAGTCTTTTAACAACCCAAAATATTAACTCAAAGTAAATGAAATATGCGGTCTTTATGATACAAGATAGTCATTGATAATCATAAATTGAAAGCACTAATTTTTCTTGTCTTAGTCATTCATTCTTCTCCTATGCTACCTGAAATTTTTATAAGAAGAAACCAAAGTTAATATCTATTGTTTATAGAATATTGAAGTATAAGTTACAAAATAGAGAAATGATTGCATACCTCCAAGTGTCTCAAAGTAGTTGTTTTTGTAATCAGTTCTACTTCCTGTAAACGTTGGTTATAGTGACTTCTCCATCCGTCTGCAATATGTTGACGGTATCTCACCCAAGATGGAATAATGTTTGGGATTGGAGAGGAAGCGTTCAAATGAACTCGAATAAAGTGATTATCATTTAGAAAACCAATGCAAATAAGTGTCGACACATCTGGAATAGACGAATGTAGTAGAAGGAATGTAAAACTTTGTACTTTATACAATTGAACCACTGTTATGTTGTAGCACGAAGATATGACTAGTCCCATATTTGGTAGTGTCGTCCAATTTCTTAACGGAGCGAGAATTTGTGTACATTGTAGAGATTCTAATAACTCCAAACATCTTATTCCATAAATCTCCTCGTACAAAAGAGTATGAGTATCAAGCTCCCAATACAGATCCTTTTGTACTTGTGGCCAATCACCAGCTATATTTAAAGCTTCACTAATAACGCGATACCCGCAATGACCAACACCCAACACGTCGAAGGCTTCCAAAATGTGCTTCGACCAAAACGGTGTGAATTGATGTCGAACTTTGTCAATAAATTTTGTATTCCTGCGAGTAGGAAACTTTATGGCTATTTTTCTTTTTTTAGTTTCCATAGTTTTCCATAGTTTTAAATTTTTTGTAGCTTCCTTTTGGCCTTCCTTTTAACTTCAACGGAACGGAGGGTTTCTCTGTTTGGCTTACTGTTGGATCAATAATTTCTATTAATTTTCGTTTGATTTCTTTCTTTTATTGCTCGCTAGGGTCGTAGAATTTTTTAGCTATTTCCTCAAACTCATTTTCAATATTGTTTTTCATATTAACATTTAAGTTCTCATTCAAAGCTATTTGTTTCCAATGACCATGAATTAATCACAATGGATAACCATTATTGTGAACATTCATGAACTAACGGAAATCCACCCTTCTTTACTAATTCTTTTTCCTCTTTAATGTATTGTAACGCTTGTGTAGACACCTTCCACATCAAATTGGAATATAATGCACCAGTGAAGTCATTACTGATTTTTATAAAATTATCGCCGAATGATCTTTGAATATCTGTATGTTGAAACATTACAAGGCTCATTCATAACTAGATTAAGTTTCAAGCTGACAGAAACATGAAACATGAAACATGAATAAAAAGATTTAATTGTGGATGTCATTCCAAATATAGGTAGAAGTGACATTTTGTATCTATTGGTCTTATAAGTACAATCTAGTTAAAAGATGGTTGGAAACATATTGGTCAATTTGACTGAAACTGGATGTGCGAAAAACAAACTTTGGAGTTTTTTAGTACCATCGTTGACTTTGTTGAAACTAACATAATTGGCATTATCGATGCACTTGTACAAATATTGAATAAGGGTGCGTCCTTCTAATTGTTGTCTACGCAACTTAGCCCTTGCATTGTATATTGTTTGAATCACAGTTGTATTTCCTCTGTCCGCACCCTTGATAGCTAATAAAATTTTTCTTGGTTTAACGTCCGCACTATACATCTGTTCAACTAATTTATTCTCGTCCAAAATTAACCTTCCAGCATATGCATGTGCTTTTAAATGTACCTTCTCATGATTATGCACTCCACAGAACAATTCAACTCTCCACTCATCTAAATGTGCCACCTTCTGTCCTCTAAGAGCAAATAAACACCCATAATGTTTGAATGTCGTTCTACGAACTCCTTTCTTAACTCATCCCTTCCTGTTCTGATTGTCTCGATAGTAACCACTTCTATCACAACCTAACAACACACGAGGATTTGACCGGCCAACAACCTTATTAGATGCCTTGATAACTACAACATAGCCAAGACTTTTTCTGTACCACCCCAAAATCACCTTGGACTGTAGACTGGGCAACACGGCTAGGGACACTGGCGTGTCCAAGGTCGTGTCCTACTCTGCGTACTCGAGTGGGTCTCGAGTGAGTCTCAAGTTGGTCTCGAGTGAGTCTCGAGTGGGTCTCGAGTGGGCCTCGAGTGGGGCACACGGCCTGTGACACGGGTGTGTCCAGGGCCGTGTCCTGTGAGTTCGACGAAATGATCTTGACGAAATGCACTCGATGATCCTCGAGAGGCAAGTCGAGTTGGGCACCCGGCCTGTGACACGGGCGTGTCAATGGTTGTGTCCTTCTCTGGTTGTGGTCATGTCTGTGAGGGCTGTTGAACACGGGCTGGACACGGGCGTGTCCGAAGCTGTGTCTGACACACGGCCTGTGACACGGGCGTATCATACAACCGTGTCCTAGTCTGGCAGAGTCAGTTCCTTTGCCGCTTAAGGCACACGGCCTGTGACACGCCCGTGTCACAAGCCGTGTTCAGCCCAGAAAATTGATTTTCAGGGCGATTCTTGGCCGTTCATTTCCTTCAAATTAGATCCAATGGTCCAGGACTTTACCTGCTGTATTAAGGCCAGGAATTGAGAGATAACTCTCATTCATCTTTGACCATTCTCTTTCTAAAAAGATAGAGAGAGGGGAGAGCAAGGAAGGAAGGAGGAGAAGGAATCCGGCTGCTGGAGGAGCTTCAACATTCTGAATCGAGAGTCGAGTTCAGATTTATGGAGGCAAGACCGTTGCAGTGCATTTCATCCGGCTAGTTTGCCATGGCTCCAAAGCGATCGTCAAGGGTAACAATCTCCTTCTTGGACAAGTGAAGTCCTCTTTTATGCATGTGCATGGAATCCGCTACCAAGAGGTGGAAAGCGTAAACGATTCCAGTGGGTTGATAGTTGATATCCCCGGTTGAGTCTGCATCTAGATCCGAAAATGTGTAGTACGGAATAGACATGTTGTGTGAAGCCCATCCGGACGGTTGGTCTGGATTGGTGATGTTTATATTGCGAACCGGAGAAGACTTCGTGTATGAAACGGGTAGTTTACGAAGTTTATGAGGGTGTCTATGAATTGTATTGTGAATTCTTCCATACCCAGGAAGCTCTGTGTAAGCTCCGTGTGTCGTGTGCGCTGCGTGTGCTGTATGCTCTGCGTGAGTTGTGTGCTGAACAGGAAAGGGGCTCTGAGTGAGCTATGTGCTGAACAGGAAAGGGAAAGCCGACCCACATCAAGATTTGTGTTATTGACGAGTTGAGCAACGAGAAAGGGCTGACCTGTACCTGCGTTGTAAGAGATCGATTGATGACAATGCAATGGGGGGCTGCGGGCCAAATCCCGGGTTGTTACACTACTGTGGTAGGTCGATCTAGAATGCTTAATTGTTGCCGTGAGGTTAACACCTCTGAGTGGGATGGGCGAGGAAGTCTCTAGCATGCGTGTTGTAGTAGACTAATGCCCATAGCCAACAAGTTAAGAACCTCTAATCGGTGGTGTACCAAGGACGATTCGGTACACCGTAAGCGTGCTCTGAGTGCACGGAGCGTCTGACACTAAGACCGGTATTTGTGATGATGTTGTGCGTGAGAGCACTTGTTGTGATATATAATTATATATATGTTGTGATTGTGATGCATGCAGGGAAGGAACCACTGCTCCGGGTAAAGGGTAGGGTCGTTATAATTGGTCAGCTGAATGCTGACCGTTGCTTTGTTTATCACCCTTGGGGTGGATGTCAATATGCAGGTGATGACGGGCTGAATTGGATTTAGCGGGTTGAAGCCCTTGCTGCTTGTAGCCCCTTGAAGAATTATATTTTCATGTGGCCGGCCTGCGTGCCGATGTATGAAAACACATATGTAAAGAGAAATATGTAAGACCTTAAGGCCGTGAACGTTTGTGTACTTGTATACATTCCTGGTGATATATATAAATGTGTTGTTTATATATTTAGTGTACATTCACTATGATGAGTTCTTGCAAGTTAAAATCTTCCACTAGAATGCTCTGAGTTAAGATGCGAGTAGAAAGTAATTTTGATATTCATACGTGATTCCGCCGTTTGTTTGTGAAATGTGGCGTGGGGCCCCGGCCGGACCCTCTGTTATATTCCATATGACGGATGGAGGCGTTACATTTTCCAACACCACATGTCCAATCCACTAACTCTTCCTTAGTACGGAACATATTTTCTGTCTCAAAATGACTGCTCACATCAACCTCAATTTTTTATTTTATTTTCCTCAATAACCCATGCAATTTTCAAATTATTTGTTGAATCCAACATCGTCTTAAATCACAACATGCAATCTGGATAAAAAATTAATAAAAGAAAATTGAACCAAAATTTAAATCAAAATATGCAAACTGGAAAAGCACAAGAATTTGCTGCAAATGAGGAATCTGAAAATCAACATCAAATTTTACCTGGCGGGTGGAGGTGTTTGAGATGGACTAAATGAAGAATCTGTTGCAATGACCATAACCCACGGGTAATTTCTACATTTTATAACCCTAAAAACAGAGGATGAGATTGTTGTGTAGAAGTAGAAAGAGGCGTAACCGGCGGCGATAGGAAGAACGACAATAGGAAGAGCGAGACCGACAGGACTCCTTGGTGATCAGAAGCGGGGATTCCTTCTTCCTCTCGAATCCAGGCGGGGAAAGGAAGTTACGAACGACGAACTTCGGGACGCGGAAAGAGAAGAAAAGTCGGAAGAAGAAGAAAAGTCCAGGCGGAACGACAAACTCCAGGTGTGGGAAGGCGAACTCTGAACGGCGAACTCCGGGCGAACTCAAGGTGGTCACAGAGATGGCGCCGGAAGAAGAAGAAAACTCGCGAATGAGAAGCGGGCGAGCAGAAAGCGGAAGAAAGAGTGCGGATATGAAATTTCGAAAACCCTAAAAAATAGCAAATTATGTTTTGCGGATATCCAATTTTGTAGTGCGGATATCAATCGCCTAAATTTAATGCCCATGATACTCTGGAGTGAGCATGATTGATAATTTGTAAAATAAACAATGAAATAATTCTTTTGCATTAAAATGTTAAATTATATGTTTAATACACAAAAAAAAGAGATATATAAAGTGATAATAAATAAAATAATAATTTTGTTTACAAAAACTAATCATGATCATGTAAATCAATAAATTAGGGTCTGTTTGGGAGAGCTTTCTAGC
Source organism: Platanthera zijinensis (assembly GCA_039513925.1). Lineage (NCBI taxonomy): Eukaryota > Viridiplantae > Streptophyta > Magnoliopsida > Asparagales > Orchidaceae > Platanthera > Platanthera zijinensis. The sequence continues at coordinate 36,385,632 of CM077082.1, forward strand.
TCCTTTTCGTTTTCTAGAAAACGTCACCGCACATAATAAACCGTTTGGAATATCTACCGGTGGGCAAAGCTACCACCAAAAACTCTTTTTTTTCCTCTATTTGAAAAGTCACTAACCTCCTACTTTTCAACTTTTCGAAAAATATTTTCTCATCCCGATACACAGTTAATGCTATGAAAATATTTTACTGCTCTGGATCCAGTTCGACAACACTGCGAAAACACTACCCTTTCTCTAGATGAATATTTCGCACGGGCGCGATTTTTTCGCACGGGGCGATTTTTTCGCCCTGTCGCGAATTTTTCGTCCGGGCGCGAACTTTTTCTCCCGGGCGCGGAATTTTTAGCCCGTGCGCGAATTTTTCTCCCGGGCGCGAATTTTCTGTCGGGGTGCGAATTTTTGGCCCGATCACGAATTTTTCGCCCGGATGCGAATATTTCGCCCGGACGCGAATATTTCGCCCGAGCGCGGAATTTTTCGCTCGGGCGATATTCTTTCGCCCTTGCACGAATTTTCCACAAAGACGCAAATTTTTTCACCCGGGCGCGAATTTTTCTCCTGAGCACGAATTATTTGTCGGCGCGCGAATTTTTGGCCCTGTCGTGAAATTTTCGCCAGGACGCAAATTTTTCGCCCTAGCGCGAATTTTTCGCCCGGGCGCAGAATTTTTCGCTCGGGCGATATTCTTTTGCCCGGTCGCGAATTTTCCACCCGGGCGCAAATTTTTTTTGTCGGCGCGCGAATTCTTGCTGGTCGATCCCCTCGCGGGGCGCGAGACCTGGCATCTAGGGTGGAGGGGTCTCGCATTCTCCTCTCTGCGAGATCTGCTTCAGTATGTCCATGATCCCCCCAATGGATGTCATGAACTCCGCTCTCCCGACATATCCTCCCGGGTTCGGGGACCCGCCTCCATCTTCTTCAAGATCCCCCATCGTGAGGTAACCCAAAGTTCTTCTGTGCAAGCTGCTGTTCCACGCTCACCGCACCAAAAATGTTGGAACCAACAAGGCCAGTCCCTCCTAAAGCTCGGAACTAGAGGTGCAACTCACACTTACTCTCTCTGGACCACCCTCTCGACAAGGCTCTCGAAAGAGTAGACCGGGGGCTTCAGCACGGAGGTCCCACCTCGTACCCAGAAGAATCAAAAATTCTTCCCCTCCCTAGCCAATGTTGAGCTAGGTGCCTTAGAAAAAGAAGAGAAGGGGAGTTAGAAATGTCTCTCTTCTAAGGCACCTTACCGATCTATTTATATGCCTCTGAACTGGGACTGCCAATAACTAAATAGAGCTGACCTGAAATTACTAGAATGCCCTTAATCGGGTCTGGCAACAGCCAAACTCCGCTGTTCTGAAGGATTATATGCAGACCACCCAGGGCAAAAGCATAAGATCCCATGGGGCTAAAAGATGGACCCGGCCCTACCTGAACCGGTTTTGAACCAAACCGGTGCTTGGCGAGAATTCCCTTCTGGGGTCCTCTTGCCTGGCGAGAGCACCGTCTCGCTAGCGAGAGCTCCCCTCTGGATCCCTCTCGCATGGTGAGTCGGCCACTCACCCGCGAGTGCCTCCTCCCTTGACACTTGCTCGCCCATCTCCTGGCGCAGTTCTCGCTTAGACCTTCTCGCCTGGGCCCTCTCGCCTAAATCCTTTTTGCCAGGATCCACTCGCTCTGCGAATTGACGACCGCCTTGGGCCGTCTAGCCTAGCTCCCTTCCTCAAGCCTCTGACTCCTGCGAGCCCGAGGTTGTACACCACGTAAAAATCGTCTTGTGTACTTGCTCTTCGATTATTTGACGGATTGCGCACTTGACCGCTCCCGTGCTAAGACGGTCTCATTTGGACCGGTTTAGAAGCACCGAATTAGTCCGCAACAATATTAAATAGAAGAGCAATAGTAAATAGAGATTACAAAATGGACACTCCTTTAGGATAGAGTCTTTGTGAATAAACAGTTGAGTTGAAGTATAAACTCTCATTGAATAAACACAGGGTTGCGAAGGTAAAGCTTGTCGGACATCTGAGTTTCTTTTTCACCTCTTTAAATGGAAAGCTTGCCTCAATGAAACGAGAAGAAATTATTCTTTGAATCTAAAATAAGTCTTTCTTCTTTGAATCTCAATGAATCTTTTTTTGAATCAAATGCACTCTTCCTTTTCTTGATCTGAGAGACTCCTTTTTTCGCAACAAAAAACTTTGACAACTGAGCTATTCAAAAAGCAATAGAATCCCTAAGGGTCCGTTCGGTCCCCTGGAATTGGAATTGGGAATTGGAATTGGGGCAACAGAATTCCAATTCCAGGGTTCGGCTGTTAGGAATTCCCTTGGAATTGGAATTGGTCCAATTCCATGGAATTCAATTTTGTACTATGACCAATTCTTAGGGGTAAAGGCAGATATTTCATGGAATTCAGTTTTTTACTATGTCCGTTGTTGCCCGATCTCATCGTCGTCGCCCGATCTCGCCGCCGCTCGATCTCGTCGTCATCGTCCGATCTTGCCGCCGCCGCCCGATGTCGCCACCGTCGCCCGATCTCGCCTCCACCGCCCGATCTCGCCGCTGCCGCCCGATCTCACCGCCTCCTCCATATCTCGCCACCGCTCACTCCCGATACTGCCATCACCGCCTGATCTCGCCGCCGACGACCGATCTCACTGCCGTCGCTACCCGATCTCGCCGCCGCCCAATCTCGCCTTTGCCGCTGCCTGATCTCGCCACCGCCGCCGAGCGATCTCGCTGCAACCTCCGCTCGATCTCGCCGCAGCCACCCAATCTTGCCGCCACCGCCCGATCTCAGTGCAGCCGCCTGATCTCGCTGCCGCCACTGCCCGATCTCGTCGTCACCGCCTGATCACGACCCTGATCTCGTTGTCGTCGCCCGATCTCGCCATCGTCGACCGATCTCGTCGTCGTCACCCGATCTCGTCATCACCGCCCGATCTCGCCGTCGTTGTCCGATCATAATTAATTGTTTGTACACTACTTGAAGTTGATTTCTCTGAGGTTATAAAAGGAATAATTCCCTCCATCACTTGGTTTTGTTGCAATAACTTCGTCCTGAGTGACACAAGACTCCAACTTCAAATTGTCATGTCGCTCGGTCCTGTAGACATGAGAAAAAAAGAAATTCTAAACCAATTCCAATTCCAATTCTAGAAATCCATCCTACAGCCGAACAACTGCATTAGAATTCAGACCAATTCCATTTCTCATAGGAATTGGAATTAGATGAATTCCAATTCTGCAATTCCATTTCCAGGGGGCCGAACGGACCGTAAGGGTCCGTTGGTTTCAACAACATTGATATTAAAGTATTGGATTTGAGAAAATGAAAGCCATTTCCGTTGTTCGTAGAAACAATTGTAGAGTGGAATTGAGTTTATAGTGGAAAGTCGTTGATATTCACAAAAAACTAAAAACTCATTGGTTCAATGTCCATCTTCAAGTGTGCATATTGAGATTGATAACATCGACTTTTCAAAAGAATAGTATTTTTTCAGCATAAATGCGATTTTTCGGACCAGACATGTTTTTTTTCGCCCGGACGAGACTTGTTTGCACCGACACGATTTTTATTGGCCAGGACATGATTTTTTCGCCCGGGTGCAATTTTTTTGTCGCGATTTTTTCGCCCGAGCGCGCTTTTTTCGCTCGGGCGCAATTTTTTCTCCCCGACGCGTTTTTTTCGCCCCGGACACGCTTTTTTCGCCCGAGCGCGATTTTTTCGCCCGAACGCGATTTTTTCGGCAAGGCGCACTATTTTCGCCTGGGTGCGCTTTTTTCGCCCGGACGAATTTTTTTTCGCCCGGGCACGATTTTTTCGCCCGGGCACGCTTTTTTTGCCGGGGCGCGCTATTTTCGCTCGGGCGCGATTTTTTCGCTCGGGCACGGTTTTTTCACTCCAATGCGATTTTTTTGCCCAGACTCGTTTTTTTCGCCCGGGCGCAAATTTTTTCGACCGGACACGATTTTTTATCCCCTACAAGTTTTTTTCGCCCATACGGGTTATTTTCGCTCGTGGGCGTTTTCTTCGCCCGGACTCGATCTCTTCGCTCGGGCGCGCTTTTTTCGCCCGGACGCGTTTTTTTCACAATTTTTTCGCCCGGGCGCGATTTTTTCGCTCGACCGCGTTTTTTTCGCCCGGACGCCATTTTTTCGCCGAGACGCGAATATTTCGCCCGTACGCAATTTTTTCGGCCGGACGAAATTTTTTCGGACAGACGCGATTTTTTCGCGGCCACGCGATTTTTTCGCCCGGACGCGATATTTTCGCCCGAAGACGATTTCTTCGCCCGGATGCGATTTCTTCGCCCGGACGCGATTTTTTCGCCCGAATGTGATTTTTTCGCCCGGACGCGATTTTTTTTCCTGGACAGGACTTTTTTGTCCGGACACGATTTTTTTCACCCGGACATAATTTTTTTGCCCAGAAGCGTTTTTTCGCCCGGACACGATTTTTTAACGTTGGAGCGAAAAAATCACGTCCGTGCGAAATTGTCCTGTCCAAGCAAAAAAATACCGTCGGGGCGAAAAATATCGCGTTGGGGCGAAAAGTTGTGTCCGAACGAAAAAGTCGTGTCTGGGCGAAAGAGTCACGCCCGGGCGAAAAAATCGCGAATGAGCGAAAAAATCGGCCCGGGAGAAAAAATCGCGCCCGGGTGAAAAAATCGCGCCCGGGCGAAGTAAACACTCGCAGGCGAAAAAATCAAGTCGGGGCAAAAAAAATCGCGTCTAGGTGTAGAGAGGAGGAGTAGCTCGATGGAGAGAAACATAGTTGGCCGAGAGATGAGCCGTAAAGGCGGAAGCCGGATCTGTCGTTGCCGGGGTGTCGCTGGAGGGTGATAGCTGGTGCAGGGGAAGCATCCTTGAAGCGACAGGTGTAGACACGGATAAGAGGCGGAGGAACCCGAGAGGGGGTAGGGAGAGAGGTGGTTGGAGATGGCAGGGAAGAGGACGTGACAAGTATAGCAGGTTGGGGAAGAGGAGGAGAGGAACTCGAAGTGGGTGAAGGTAAGTGGAAGGGCTGATCTTCGTAGAACGTGACATTCGCCGAGACGACCAACTTGTCATCAGAAGGAGAGTAGCAAACATACCCCTTTTGAGTACGAGAGTAGCCAACAAACACGCGGACTGCTGCCGAGCTAGGCGGATGAAGAAACCTACCCGTTATTCCAGTTGGTCGTCTGGTCGCAAGACCCCAACAAGCCGCGCGGACTACCCATTATTCCAGTGCTGCTGAAGAAATCTAGCCGCTGAACTGCAAGCCGCCTAACCGCGAGGTCGCCTAGCGGCCAGAACACGCGGACTGCTGCCACCAAACTAAACAAGTCACCCAGAGGTGGACAACTTATTTGAACAGGGAAGAAGTTGTAGAAGAAAAACCACTTAGTCGTAATCTGCGACCTGCTGTAAACCGTTGGTTGTTACCCACAGAGTCCGCACTGTCCCTGACCGCAGTCAAAACCAAGTTCCTGGCTTTCCAGCTCTATTCGCACAACCTGCACAACACAAACCGGTCAAACCTCTTCAAACCGCGCGGATAGAAAACCCTAACTGTAGCAACTCTCCGCGAGTTGACTTACTATTCACTCGGTACCATCTGATGTAATATGGGGTCCTATTTATTGGCGCGGAGAGGAGTGTGATCACTACCCTAGACGATAGGATAATCGCCCTATCCAGTGCGAACAACAAGTGTATCCGCAAAGGCTGCGGATACATACCAAACCGCTGCGACTTAGCCAAGATAGACACCGCCAAGCCCAGCCAGACTAGAACACCAAACAGGCGGACTCTGCGAGTCCCCCCCCCCCCCAATCTGCCCACTTGCGGACAAAGCTCCAGACCGCAGAAAGCGAACTCGCAATCAAGTCACACAAGACAGGCTGTTGCCGAGCTAGGCGGATGAAAAAACCAACCCGCATAGGCCACGCGTCCTCCGGACTAAGCCCACATGGACTTGGTCCAAATCCAGACCAAGTCCACACCACCAGACATCCCTGGTGCGAACAAAGTACCAGCGGATACAAAACAAGTCCGCATAAGACCGCCGAACTCCAGATCCAGCTGCACAAAACCGGCAACTGAGCGGATAACCATCCTATCCTCCTGAAACAACCTGGAAAACAAGCCGCAAAACACTGGCCGACCTAGCAAGTCGCCAGCTCTATCCGCTTATTCCGCCCGATATGATCACTGAAACTGTCGAGATTGTCTGCACAGTCCGCCCAAATAGCCCGCCAAGGCTGCCACTTCCACTTCAATAATTTCAACACTCCCCCTTGAAGTGAGAATTGGAGACCAGCCTTAGCAATCCCCGTAACTGAGTAAATGGCCCCTTCAAATGCGGCTTCGTGAAGATGTCCGCCATGTTGTCCTCACTCCACACATGTCCAACCACACAAGACCTCTCCAACACCTTCTCCCGAATGAAATGGTGTTCAATCTCAATGTGTTTGGTCCGCGCGTGACAAACTGGATTATTAACCAATTTCAGGGCACTCTCATTCTCACCGCGTAGCAGAGTAGGACCGCACACTTCTTCATGGACGCCCTCTACTAGCCTCCTAAGCTAGATGACTTCCCCAGCTGCCAAAGCTGAAACCATGTACACCGCTTCCATTGTAGAGATGGACACCAAATCTTACTTCTTACTACACCAAGAAATCCATGCAGATCTACATGTGAAGACATAACCGGATGTTGACTTCCGGTCGTCTGAATCTCCCACATAATCAGCATCTGTGTAGCCATGCAGGTTGAAACATGTGTCTCTTCTATAAAGGAGATCCATATCAGAAGTGGACTTCACATACTTCAGAATGCTCCTTGCCACTATCAGATGAGACTTCCGAGGTTCCGCCATATACCGACTTACTCGACCTACATCATATGCAATGTCTAGTCTCATAATCGTCAAATAGATAAGGCTCCCCACCAGAGCATGGAATACAAGAGGATCTAGAAGTATCCTCACCTTAACTTGTCGAAGCTTGATGCCAACCTCAAGAGGACTAGAGCAACTCTTACCTGCCCGCATGTCGAATCGCTGAACGATTTGATCCGTATAGCCCTTTTGGGAAACAAGTATGTCTCTCTCTTTCCTCTTCACCTCGAGTACAATAAAATGGTGGAGCTTACCCAAGTCCTTAATCTCGAACCGAATGGCTAGCTCTACCATGAGCCTAGCCACCTCCTCCTCAGAGTTTCCCATGACGATCATGTCATCCACGTACAACAACACTAAGACATGAAGCTCCCCCTTTTCTTGATGAACAAGATCGAGTCCGAATCCGAGGCAGAATATCCGCAGAACTGGAGGTACTCTGCGATCTTTCCATAACATGCCCTCAGAGCCTGCTTTAAACCATAAATGGCCTTCCGGAGTTTGCAGACATATCCTGGATGATCTTCAGACACGTATCCAGGCGGCTGAACTATGAAGATGTCTTTATTGATCTCGTAAAGAAAGACATTCTTTACGTATAAATGCCACATCTTCTAGCCCTGGCAAGACGCTAAAGTCATCACCACCCGAACTGAAGCCATCTTTGCCACAAGACTGAACGCCTCTTCATAGCCTTCTCCATACTGCTGAGAAAAACCTCGAGCTACAAGACGAGCCTTGTACCGCTCTATGCTCCCATCCACCTTCTTCTTCAGCTTGTAGACCCACTTGCATGTCACAGGAGTAATGTCATCGACCTTGGGCACAAGGTCTCACGTCTCATTCTTCCTGAGGGCAGCCATCTCCTCATCCATGACATCTTCCCACTCCTTGATCCCAGTAGCATCTTAAAATCTAGAAGACTCTCTCTCATCTAGAGGGCCTGCGAAGAAATAAGAGACCAAGTTCACCGCATTTTCTTCGCTATATCGAGCCGGTGGTTTGATGGTCCTCTTTGATCTCTAAAGGGTCTGACCCTTACTAATCACCTCAGCTGCTTCTTCTGAATCAGCTCCATTCCCAGGAAAACTTAGAACAACACTCCCCTGCTTCCTGAACTAGAAGCCTCCGCCCCTGAGCTAGAAACACCTGGAGCTCCTGGTGATACAGACGGCTCCACCAGAAGATCCTTAGCAGCCTCCCCCTGCTCTCCATCTGACCTGCTTTCTTGCAGCTCCACAGAGGAGCCACCTCCATATGACGTCAGCTCGTCGAAGACCACGTCGCTCAAAACCACGAACTTCTTCGTCACTGGATCCATACATTTCCACCCTTTCTTCCCCTCATCATAGCCTACAAAGACAAGCTTCCTTGATTTTGCATCCAACTTTGTCCTCAGAGCATCTGGAATGTGTACGTAGCAAGTACATCCAAACACAAGAAAGTGTCCAATGCTGGGCTTTTCCTTGAACATCATCTCAAAGGGAGACTTCATATTGATCGGACTCAGAGACATCTGATTGATGATATAAGATGCACAGACCATTTCTTCCGCCTAGAAAGACCTTGGAATGCCTTTAGCATGAAGCCAATACTTGCAAGTTTCCATCAGATGACGGATCTTCCGCTCTGCTACTCCATTTTGTTGTGGAGGATGGACACAAGTGAGCTCCCTTTGAATGTCGTGCTTCATGCAGAAGTTTGAGAACTCAGTTGAAACAAACTCACCTTTGTTGTTTGTTCTCAACTTCTTGATCCGCAGGCCAAGCCAACCCTCCACCAGCTCCTTGAACTCCACAAACAACCAGAATGCATCTGACTTATCCTTCATTAAGTACACCCAAGTGTACCTAGAGTAATCATCAATCAGGATCAGCATATACCTGCTGCCTCCAAGGCTAGCTGTGACGGTCGGACCCATCAGATCACCATGGATACACACTAATGGTGCTCTACATCTAGTCAACGAATTGTCAAATAAAAGGTGATGAGCATTTCCATATTGACATCCCGCGCAAACATGACCATTATCGAAGGATGACAACTTAGGCAAGCCTTTCACAAGGCTCTTCACTGTCATTGCTTTCAGGTTGTCCATCCCAATATGTCCCAGCCGCTCATGTCAGATAGCTGCACTATCGTTAGCTCTCATCCGATCAACATATGAGCTTGTTGATAACACAAACAAGTCCCTCATCCTTCTCCCTACATGAGCAATGTCAGCCTTAATCGCTGGCACGTTGCGGAGAAACTTCACTTCTGTTTGACCAAATAGAACGTGATAGCCTGCATTCACCGCATTGGTCACAGAGAAGTGGTTCTTCTTCATGCCCGGTACGTGATAGACACTCCTCGATGTGAGTGGACCATTATCACTACCCAAAGAAACTACACCCTCCTTCTCTAGTACATGAACAGTATCATCAGCAATTATGATAGCTTTGTTAACTGAGAATGTTCGTAGAGAAGAGAACTTTGACTCATCCCCAGTGTGGTGGTGAACACATCTTGAGTCCATGATCCAATCATCTTGGTAGTCAACGGTGGACAAGGCACAGACACATGTGCCCGTCATGACAGCACTTCCCCATCCAGCTTCCTCAGCACTGGACTCAGCCTCCTCCTTATCTGCAACTTGCCCAGGCTGCAGCTTGACCTTGTAGCCTCTCTTGAAGCGTCTTGACTGGTTGTATCTGTAGCACTTAAGCCACTCCTTCTTCTTCCAATCTCGCTTAGGAGAAACTCTCCCCTCTTGCTGATATGAAGTAGAAGGACCCTCACCAACATCAGACTTTTTCTCCCACCCCTTGTTCTTCCCTAAAAAGAATACCTCATTGCCTCCTTTAGAGACAGTAACTCCAGCCATCTGCCTTGCTAAGCTTTCCTGGGAAGCCAACAGGTTCTCCAACACCAACAAAGAAGGTTGAGTGGACCAGCCTTGAACTGAAGTGACGAAGGCCACATATTCCTTCTGCAAGCCGCGGATTATGTGTCTCTTCAGCTTTGCCTCATCAATAGGCCCATCAGAGTCCAGCGCTGAAATCTCAGCACACAAGTTCTTCATTTTCAAGAAGAATATTGAGATGGGTAGATCACCTTGAGTGGCCATTGCCAACTCATTTTCAAGAAATTGTAGCCGAGCTACGTTCTTTTTGTTGAACAACTCATCAAGGGAAGTCCAAATTTTTGCAGCAGACCTACATCCAATGATGTGGTCAAAGAGCTCCGATGAAATAGCCCGTTTGAGAGAAAACTTAGCTTTGGCATTAGTCTTCCTCCAAGCTTTCACCACATCAACACTAACACCCGTAGCAGCAGTAACCTCCTGATTTTCGTCTCCTCCGACGACTTCCCAAAGTTCCTCGCCCAACAGATAACTCTGCATACACAACTTCCATTTTTTGTAGTTAGTCGATGTAAGGAGTTCGATTCCAATACTTCTTGCATAATCTCCTTCTATAACAGATACTTTGGTTACTAAGACTCTCAGAAGCAGACAAGCAACGAACAGTTGATCACTGCCCAGCCTCTGATCCCTCTGATACAATTAAAAAATTTGTGATAGCGAAAAATGGGACACCAGGCGTAAGAACACTCAACCACACTAAGCCCAAGCAAGCCAAAAAAATAACTAGAAGAGTAAGAGTCTTGTACTAATCAAAAATATCTTTACACAGCGAGGCATATATGACGAAACATGATTGCCAATATATTCGATGGAGCAAGAAAATTACATGCATAAAAAAACCGTGCGGCCTCAAGGAATAGCTGTCGGCTCTGCTGCTAACCGCTAAGGAGTCCGCTGAAGCTGCTTGGTCACAAGACCGCAACAAGCAGCGTGGACTACCCGTTATTCCAGTGCTTATGAAGAACTCTAGCCACTGAAATGCAAGCCGCCTGACCGCGAGGTCTCCTAGCCGCTAGAATACGCGGACTGCTACCACCGAACTGAACAAGTCGTCTATAGGTGGACAACTTATTTGAACAGGGAAGAAGTTGCAGAAGAGAAACAGCTTAGTCGTAAGCCGCGACCTGCTGTAAACCGCTAGTTGTTACTCGCAGAATCCGCACTGTCCCTGACCACAGTCAGAACCAAGTTCCTGGCTTTCCAACGCTATCCACACAACCTGCACAACACAAACTGGTCAAATCTCTTCAAATCGCACGGATAGAAAATCCTAACCACATCAACTTTCTGCGAGTTGACTTACTGTTCACTCGGTACCATCTGATGTGATAGGGGGGGGGTCATATTTATAGGCGCAGAGAGGAGTGTGATAACCTCCCTAGACGATAGGATAACCACCCTATCTAGTATGAACAACAAGTGTATCCGCAAAGGCTGCGGATACACACCAGACCGTTGCGACTTAGCCAAGAGAGAGACCGCCAAGCCCAGCCAGACTAGAACACCAAACAGGCGGACTCAGCGAGTACCACCCCTGTCCGCCCACTTGCGGACAAAGCTCCAGACCGCAGAAAGCGAGCTCGCAGTCAAGTTGCACAAGACATACTGCTGTCGAGCTAGGCGGATGAAGAAACTAACCTGCGTAGGCCGCGTGCTCTCCGGACTAAGCCGACCTGAAATTGGTCCAAATCCAGACCAAGTCCACACCACCGGACATCCCTGGTGGGAACACAACACCAACGGATACAAAACCAGTCCACACAAGACCAGCGAACTCCAGAGCCAGCTGCACAAAACCGGCAACTGAACGGATAACCATCCTATCCGCCTAAAACAACATGGGAAACAAGCCGCAGAACACTGGCCGACCTAGCAAGTAGCCAGCTCTGTCTGCTCAGACCGCCCGGTCTGATCACCGAAACTGCCGAGATTGTCCGCACAGTCTGCCCGAACAGCCCGCTCCGGCTGTCACTTCCACTTCAACAATTTCAACACGAATTTCATGAGTATTACACAGCTTTTTACCCCTAAAACAGTGTAGCTTAGGGGGATCACTGTTGAAATTTGTGAAGTGAAAGTGGGTGATCGAGTAGTCCGGGCGGCCTGGGCGGACTGTCCGCGCGGACTGGAGCTGGAGTTCGGCGGGCTGGTGTTGGCTGTTTTTATGAATTGGATTCCGCGGACTGCGCGGACTGGTTGAGTCCGCCAGTGGCTGGCTGTATAGTGCGGGATGGTGTCCGTGGTCAGTGCGGACTGAGCCTTGGAGTCCGCGCGATCAGCATTTGGTCTGGAATTGCGGTTAGCCGCAATCTGGTAGCGATCTGGCCTTGGAGCTGGCAGACTGTCTTGGTGTCCGCCGATCTCGCGCGATCTTGCTGTCTGGACTTGCACTTCTGTGAAGTCCAGGGTTTCCGCATTGTCCGCTGTGATCGGGTGGTTGGCCTGTTGGTCGTGGACATTACGAGCTGAGTTGGTGTTCGCATTGTCCGCTGTGACTGGGCGGTTTGCCTGTGGTCGTGGACTTATGCGTGCGGACAGATGTTGTGTCCACTCTACATGCGGACTGGCATGGTGCTCAGCTAGTGGCACTCTTGCGGGTTTGGCGATCTATTCGCGAGTTTGGCTTGTCGGTGCAGACTTGGCGGACTGGCAGTGCTAGCTGCAATCAAGGGGCGGTAAGCCTATCTCATAGGGCGGTGATCACACTCCTCACCCCTCCTATAAATAGGACCCCCCGACTCGTCATTTGACAACATAGTGAACAGTAAGTTGGACTTGGGTTTAAGGCTGCGAACTCGTTTTTGTATCTGCGCGGATTGATTTGGCTTAACCGGTTGATGTGTGCAGGTGACGCGGCTAGCACTGTGAAGCCAGGAGCTTGGTTTTTACCTCGGTCAGGCTCAGTGAAGTTAGCGGACTGCTTTCAGCGGTTACCAGTTTTCTGCATCAACTTTCCCAGTTAAATAACCTGTCTGCGCGACCTCGCGGTCTCGGCGGGTAGACAGTCTGTTCCTCAGTTCAGAAGCAGCAGGTAGTTCTGCGAATAATGGCGTGTCCGCGCGACCTCGTGGTCTCGGCGGACTCCGTGTTCAGTTTGGCTTCAGCTCAGTTCGGGCGGTCTCTGCGGGCAGGCGGTCTCGGCAGTCTCAGTGTTTCTATCCGCCCGAATTGATTGTTGTTTCTGTTTTTTCATGTACTGGCGAAATCATGTCTCGCCACGTATACCTCGCCCTGTAAAGAAGATTGAAAAATTTTTGATCTGCTTGTTTCTGTCTATGCACTCTGGTTGCATGAGTATTCTTCCTATTTTCCGCATGTTCAAGTTGTGATCTGGGTAGTTCCAAAGATATTAATTTGGCGTTTAAGCTATCTTGTTGAGCTTCTTGAGAAAATTCAACATGGTATCAGAGGGAGGTTCAGTTGCTTGAGCGGTGATCAATGTTGAAGCCAAAAATGACCTTTGTGGAGTTCGGGGTCCCTAAAGAGGGGTGACCTCACACCTATCACACTCGGGAGGACGTCACAGACCAAAGACCTAGGAAACTATGAACAGACCCTCGGCTCTAGCGTGGAGGTCCCACCACACACCCGGAAGGTTGCTAGAACACTTTTCCTCCCTCACCAAGTGGCTGAGCTGGGCGCCTTGGAGAGCTCTCTATACTCTACCAAGATGAAGCTAAGGGAGGAGGAGGTAAGGAAAACTCAACTTCTCCAAAGGCACCCAAGGAGGTCTATTTATAGTTTTTCCAAGTCATGGGGGTAAAATGACAAAAAAGCCCTTAGGACAAATAAGCCTCAAGCCAATAGAAAAACTCCACACCGGGGGGTAAAGAGGTAATCCCCCCTCGAGGGCATAACGGTAAAAACATGGTCCGGAGAGAGATCCAAGGGCGGAAGGAGCCATACCCCTCGTCTCCCTGGGCACCCGAGACAAGCAGGGGACCCCCGAAGAACTGGGGAGCTGGGGGCAGGGGGAGACCCCGGCCCCCGACCGGTCTCTCCCTGCCAGGCCGCAAGGCAGGGCGAGAACCCGGCCCCAGGGCCGGTCTCTCCACGCTAGGCCCCGCCAGGCCGCGGGGCGGGGGCGAGAACTCAGCCCCGGGCCGGTCTCGCCCTGCCAGGCCCCGCCAAGTCGCGGGGAAGGGGCGAGAACCCGGCCTCGGGCCGGTCTCGCCGCGCCAGGCCTCGCCAAGCCACGGGGCGGGGGCGAGAACTCAGCCCCGGGCCGGTCTCGCCCTACCAGGCCCCTCCAGGTCGCGGGGGAGGGGCAAGAACCCGGCCTCGGGCCGGTCTCGCCGCGCCAGGCCCCGCCAGGCCGCGGGGCGGGGGCGAGAACCCGGCCTCGGGCCGGTCTCGCCGCGTCATGCCCCGCCAGGCCGCGGGCAGGGGCGAGAACCCAGCCCCGGGCCGGTCTCACCGCTCCTGGCCGCGCCAGGCCGCGGGGCGGGGGCGAGAACCAGGCCTCGGGCCAGTCTCGCCGCGCCATGCCCCGCCAGGCCGCGGGGCAGGGGCGAGAACCTGGCCTCGGGCCGGTCTCACCCTGCCAGGCCCTGCCAGGCCGCGGGGCGGGGGCGAGAACCCGGCCTCGGGCCGGTCTCGCCGCGCCATGCCCTGCCAGGCCGCGGGGAAGGGGCGAGATCCCGGCCTCGGGCCGGTCTCACCCTGCCAGGCCCCGCCAGGCCGCGGGGCGGGGGCGGGGGCGGGGGAGGGGGCGAGAACCCGGCCCCGGGCTAGTCTCGCCCCGCCAGGCCGCAGGGCGGGGGCGAGAACCCGACCCCAGGCATGTCTCGCCACACCAGGCCGCGGAGCAGGGGTGAGCCCCCGGCCTCGGGCCGATCCCGCTGCTCCCAACTCGCACCTACCAGGCCGGGGCGGGTGTCCTCCAACTTGTCGCACCCGCCCCCCAAAAAGGGGCCACCGGGGGGGGAGGCAAATTTTCCCTCCCCCTACTAGTATATTTCCAAGGTTAGCCAAAATTGGCCACCAAGAGTGTAAGATCTCTCAAAAGCTTAAAAACCTACAGTTGGTTCTGCGCCTGCCGTGAGGGCCCTACTCTGCGAATACGGGGTTGTACAATCAACAAGTTCTGTTGTTGCTCTGTGCTTCTAAAAGGTTGACCAGGATAGTGCCATGGATGGAGGTTTTGCAAGAGGTTTGAGAATTGAGCTTTTAACGCCGACTAACTTCAAGAAGTCGAAGTCGTGTATGAAAAGCTATCTTCTGGGCGAGGAGCTGTGGGAGGTCGTCGGTGGTGATGACCAGGTAGAAATTACAGCTGCGTTTGGAACTGCCGAGCAGGTGAGAGTGTGGAGGAAGACAAATGCCAAGGCTGAGTTTGCTCTCAAGCAGGCGGTGTCACCTGAGCTCTTTGATCACATCTTAGGATGTGAGTTTGCTGAGATATGGACTTCCCTTGATGGGTTATTCAATAGAAAGAATGTAGCTAGGCTATAATTATTGGAAAATGAGTTGACTAAGGCAACTCAAGGAGACCTTTCTATCTCTAGATACTTCTTGAAAATGAAGAGCTTGCGTGCTGAGCTTTCAACACTTGATCCTGATTAGCTGATCTCCGAGGCTAAGCTGAAGAGGCACATAATCCGCGGCTTGCATAAGGATTATGTGGCCTTCGTCACTTCAGTTCAAGGCTGGGCGACTCAGCCTTCTCTTCTGGAGCTGGAGAACCTGCTTGCTTCGCGGAGAGCTTGGCTAGACAGATGGTCGGGGTGACTGTCTCTGAAGGAGGTAGTGAAGCTCTCTTCACTGAGAAGAAGAAGAAGAGATGGGAAGAGAAGAAGAAGAAGACTGCGGCTGGAGATGAACCTTCATCTTCTAATCATCCAGAGGGGAGCTTTGCTCCTAATAAGGATTGGAAGAAGAACTTGAAGTGCTACAGGTGTCATCAGCCGGGTCACTTCAAGCATGACTGGAAAGTCAAGCTGCAGCCTGGGCATGCTCCAGGCAAGGAGGAAGCTTCCTCTAGCAATGAGGAAGCTGGTTGGGGTGGAGCCTTAATCACGGGCACTTGTGTCCGTGCTTTGTCCACCATTGACTTCGAAGACGACTGGATCGTGGACTCCGGGTATGGTCAATACCTCACCGGAGACAAGTTGAAGTTCTCCTCGCTGCAGGCTTACTCAGGTAACGAAGCCATCATCACTGCTGATAATACTATTCATACTTTAGAGAAGGAAGGTGTAGTGTCCATAGGTAGTATCAGGGTCCACTCACATTAAGGAGTGTCTATCACGTACCAGACATGAAGAAGAATCTCTTCTCGGTTATCAACGCAGTAGATGCAGGATATCAGGTTCTGTTTGATAAAATAGAGGTGAAGTTTCTCCGCAATGTATCAGCAGTTAAGGCTGATGTTGCTCACGTTGGAAGGAGAGTGAAGGACTTGTTTGTTTTATCAACAAACTCTTATGTTGTTCGCATGGGGGCCAATGATAGCGCTGCTATGTGGCATGAGAGGCTGGGGCATGTAAGGATAGATAAGCTGAAAGCTATGGCAAGTAGGAGCCTGGTGAGAGGCTTGCCTAAGCTATCATCCTTCAGTGATTGTCACGTTTATGCAGGATGTCAGTATGTCAAGTCTCACTGTATTCCATTTGATAAGTCATAAACGAGAAGCAAAGCACCATTACAGGTTATCCATGGTTATCTGATGGGACCAACCGTTACTGCTAGCCTTGGTGGGAGCAGGTACATGCTAGTCTTTATTGATGACTACTCAAGATACATTTGGGTGTATTTCTTGAAGGAGAAGTCTGAAGCCTTCCGGTTGTTTGTGGAGTTAAAGGAGCTGGTGGAGGGCCGACTTAACTTGCGGATCAAAAAATTTAGAATTGACAACAACGGAGAGTTTGTCTCCTCCGAGTTTTCTATTTTTTGTAGGAAGCACGGGATCCAGAGAGAGCTTACTTGTGCTCATACTCCACAACAAAATGGAGTTGCAGAAAGGAAGATCCATCATCTGACGGAGACTTGCAAATGTTGGCTTCATGCCAAGAGTATCCCAAGGTCTTTTTGGGGGGAGGGAATGTCTTGTGCAGCTTATGCCATCAATCAGATACCTCTCAGTCCGATCAACATGAAGTCTCCCTTCGAGATGTTGCTGAAGGAGAAGCCAAGTGTTGAACACCTTCGGGTGTTTGGTTTAACTTTCTACGTGCATGTCCCGGATGCTCTGAGGACAAAGCTTGATGCAAAGGCAAGGAGCTTGTCTTTGTTGGCTATGATAAGCGGAAGAAGGGATGGAGGTGCATGGATCCTGCGACGAAGAAGTTTGTTGTGTCAAGAGACGTGGTCTTTGACTAACTAACGTCATATGAAGGAAGCTCGGTTGAGCTACCGGAAGGCAATGTTGATGAAGGGCAGGAGGTGACTGCTGAAATTGTCCAAGAGGAGCTTGTTGTTTCACTAGCAGCTCCTGTTGCTTCTAGCTCTGGGACAGAGGCTTATGGTTCTAGAAGCAGGGGGAGCATTGCTCAAGGATTGCCTACAAATGGAGCTGAGCCTGAAGTAGCAGCGGAGGTGGTGAGCAAAGAGCAGCCTCTTAGAAGATCAAAGAGGATTATCAAGCCTCCGGCTCGGTATTGTACAACCCCGTATCCCGCGAGTGGTCGACAGGAGTTGAACCGGCCGGCTCAGACCAACTTGGACCCAGCATGCCGAGCCCGAGCTCGGCAATAGTCGAGCCGAGCTCGACGATGGTCGAACGAAGCCCGGCACGCCGAGACCGAGCTCGGGTGCGGAAACAGGGCTCGACGGTGGTCGAGCCAAGCTCGACGATCCTTGTGCCATTTTCAGTCTCTGTTGGAGCTCGGCGATCGCCGTGCCGAGTCCGAGCTCGACGATCGCCGTACCGAGTCCGAGCTCGACGATCGCCGTGCCGAGTCCGAGCTCGGCGGTAGTCAAGCCGAGCTCAGCGCTAGCCGAGCACAGTCCGCCGAGTGCGTGCTCGCCTAGGCCCAGGGCGAGGCGAGTCGGGCTCCTTGCCGAGCAAGTGCCCCCTCAGGTCCAGCTCGCATCTTGGCCATGGCATACTTTTACTATGTGGCCCCTTTTGGTTCGCCTGTAGTCCTCGAAAACAGTGAAGGTTGTATATTGGCAGGCCATCTTTTCCTATAAATAGGACCCAAGGGGTACCCCAGAAGGCACGCTTACGAATTCTCCGGCCTACTAGCGCTTTCTGAGGTACCTTAGCCCGGCATTTGGCTAAGGAGGGGAAGCGCTCTAAGATCTTCCGGGTGTGTGGTGGGACCTCCCCGCCGGGCCCTTGGTCTAGTCCTTGTTTCTTTTCTTTTCTTTGTCATTTACTTGCAGGAGTGAAGTAGGTGCGCGGCCACCCCTTCCCCAAGGGTTGAACTCCACAAGAGACCGGTTTTCCGGTTTCAACATTTTGGTGCGGTGAGCGTGGAGAGTGGTCAGCAGAGAAAACCTTCTACAGGCTCGATGACTGGAGAAGAAGGACAAGGATCAGGCAGGGGCAACTCGCCACCCCCTCCCCCACCCCTAGCAGCGAGTGTGCCGGCGGAGCTTAGGGAGGAGATCCTCGGGCTCGTCAGGACCGCCCTCGGCATGCGAGCTGAGAGTGCGACGCCGGCAGTCCCGGTGGTCGCCGCTCCCGCACTCGGCGACGACGCGCCGCTCAGGCGACCAGGGAAAGAACCCGCCGAGAGGGGCGAGCGCGAGTTCCAGGGGCGAGTTCTGTTCCCCGGCTCGGCCGCCGAGTACCACTTCGGCGAGACTGCAGGGAGGGAGTTCCCGACTCGCCCGGCTGAGGGGGGGAGCCCCTTCAGCGAGTTCGTTTCTTCAGCCCCAGTTCCCGAGGGGTTTCGCGAGCCGGAGATGACTTACTACTCCGGGAGAGGAGACCCGGTCCACCACCTCCAGTGGTTCGAGGACATGGTCTCCATTCGACAGATGTCAGACGGCTTCAAGTGCCGACTCTTCGCCATCACCCTCAGAGAAAAGGCGAGAGAGTGGTTCCACCAACTCCCGACCGGGTCCATCTACTGCTTTGAGGATCTGCGACGGGGTTTCATGCTGAGATTCACCACTTCTAAGAAGAGGAAGAGGGAGGCGGAGTCTTTGTTCCGCATCAAGCAGAGGGTGGGAGAGACCCTGGGAAGCTATCTGGACAGGTTCCAAGAGGAACTGTCCCAAGTTCAGGAGATGCCAGGGCACACCATGATGGTAGCCTTCACCCTGGGTCTCCAGTCCGGGTTCTTCGCAATGGAACTGAAGAGGTCACCTCCAGTGTCTTTTGAGGCACTCCTAGAAAGGGCGGCCAGGGAGGCCGAAATGGAGGCAGCACATCCAGAGTTTGCTCGAAGGTTGGCCAAGTGGGCCGTGGAAGAGGAAAGGCCAAGGGGTGGCCGAATTCAGGAGGAAAGGAGGGCTGAACCTCGGCAAAGGGAGCAGCCGCAGCAGCAGCCGCAACCCAGGTGGGTGCGTCAGGAGCAGACCCACCGTTTGGGATGGAGGCCAGAGTGGCAAGACCAGGCACCACGAAGGGGTTATCAGGGAGGAGATAACCGCCAGGGTGGCCGAGGGCAGTACAACCCCCAGGGGGGTAGGCAGGGTCAGAGACCCCCTCTCCCCGACCAGGAGGAGGCAATGGCAATTGCCATGAGGGGAAGGAGGAGAGGACAGCCGAGGAGAAGGAGGGAGGTCAGGGTGGACCTGCCCTATTGTGACTTTCATCAGGAAGAGGGGCACCTCACATCCACGTGCCCGGAGTTCCTCGAGATGAGAGGGAGAAGGGAACAGCAACAACAGGGCCATCAGGAAGTTCGGATAGAGGAGATCCGGCCTCGGGAGGAGGGGGATCGGTGCGAAGACCGGGTTGATGTGGGCACCCGGGGGAGGATCGGAGCGATCCACGGGGGGGCCGGGATCGAGGCCTCCCGTAAGTTAAGCCTCCACACTATGTACCGGAGGAGCGTTGGCTCCACATCCCAATCCCCTCCCCCGGAGGAGAAAATCACCTTCTCCAGAGAGGACTTGCCGGGTCACGAGGACCCCTTCTGCGATGCGCTGGTTATCCAGACAGCCATCGAGGATTTCACTGTCTCCCGAATCCTTGTGGACAATGGGAGTTCGGTCAACGTCATCTTCAAGAAGGCGTTCGATGCGATGAAGGTAGAGGCCAGGAGGGTGTTAGCCTCGGACGGGCCTCTGTTCGGCTTTTCAGGGGAGAGGAAAGAGGTCGAGGGAGGAGTGGGACTCCATGTCACTCTAGGGGGGCAGTCACGCAACTGCAAGTTTGTTATCGTGGACGCCCCTAGCAGTTACAGCGCCATCTTCGGGAGACCCCTCATCAGCGCCTTCCGCTGCGTCCCCTCGTCCTTCCACCAGTGTCTAAAGCTCAACGTCGAGGGGGTTCAGATCCGGGTTCGAGGAGACCCTAAGGAGGCAAGGGAGTGCTACGTCTCGGCGGTAAACTCCATCTCTTGGTTGGAGGGGGCCGAGGAGATGGGGCGGAGGTTGGAGGAGGAGCAGGAAGCTGACAAAGAAATGGAGGTGGAGTGCCGCGCTCAGGGGGAGGTCGCGGAAGAGACTCAGGGGTCGGCCGAGGCCATAGCCGTCGAGGAGGCCGAGGAAGAGGTCCTCGCCCCCGGAAGGGGAGGTATCGAGGAATGGGAGGAGCAGTCCCGTCTGGAGGCAGCGGAAGAGGTGGAGGAGATGGAGGTCCTCACCATTGGAGGTAGGGTGGAGAAGGTCCGCGTCAGCGGAGGCCTGACCCCGGAAGCTCAAGGCAGGATGCTGGAGTGCATCCAGAGGAACGTGGACATCTTCGCCTGGAGCGCCGCAGAGATGCCAGGGATCGACCCCGACGTGGCCTGCCACCGCCTCAACCTGGACCCGGAGGCTCCCCCCATCCAGCAGAAAAAGAGATCCGTCACGGACAAGCTCGCCGAGCCAATCAGAGAGGAAGTCGCCAAGCTCCTCGAGGCTGGCTTCATATCTGAAATCCAATACCCCGGCTGGGTCTCCAACGTTGTAATGGTTAAAAAAGGAGACGGCCGGTGGAGGATGTGTATCGACTTTTCTCTTCTTAATAAATCATGCCCGAAAGATTGTTATCCTTTGCCTCGGATCGACGCGCTGGTTGACTCAGCCGTCGGTTTCCCTGTAATGAGTTTTTTGGATGCTTTTTCAGGTTATCACCAAATCAGGATTCACCCCCCTGACGTCAAAGACGTCTCGTTCATCACGGGAGACGGATGTTATTGTTACAAAATGATGCCCTTCGGGCTAAAGAATGCAGGGGTTACCTATCAAAAAATGATGGATAGGGTCTTCCGAGAGCAGAAGGGGAGGAATCTCGAAGTATACGTGGATGATCTCATGGTCAAGAGCTTGGATGTCGACTCCCACATCCAGGACTTGGAAGAGACCTTCGCCACTCTCCGCAAGTTTAAGATGAGGCTGAACCCCTTGAAGTGTGTCTTCGGGGCAAGCCGGGGAAAGTTCCTAGGGCATCTTCTCACCCCCGCTGGGGTAGAGCCTAATCCAGATAAGGTGAGGGCAATCCTGGAACTAAGGTCGCCGCAAAATACCAAGGAAGTACAGCAACTGACAGGGAAGTTGGCAGGGTTGAGTAGATTCCTCTCCCGGGCCGGGGAGAGGTGCTCCTCGTTTTTCAAAACTTTGAGAGGGGGTCGAAGGTTTGAATGGACCTCGGAGTGCGAGGAGGCATTCCAGGCTTTAAAGAAACAGCTGACTCAGGCCCCCTGCTCCAAGGGCCCAAGGAAGGGGAAGACTTATCCCTATATCTAGGGGTCGGGGCTGAAGCCTTGAGTTCGGTTTTGGTTCGGGAAGAAGGGAAGAGGCAACTCCCCGTCTATTATGTAAGTCGGATATTGAAGAGGGCCGAGCTCCGGTACCCCATCCTGGAAAAACTGGCCTTCGCCTTAATCATCTCAGCCCGGAGGCTTCGGCCTTATTTCCAGGCACACTCAATCCGAGTAGTGACTGACCACCCCCTGCGCAACATCTTCAAGGGGGTAGAGCATTCAGGTAGGTTGGCCAAATGGTCAGTGGAGCTGAGCGAGTTCGACATCTCCTTCGTCCCCCGCCTCTCAATCAAGGCCCAAGCTATGGCTGACTTCCTGGCAGAGTATGTAGTCGAGGTGGCGGAGGAGAAACTCACTTGCCCTCTCCCCTGGAAAGTCAGGGTGGACGGTGCCTCGGGGAAGCATTCTTTGGGAGTTGGGGTCATCTTGGAAAGCCCCCAGGGGATAAAGATCGAGCAGACTGTGGTAGTGTACTTTCCTATCACCAATAACCAAGCCGAATACGAAGCCGTAATCGCAGGTCTGCGCCTGGCAAGAGACTTGGGGGTGCATGACGTGGAGGTCCTCACTGACTCCATGGTGGTGGCTTCCCAGATCAAGGGGGAGTTCGAGGCGAGGGAGCCCACCCTGCAGCTCTATTTGATGAAGGTAAGGGGAGTCATTGGGACCTTCCAGACATTCTCAATCAAGCACGTACCGCGAGGGGAAAACGAGCCAGTCGACCAGCTAGCAAAGCACGGCCCCCGGATGGGGGGCACCATTACGGATCTCATCCGACCTTCCATCGAGGAGGGGGAACTAATGGAAGTAGAACAGCACTCCTCATGGATGGATCCCTTCGTCACCTTCTTGTCCACCGGAGAATACCCGGAGGGAATGGACCGAAGAGGGCTCAAGCACAAGGCGGCATACTACCTCCTACGTGAGGGACAGTTGTACCGCAAGACCCTCTCAGGGATGTTGGCCCGTTGCATAGCCGAAAGAGAGGTGCACAAAATTTTGGAGGAAGTCCATTCCGGTGAATGTGGGAGTCATTCGGGGAGTCGGACCCTGGAAGGGAGAATCGTCAGGCAAGGGTACTTCTGGCCCACCCTCGGTCAGGACGCACCCGAATTCGCGAGAAAGTGTCATAAGTGCCAACTATATGCCCCGCTCCAGCTCCAGCCGGCTCAGAGGTTAAGAAGCATCATGGCACCATGGCCCTTCGCCATATGGGGGCTGGACCTCGTAGGACCTTTCCCTCAGGCCAGCGGTCAGAGGAGGTTTTTGTTGGTCATGATTGATTATTTTTCTAAGTGGATGGAGGTGAAGGCTCTAGCCAAGGTGACCTCTCAAGTAGTCAGGAACTTTATCTGGGGAGAGATCATCTGCAGGCATGGGCTGCCACAGGCTATCGTCACGGACAACGGACCTCAGTTCGCCAGCACGGAGTTCATTCGCTTCTGTGAACAGCTAGGGATTGACCTTCGGTTTGCTTCTGTCCATCACCCCAGGAGCAACGGGCAGGTGGAAGCGGCCAACAAAATCATCGTGAACCTCTTAAAGAAGAAAGTGGAAAATTTGAGGGGAAGCTGGGTGGAACAGCTCCCATCAGTCCTCTGGGCCTTGAGGACCACCCCCAATACGGCCACAGGGGAGACGCCTTTCAAACTCTCTCACGGCTGCGAGGCCGTTCTACCTGTCGAATTCGAGGTCCAGACGCCTCGGGTCGTCGATGCAGGAGTCGGAAGGGAAGAATGGAGGTCAGAAAATGAGGAGGAGCTTCGACTCTCCCTGGATATGGTGGAAGAACTACGCGACTTGTCCATCGTCAGGCAAGAAGAGGCCAAGCGAAGGATGGCCAAGTATTTCGACAAACACGTCCGTGTCAAGCAGTTCGTAGAGGGGGACCTTGTTTTGAAAAAAGTGGACGCGGCAGGGAGATCAGCCGCTGTGGGAAAACTCCACCCCAATTGGGAGGGCCCCTACATTGTGCAGGAGGTCTTGAAATCGGGGGGGTATCGCCTCCAAGATGTAAGAGGGGACACCCTCAGCCACACTTGGAGTGGCGACGATCTGAAACGTTTCTATCCTTAAAAATATTGTAGATATCTTGGCCTCATGAATAAAAACGAATCTCATTATCTCATCTTATGCTTTGGCAGAATAGTGAGGGTAGAGGGGCTCGCAGTTTAAACCCCCGAGAGGCAAAAATTTCTAAGTCTTCTCGCTCTGGGGTTAGGTCTCGTCGCTCCCCTGCCAGGCTCCCACCTAGCTGGCACGGCCGAGCCTCGATGGACATCGCTATGACCCTGGGGCTGAGCCCGGAGGATGTTCAACACCCGCCCTCAGGCTCTCACCTAGCTGACTGGCCCGGTGGTAGCACCCGGGAGAGGCAAAAATTTCTAAGTCTTCTCGCTCTGGGGTTAGGTCTCGTCGCTCCCCTGCCAGGCTCCCACCTAGCTGGCACGGCCGAGCCTCGATGGACATCGCTATGACCCTGGGGCTGAGCCCGGAGGATGTTCAACACCCGCCCTCAGGCTCTCACCTAGCTGACTGGCCCGGTGGTAGCACCCGGGAGAGGCAAAAATTTCTAAGTCTTCTCGCTCTGGGGTTAGGTCTCGTCGCTCCCCTGCCAGGCTCCCACCTAGCTGGCACGGCCGAGCCTCGATGGACATCGCTATGACCCTGGGGCTGAGCCCGGAGGATGTTCAACACCCGCCCTCAAGCTCTCACCTAGCTGACTGGCCCAGTGGTAGCACCCGGGAGAGGCAAAAGTTTCTAAGTCTTCTCGCTCTGGGGTTAGGTCTCGTCACTCCCCTGCCAGGCTCCCACCTAGCTGGCACGGCCGAGCCTCGATGGACATCGCTATGACCCTGGGGCTGAGCCCGGAGGATGTTCAACACCCGCCCTCAGGCTCTCACCTAGCGGACTGGCCCGGTGGTAGCACCCGGGAGAGGCAAAAGTTTCTAAGTCTTCTCGCTCTGGGGTTAGGTCTCGTCACTCCCCTGCCAGGCTCCCACCTAGCTGGCACGGCCGAGCCTCGATGGACATCGCTATGACCCTGGGGCTGAGCCCGGAGGATGTTCAACACCCGCCCTCAGGCTCTCACCTAGCGGACTGGCCCGGTGGTAGCACCCAGGAGAGGCAAAAATTTCTAAGTCTTCTCGCTCTGGGGTTAGGTCTCGTCGCTCCCCTGCCAGGCTCCCACCTAGCTGGCACGGCCGAGCCTCGATGGACATCGCTATGACCCTGGGGCTGAGCCCGGAGGATGTTCAACACCCGCCCTCAGGCTCTCACCTAGCTGACTGGCCCGGTGGTAGCACCCGGGAGAGGCAAAAGTTTCTAAGTCCTCTCGCTCTGGGGTTAGGTCTCGTCACTCCCCTGCCAGGCTCCCACCTAGCTGGCACGGCCGAGTCTCGATGGACATCGCTATGACCCTGGGGCTGAGCCCGGAGGATGTTCAACACCCGCCCTCAGGCTCTCACCTAGCTGACTGGCCCGGTGGTAGCACCCGAGAGAGGCAAAAGTTTCTAAGTCTTCTCGCTCTGGGGTTAGGTCTCGTCGCTCCCCTGCCAGGCTCCCACCTAGCTGGCACGACCGAGCCTCGATGGACATCGCTATGACCCTGGGGCTGAGCCCGGAGGATGTTCAACACCTGCCCTCAGGCTCTCACCTAGCTGACTGGCCCGGTGGTAGCACCCGGGAGAGGCAAAAGTTTCTAAGTCTTCTCGCTCTGGGGTTAGGTCTCGTCGCTCCCCTGCCAGGCTCCCACCTAGCTGGCACGGCCGAGCCTCGATGGACATCGCTATGACCCTGGGGCTGAGCCCGGAGGATGTTCAACACCCGCCCTCAGGCTCTCACCTAGCTGACTGGCCCGGTGGTAGCACCCAGGAGAGGCAAAAATTTCTAAGTCTTCTCGCTCTGGGGTTAGGTCTCGTCGCTCCCCTGCCAGGCTCCCACCTAGCTGGCACGGCCGAGCCTCGATGGACATCGCTATGACCCTGGGGCTGAGCCCGGAGGATGTTCAACACCCGCCCTCAGGCTCTCACCTAGCTGACTGGCCCGGTGGTAGCACCCGGGAGAGGCAAAAGTTTCTAAGTCTTCTCGCTCTGGGGTTAGGTCTCGTCGCTCCCCTGCCAGGCTCCCACCTAGCTGGCACGGCCGAGCCTCGATGGACATCGCTATGACCCTGGGGCTGAGCCCGGAGGATGTTCAACACCCGCCCTCAGGCTCTCACCTAGCTGACTGGCCCGGTGGTAGCACCCAGGAGAGGCAAAAGTTTCTAAGTCCTCTCGCTCTGGGGTTAGGTCTCATCACTCCCCTGCTAGGCTCCCACCTAGCTGGCACGGCCGAGTCTCGATGGGCATCGCTACGACCCTGGAGTTGAGACTGGGAGTTGGCCCGAGGAAAACTCCAGGGAGCGAGCTCGCCAGCCAAGACGGCAAGCTCGGAATATCCTACCCCCCCCACACTCTCTCTCCAGCTCGCTACTAAGGAAGCCCTGGTCCTGTCCCAGACCCAGGGGAAGGAAAGCGGCTCTCTCCAGCGAGCCTAGCCTCGCTCTAGCTAACTCGGCGAACGACACGCCCTGATGTCTAAGGCGGACGCCGGCAACATCTTGACCCAAGCGTATTTTCACTTGTCTGAATTATCAAAAATTTAAGGCGAGACATGGCGGGGGAAGGTGAGGCGCGAGTAGGATATGGCGCGAGCACGTGTCCTAGGGATTCGCCGCGAGCACCGAGGGAGCTGGTCCTAACTCAAGACATTCTACAGGCGAGGTCGCTCTACCAAGCGCGCGGGTATAATATCGCAAGTGAGCTTAAAAAGAAGATAGCAAAATTGTGCAAAATATCTTTGATTCATCATTACAAGTTTATAAGGCCCGCCTCGGCAGGGTGCAAAAAAAAAACAGAGAAGAAAACAAAAAGTTAACTCTCGCCCTCCCCCCTCGAGTGACGGTCCTCCTCGTCACCAAGCCGAGCGTCCTTTTCCCTCACCCCCGCAAAGAGCGAGTCGAAGCTATCTTCCTTCTCGCTGAGCGGGCTGGGCGGGAACAGGGTTGGCAGGAGCTCCCGGACGGTGACCTCCTCGCAGCCTTCCGCCAAAATCCCCGTCCCCCTCATGGCTTGTAGAAGACACTCGGCAGCCTCGACGGAGTTGACTCGCAGCCGCTCCGCGACGTCAGCCTCGCCAAACACCCGGGGCCTCTTGAAGGGGAAGGCCGGCTCGCTGGCGTCCGGGGGAAGGAGAGCGTCGGCTTGGCGGAGGACCTCTCCCAGGAGCCCCTTGTTCTTTTCCTTCAATTCCTCCACCTCCGCCCCCAGCCGGGCGGCAACAGTCTCCTGCTCCCGGGAATATGTCTTTTGCTCGTCGAGCTGGGCTTCCCGCTCAGCGAGCTGAGCCCGCAACTGAGCTACCTCGTCTCGCATCGCGTTAGCGGCTTCGGCGTTCCTGTAAGATTAAAAGTTCAGAACACGCGCAGGAACAATCTTAAGCAAGATAAATAGAGGTATCCAGTGATTACCAGGCCACCGACAGACTTCGCGAGTAGAGCGTCCGCGAGGCCGAACCGCCTTTCCGCGTCGACCGCGCTCTCCTTCGCCAGGTCGCGCTCCTGCTCGGCAGTCAGCAGGGCGTTGCTGAGCTGGAAGCCGCGACGGACCATCATGTGATGGAGCTCGAAGGCCCGCAGGTGAGCCTGCATCCCCTCGTAGCCGAGCTGACTGGGGGTCAGTTTCTTGTACGACTCGGTGCTGTCGCGGCTGTAGAGGCCGAAGCCGAAAGCGAAGGCGTGGGCGGTGGGCGGCCGGCGAGCTCCCCAGGAGGGGGCGCGAGTAGAGACGGAAACTCGGTGAGCCCCCTCGTCCCACTTCAGGATGGGCTCGCCAGCCGCATCCTTGCTCTTGCACCCCTTGCCGAAGTTGGGATGATCCTTCGGCAGACTGGGCTCGCGGAAGGTGTCCTCCCCGGTAGAATCGGAGGACGGCCCGCTCTTCTTCTTCCCCTTTCGGGGGGAGGAGGCTTCTTTCAGCGGACTCAAGGGCGGCTCGTCGGACAGAGCCTCCGGCGAGCTCATGAACTTGGTAGGCGACGAAGGATGGTGCAGCCGTCCGCGCGAGACCACCCTCGCCCTCTTCTTCTTGGGGAGCGAAGGCTCGCGGTGCGAGCTTGACCCCCCGGACTCCAGGCGCTTCCTGCCGGGGAGTTGGTCTCGCGCGTGCTCCTCGCGACAAGCCAGTGCCGCCGCCCGGGCCAGCTCCAGAGGATCTGAGAATATCCCCGAGTCGGCGAACGGCGGGTGCTCCGGCAGAACCCGTTCCCCTGCAGAGAAAGACAAAAAAAAGAGAGAGGGAAAAATGATATGAGATCCACCTTGATGAAGTTCGCGAGAGGACCGAGCGAGGTATACCTTCACCGGGGAGAACGGGTTGAAGCGAGTCAAGGCCGCGGCGGAGGAAGGCGACCTCGAAGTCCTTGTGGAGGAAAAACTTGTGGAGGTCGGCGTCGCTGCCAGACAGGGAAGGAGGACGATATATGTCCTCGCTCTTCTGCAGGGGGCGAAAGGGGATGTTGCCGAGCTCGCCCTTGATGAAGACGAGCCGGGTCATCCAATTGTGATTCTTGTTCGCTAGCTCGCGAACCTTGATGAAGGACCCGCCGAAGTAGGCGACCCCGTCGGGGGTAGCCTTGTAAGAGAACAACTTGCAGAACACCGCGAGGTTGAACTCAATTCGCTCCCGGCGGAGGAAGCAGGCGAACGCCACCATCATAGCGATGGCGTTGGAATTCAGCTGCGCGGGCACCGCGCCGTAGTACTTCAGGATCTG
This sequence comes from Platanthera zijinensis, assembly GCA_039513925.1. Lineage (NCBI taxonomy): Eukaryota > Viridiplantae > Streptophyta > Magnoliopsida > Asparagales > Orchidaceae > Platanthera > Platanthera zijinensis. The sequence goes on from CM077082.1 coordinate 36,414,042, forward strand.
GCGGATTTCTGGCCAGAGGGGGAGGCGCAGTCCCACCTCGAAGTGCGAGATGGGGAAGGCGAGCTCACCCTCCGGGAAAGAATTGATGGCTTCATGCTCGGCGGGCCTGCGAGCCTGGAAGCCGGGGGGGACGAACGCCGCCGTGAACTCGACGAGCTCCTCCTCTGTAATGTGCCCCTCGAAAAAGAAATGGTCAACAAAGTGCTGAGCGCACTTAGACCGACCGTCCGCGTCAGGGTTGGTCTTAACCATGGTCGCAGGGAAAAAGAAAACCGCGAGCTCGGGAAGACAGAGACGAAGCAAGGATTCGAAAGCAATAAAAGCGTGCCTCGGGGGTAGGTGAGAAGGTCTATTTATAGAAGAAGGTAAAGAAGGGCGAGAGGGAGGGCGAGTCGGCCGATCGGTCCGGTCTCGCCGCGCCACCTCGCCATCCTCTCCTCGCAAGTTCTGCGAGCCGGCCAGGCCCCGAAGGGGGAATTCGAAAAGACTCACCAAAATATTGAAAAAACATCTACATATACAAAGTGGTTGAAAAGTTATTCCAAGTTATTACAGGCAGACCATTCAGAGCAAATAAAAGAAAAAATATAAATAAGGGCGCGAGGACCATGCGAGGGCGGGGGCGAGTACCGGCCGACTGACAGAGGAGCCGTTTCATTCTCCCCGGTCTCGCCGGCCCGCCGTCGCAGGCCGTCGCGCATGAAGTTCACGAAGTCGCCCCATGTTCCTATTTATCACCCGCAGGTTCTCGTCAATTTCGTCCATCAGCACCAGGGAAGACGCCTCCTCGAACGCCAGGCTGACTCCAGCACCGTCCGCGAGACGCGAGCACTCCCACTGCAGCCTGTTGTTGTCCTTCCGAAGGTCGTGGAGCTCGCGCACCAGCTTCTTGAGAACCTTCCGCTCCCGTCTCGCGCGTTCAGGGCTGCCCACCTCGGAGTCCAGGAAGGCGTCCAGGGCGCTTGGAGAAGGGAGGGGCGAGTAAGGAGGTCGATCCACGGACTCGCCGTCCTCCGTCCGCCCGGGAAATTCTGGGTGAAGAACTGGAAGACGGTCAGAAAAGCAAATATCCACGGAATAGAAGAGCAATGCCGGAAACTTACCGCGCGAGCCTGGCTCCTCCGGGTTGGCGCGAGGAGAGAAGTGACGCAGGTCCTTGCCACGCCCCGGCAGTTCTTGAGGAGCAAGTTGGTAGCCGGGAACAGGGATAATCCCGGCGCCTCTCCCCACGACCAGGGATCCAGGGGAGGGTTGCCGGGAAGGGAGGCGACTCGGCGACGCCGGCTCTCGCGAGCCCGGCTCCTTAACCTCGGGATCCTGCCGTGGCGAGTTGACGGGAATACTTTTGGCCCGAGGGGTGGATGCTTCGCCGCTGTTCTCCCGGTCGGAAGACAATTCCACTAGATTTTTGGCAGAAGAGCCAAGAACTGGCTGGTTGGAGGAACCGGCCCCGTTCCCCAAGGCGGCAGTAAAGTCGGCCAGAATGGGTTCGGCCCCCGGGGGAAGGGGCTTCGCCCGCTTGGCCGAGCCAAAATCGGCAAAACGGCGAGCAGGGGCCTCAAGGTTGGTCAGCCCCGCGCCTGGGCAGCGATCTCTTCGCGGGAACGTGCGAGTCGCTCTAAGACTTCCTTGGGGAGCGGCATCTTGACAGAATTTGGGGAAGGGCAAAGGTCAGCCAGATGCGCAGGGGTACATATATATAGCTACCTATGGGGCCTACCAGAAGATTCCTTTTTGCCCCTGTCGCACTCGCCGGATCCTATGGGGTTGGATGTTTCTTTCCGAGCTTGTCCCAACCTCGTAAAGAGCGGAGATTATATACAACCCCATATCCCGCGAGTGGTCGACAGGAGTTGAACCGGCCGGCTCAGACCAACTTGGACCCAGCATGCCGAGCCTGAGCTCGGCAATAGTCGAGCCGAGCTCGACGATGGTCGAACGAAGCCCGGCACGCCGAGACCGAGCTCGGGTGCGGAAACAGGGCTCGACGGTGGTCGAGCCAAGCTCGACGATCCTTGTGCCATTTTCAGTCTCTGTTGGAGCTCGGCGATCGCCGTGCCGAGTCCGAGCTCGACGATCGCCGTGCCGAGTCCGAGCTCGATGATCGCCGTGCCGAGTCCGAGCTCGGCGGTAGTCAAGCCGAGCTCAGCGCTAGCCGAGCACAGTCCGCCGAGTGCGTGCTCGCCTAGGCCCAGGGCGAGGCGAGTCGGGCTCCTTGCCGAGCAAGTGCCCCCTCAGGTCCAGCTCGCATCTTGGCCATGGCATACTTTTACTATGTGGCCCCTTTTGGTTCGCCTGTAGTCCTCGAAAACAGTGAAGGTTGTATATTGGCAGGCCATCTTTTCCTATAAATAGGACCCAAGGGGTACCCCAGAAGGCACGCTTACGAATTCTCCGGCCTACTAGCGCTTTCTGAGGTACCTTAGCCCGGCATTTGGCTAAGGAGGGGAAGCGCTCTAAGATCTTCCGGGTGTGTGGTGGGACCTCCCCGCCGGGCCCTTGGTCTAGTCCTTGTTTCTTTTCTTTTCTTTGTCATTTACTTGCAGGAGTGAAGTAGGTGCGCGACCACCCCTTCCCCAAGGGTCGAACTCCACAAGAGACCGGTTTTCCGGTTTCAGCAAAGATCCACGGACTCGCCGTCCTCCGTCCGCCCGGGAAATTCTGGGTGAAGAACTGGAAGACGGTCAGAAAAGCAAATATCCACGGAACAGAAGAGCAATGCCGGAAACTTACCGCGCGAGCCTGGCTCCTCCGGGTTGGCGCGAGGAGAGAAGTGACGCAGGTCCTTGCCACGCCCCGGCAGTTCTTGAGGAGCAAGTTGGTAGCCGGGAACAGGGATAATCCCGGCGCCTCTCCCCACGACCAGGGATCCAGGGGAGGGTTGCCGGGAAGGGAGGCGACTCGGCGACGCCGGCTCTCGCGAGCCCGGCTCCTTAACCTCGGGATCCTGCCGTGGCGAGTTGACGGGAATACTTTTGGCCCGAGGGGTGGATGCTTCGCCGCTGTTCTCCCGGTCGGAAGACAATTCCACTAGATTTTTGGCAGAAGAGCCAAGAACTGGCTGGTCGGAGGAACCGGCCCCATTCCCCAAGGCGGCAGTAAAGTCGGCCAGAATGGGTTCGGCCCCCGGGGGAAGGGGCTTCGCCCGCTTGGCCGAGCCAAAATCGGCAAAACGGCGAGCAGGGGCCTCAAGGTTGGTCAGCCCCGTGGCCTGGGCAGCGATCTCTTCGCGGGAACGTGCGAGTCGCTCTAAGACTTCCTTGGGGAGCGGCATCTTGACAGAATTTGGGGAAGGGCAAAGGTCAGCCAGATGCGCAGGGGTACATATATATAGCTACCTGTGGGGCCTACCAGAAGATTCCTTTTTGCCCCTATCGCACTCGCCGGATCCTATGGGGTTGGATGTTTCTTTCCGAGCTTGTCCCAACCTCGTAAAGAGCGGGGATTATGTACAACCCCGTATCCCGCGAGTGGTCGACAGGAGTTGAACCGGCCGGCTCAGACCAACTTGGACCCAGCATGCCGAGCCCGAGCTCGGCAATAGTCGAGCCGAGCTCGACGATGGTCGAACGAAGCCCGGCACGCCGAGACCGAGCTCGGGTGCGGAAACAGGGCTCGACGGTGGTCGAGCCAAGCTCGACGATCCTTGTGCCATTTTCAGTCTCTGTTGGAGCTCGACGATCGCCGTGCCGAGTCCGAGCTCGACGATCGCCGTGCCGAGTCCGAGCTCGACGATCGTCGTGCCGAGTCCGAGCTCGGCGGTAGTCAAGCCGAGCTCAGCGCTAGCCGAGCACAGTCCGCCGAGTGCGTGCTCGCCTAGGCCCAGGGCGAGGCGAGTCGGGCTCCTTGCCGAGCAAGTGCCCCCTCAGGTCTAGCTCGCATCTTGGCCATGGCATACTTTTACTATGTGGCCCCTTTTGGTTCGCCTGTAGTCCTCGAAAACAGTGAAGGTTGTATATTGGCAGGCCATCTTTTCCTATAAATAGGACCCAAGGGGTACCCCAGAAGGCACGCTTACGAATTCTCCGGCCTACTAGCGCTTTCTGAGGTACCTTAGCCCGACATTTGGCTAAGGAGGGGAAGCGCTCTAAGATCTTCCGGGTGTGTGGTGGGACCTCCCCGCCGGGCCCTTGGTCTAGTCCTTGTTTCTTTTCTTTTCTTTGTCATTTACTTGCAGGAGTGAAGTAGGTGCGCGGCCACCCCTTCCCCAAGGGTCGAACTCCACAAGAGACCGGTTTTCCGGTTTCAACAGGTATTGCGATGAGAATACAGTGAGTTTTGTCTCATGTTTCTTTGCAGGCCCTCTGGATGAGTGAGAGCCTTCAAAGTTTGAAGATGCCACTGGAGTGAAGGAGTGGGACAATGCCATTGATGAGGAGATGGCTGCCCTCAGGAAGAATGAAACTTGGGACTTGGTGCCCAAGGTGGATGACGTTACTCCTGTTACTTGGAAGTGGGTTTACAAGCTGAAGAAGAAGGCAGATGGAAGCATCGAGCGGTACAAGGCTCGCCTTGTTGCTCGAGGATTATCTCAATAGTACGGCGAGGACTATGAGGAGACGTTTAGTCCGGTGGCGAAGATGACTTCAGTACGAGTGGTGATAGCTTTGGCGGCCTGTCAGGGCTGGAAGATATGGCAGCTGTATGTAAAGAACGCTTTTCTTTATGGAGAGATCGACAAGGACATCTTCATGGATTAGCTACTCGGTTATGTTTCTGAAGAACATCCGGACTACGTCTGCAAGCTCAGGAAGGCCCTTTATGGGTTAAAGCAGGCTCTGAGAGCATGGTATGGGAAGATTGCAGAATATCTTCAATTCTGCAGCTATCTTGCCTCCAACTCAGACTCAAGTCTGTTCATCAAGAAGAAAAGGGAGCTTCAGGTCCTGGTTCTGTTGTATGTTGATGACCTGATCATCACAGGGAATTCAAAAGAGGAGGTTGCAAGACTTAGGTCCGAGCTTGCTATTCGCTTCGAGATGAAAGACTTGGGGGAGCTTCATCACTTTGTTGGTCTCGAAGCAGAAAGGAAGGAGAATGGGATTCTTGTTTCACAGAAAAGTTATGCTGATCGGATTGTGAGACGATTCAGCATGGAAAGGGGAAAAAGTTGCTCTACTCCGTTGGATTCTGGCTTGAAGCTTCGACGAGATGAGGGAAGGATTCTTCCTGATCCCTTGGTGTTCCGAGCTCTGGTGGGGAGTTTAATCTACCTGACGATTACAAGGCCAAACATTGCTTATGTTGTTGGCCGAGTAAGTCGGTATATGGCGGAGCCAAGGAAGTCTCATCTGATGGCGGCGAAGAGTATTCTGAAGTATGTGATGACGACTTCTGATATGGGACTCCTTTATAGGAGGGACTCGAGCTTTTCTTTGCTAGGTTACACGGATGCTGATTATGGGGGTGATTCGGATGAGCGAAGGTCAACTTCTGGTTATGTGTTCACTTGTGGATCAGCGGGCATCTCGTGGTGTAGCAAGAAGCAGGATTCAGTGTCCGTCTTTACTACGGAAGCAGAGTATAAGGCTTCGGCCTTGGCAGCTCGGGAAACCATTTGACTAAGAAGGCTAGTAGAGGACGTCCATAAGGAAGTGCAAGATCCCACTCTGCTCCGAGGTGACAATGAGAGTGCTCTCAAGCTGGTGAGCAATCCAGTTTGTCACGCAAGTACAAAGCATATTGAGATCGAGCACCATTTCATTCGGGAAAAGGTGTTGGAGGGATCTCTAGTGGTCGGGCATGTTCGGAGTGAGGACAATATTGCTGACATCTTCACAAAGCCGCTGTCGAAGGGGCCTTTACAACGACTTCGAGGTTTATTGGGCTTGATCACCACTTCTCACTTCAAGGGGGAGTGTTGAAATTTGTGAAGTGAAAGTGGGTGATCGGGTAGTCCGGGCGGCCTGGGCGGACTGTCCGCGCGGACTGGAGCTGGAGTTCGGCGGACTAGTGTTGGCTGTTTTTGCGGATTGGATTCTGCGGACTGCGCGGACTAGTTGAGTCCGGCAGTGGCTGGCTGTGCAGTGCGGATGGTGTCCGCGGTCAGTGCGGACTGAGGCTTGGAGTCTGCGCGATCAGCGTTTGGTCTGGAGTTGCGGTGAACCGCAATCTGGTAGCGATCTGGCCTTGGAACTGGTGGACTGTCTTGGTGTCCGCCGAGATCGCGCGATCTTATTGTCTGGACTTGCACTTCTGTGAAATCTAGGGTTTCCGCATTGTCCGCTGTGACCGGGCAGTTGGCCTGTTGGTCGTGGACATTGCGAGCTGAGTTGGTGTCCGCATAGTCCGCTGTGACCGGGCAGTTTTCCTGTGGTCGTGGACTTGTACGTGCGGACAGATGCTGTGTCCTCTCTCCATGCGGACTGGCATGGTGCTCAGCTGGTGGCGCTCTTGCGGGTTTGGCGATCTGTTCGCGAGTTCGGCTTGTCGGTGTGGACTCGGCGGACCGGCAGTGCTAGCTGCGATCAAGGGGCGGTTAACCTATCTCATAAGGCGGTGATCACACTCCTCACCCTGCCTATAAATAAGACCCCCCGGCTCGTCATTTGACAACAGAGTGAACAGTAAGTTGAACTTGGTTTTAAGGCTGCAGACTCGGTTTTTGTATCCGCGCGGATTGATTTGTCTTAACTGGTTGCTGTGTGCAGGTGACGCAGCTAGCACTGTGAAGCCAGGAGCTTGGTTTTGACCTCGGTCAGGCTCAGTGAAGTTAGCAGACTGATTTCAGCGGTTACCATTTTTCTGCATCAACTTTCCCAGTTCAATAACCTGTCCGCGTGACCTCGCGGTCTCGGCGGGTAGGCGTTCTATTCCTCAGTTCAGAAGCAGCAGACAGTTCTGCAAATAACGGCGTGTCCGCGCGACCTCGCGGTCTCGGCGGACTCCGTGTTCAGTTCGGCTTCAGCTCAGTTTGGGCGGTCTCGGCGGTCTCACGGTCTCGGCGGTCTCAGTGTTTCTGTCCGCCCGAATTGATTGTTGTTTCTATTTTTTCATGTACTGGCAAAATCATGTCTCGCCACGTATACCTCGCCCTGTAAAGAAGATTGAATTTTTTTTGATCTGCTTGTTTCTGTCTATGCACTCTGGTTTCTTGAGTATTCTTCCTGTTTTCCGCGTGTTCAAGTTGTGATCTTGGTAGTTCCAAAGATATTAATTTGACATTTGAGCTACCTTGTTGAGCTTCTTGAGAAAATTCAACAATCACTACGGACTACTCTCTACTCATGCCCCAAATTTATCAGCCCCCAGCTAGAATCTTACACTATCCGCACGACCGGAGCAATTTATCCCAAGCTAAAACAACGGTTGCAGAACTGAAACAACCAATTGTCGGAAGACTTTATATGAGCTTACCTCTTTTTAATTTTAAAAATTTCAAACAAATCTGCAGTGCTTTTAATTCGGGTAACCCCGCCTAACCTGTACACATACAGCATCGCTTTTATAAATAAAGATATAGAGAGCATACAAATCTTTATAAAGATGTTGTTGAGAGTAGTTGTTGTTTAGTGTTATGAGTTTGATATAGAGCTTATGGGTTCGATGGAATGCATGTATAGGTTCTTATATGGTATTGCTAAGGCCCAACGGCTATTTCCATGTTACCTGATTGAGAAGAGAAAGAGATTAAAAAGGTTATACATGCAGAAAGCTGAAACTAATTGAATGAAAATGAAAGAGGACGGCCTTCACTATTTTCGTGCCATTTTTATAAACAAATGTCGCAGAGTTTTCCAAAAAAGCTTTCTTCTGCGGCGATTTAGTTGAGCTCTTCTTCAAGGAAGCGCCATCGTAGAAATGTCGGCTTTTTAAACGCACCGCTAAAGGCATTAAAAACACCAATGTGGGTTTAATTTATTGTAGTTTTTGTTGCAGCCGGTGTTGGAACATTTTAATGAGGATGGTCAAGTAGTATTGTATCTAGCGATGAAGAAGAGGCCAATATGTGCCTTATGGGGAACTGCCACGAGACATCTGGCGATGAGTGTTGTGTCCAGAGCGATACTGAGGTACTACCTTCTTCTCATGATGATCTCTGTATTAAATATGTAAAAATTTGCACATTTTCATAAAAGCTTAAAAGAAATTGATCTTTTAAAATATGAAAAAAATCTTCTTAAACAAAATCAAAAATTAAGTAAGGAAGTGAAAACATTTGGGAAAGAGAAGATTTCTTGCCAAGAGTTTGATTACTCTTTGGAAAGAATAAAAGAACTTGAAGATGCCCTCTCTAAGTCCTACTCCGATGTAAAATCTCTCAAACTTTAAAAGGGGGACTTAGAAAAGGGCCTAAAATCTTCTCACCCAAATTGATCCCGAGAAGAAAAATTTTGCAAATAGGTGTGGAGTCCTAGTCAAGAAAACACCTCATTAAAAACCCAAATCAATGATCTAACCATGGCTATAGAAAATTTTGAAATTGGTCAAAAAATGTTGGACATGGTTCTAACAAACTAGCGCCATGGAAATACGAAATTCGGATTAGGTTATGGTCCCTATCACTATTGCCGACAGTAACATCTACCGCTAACGGTGGTAGCAAAAACAATAAACCGTCCTCTAAAAAGTCTTCCTATAATTCTGATTACTCCCAGTCCTCCAACAAAAATTCAAAATAGAAAAGGGTCTCAACCCCCTTTATTTCGTGTAACAAATGCCTTCACTTTGGTCATACCTCTGGGTCTTGCAGGAGAACAGGACATTGTACATTGAAGCAAATCTGAGTGCTTAAGGTTTCCACCTACTCTATGAGAGGAACCACTTGGATATCCGGATCTTTACTCTCATCTTCTTGTTAGGTATGTTGGTAGGCTAAGGACAAAAGAGACATGTGATACCTGGACTCTAGATGCTCCAAACACATGAGGGGCGATAAAGCAAAGTTTCTTAGCCTAACAAAGAAGAAAGGAGAGATGATAACATTTGATGTTAACAGAAAGGGAAGGATCATGAGAATTTTGTATAGTAGGTAACGACTCTTTTTCCCTTATAAATGTTTTGTATGTAGAAGACTTGAAACAAAACTTAATATCTATTAGCCAACTCTGTGATAAAAGTTTAAACATTTTAATTGAGTTATACACAAATCTTTGTAAGATTATAAATCCTAAGTCTAATGAAGTTGTACGTACCCACTGCACAAAAAACACCTAATGTATATATGATTTTTTTCATGATCATTCACTTGCTACTTTAAAATGTTTGATTTCAAAAAATGATGAACATTAATTATGACATAGGTGACTTGTCCATTGTAATACCAACTTGATCTTAAAATGATTTAAAGATAAATTAATTAGAGTTTACCAACACTACATGATAATTTATCCTCACTTTGTCTGTCATTTCAAAAAGGAAAATTCTCGAAAATATCTTTTAAAAACAAAAATGATATTTCTACGTCTAGACCACTTCAATTAATTTACATGTATCAATTTGGACCAATAAGCACTACTAGTGTATGTGGTAGAAAGTACACTTATGTTTTGATAGATGATTACTCTAGATTTTGGTGGAAACTTTTTCCCACCTTTAACTCTGATGTGTTTACTAAAATTTCAAAATTGTGCAATCGAATACAAAATAAACTTGATTTAAAAATTAAATGTATCCGATCGGATCATGGAGGAGAGTTTGAAAATGAAAAAGTGACTAATTTCTGTGACAACTTAGGCGTGAAAAAGTGACTAATTTTTGCTCCACGCACCCTACAACAAAACGGTGTGGTGGAGGGAAATAATAGAACCCTTCAGAAAATAGCACGGACCATGCTATCTATGGACTGCCTTGATCATTTTTAGCCGAAGCGGTAAACACTTCGTGTTATATAATAAATCGAGTCATGCTTCCCCCAATTTTAAAATTAACACCATATGAGCTTTATTATCAAAAGGAACCAATGTATCTTACTTTAATGTTTTTGGATGTAAATAATTTGTTTTAAACACCAAAGATGCATTAGAAAAATTTGATGAAAAATCTGATGAAGGAATATTTTTTGGATACTCTTCAACCAGTAAAATATATATGATATATAATAAAAGGTCTAAAATGATTGAAGAGTCCATTCATGTTAGATTTGATGAATTTTCTCCGTGTGTAGATCCTATAGTGACAGGAAACAATGAGGAACTCTCTTCCCCTCTAGAGCATGAGGATCATGCATCACTTGAAGTCGATGAAGAGAAAGAAGAAGTACGAGAAGAGTACGCGCCACCAAGCATGATAAAATTCTCAAAGGACCATCCAAAGGAGCTTCTCATTGGAGAACAGTCGAAAAAGATAACAACTCGCTCTTCCCTACATGAAACTTTCTCAAATATATGTTTTGTTTCTGAAATTGAATCGAAAAATATTTTTGCCGCCTAAAATGATGAATTTTGGTTTATGAACGAGAAATTAAGACAATTTGAACGCAATAGAGTTTGAAAACTTATATAAAGACCATAAATTATCATGTTGTAGGCGTAATGTGGATTTTTAAAAATAAACTCGATGGTGAATCTCGGATTACTAGAAATAAAGCTAGACTAGTCGCATAATGTTTTCTCAAATTGAAGGGGTAGATTTTGATGAAACTTTTGCACCATTTGCTCACTTATAATCCATTAGAATTTTATTAGCTTTTACGAATTATGAAAGATTTAAATTATTTCAAATTGATGTAAAAAGTGTTTTTTTAACGGGATAATTAAAAAAGAAGTATATGTTGAGCAACCCCCCGAGTTTTATAAATGAAATTTTTTTAATCATGTCAACAAGTTAGAAAAGGCGATGTTAACCCCAAAATCGGCGATCCCTCCCAAGGTCTCTAGCTCGCAAGTCGCGACCCACTCAGGGGAACCCCCCGAGGATCGCGATCTGCCTCGGCCTTCCCTTTTTCTTTTCCCATGCGGTTTGGCCAGGCTAACCATGCAACATGCTACCTTGCAGGGAGGCAGCCTATGTCAGCTCGCAGGATCGACCTGCTGGAGTCAACTCTCGATCAGCGCCATCGTCGCGGACTCAGCAAGCCCCTCCAGCACAGCTGACCGTCAACCCTAGGAGGGCGGCCTGCTCCTCAGGTCGCCAGCCTAAGTAGGCGGCCTGTTCCAGGCCGTCGTCGCTCTGGGCGGCCTGCCCCAGGCCGCCAGGTAAGTGGGCGGCCTGCTCCAGGCCGCCGCCGCCTTGGGCGGCCTGCTCCAGGCCGCCGCCGCCGTGGGCGGCCTGCTCCAGGCCGCCGCCGCCTTGGGCGGCCTGCCCAGGCCGCCAGGCAAGTGGGCGGCCTGCTCCAGGCCGCCGCCGCAGTGGGCGGCCTGCTCCAGGCCGCCGCCGCCTTGGGCGGCCTGCTCCAGGCCGCCGCCGCAGTGGGCGGCCTGCTCCAGGCCGCCGCCGCAGTGGGCGGCCTGCTCCAGGCCGCCGCCGCCGTGGGCGGCCTGCTCCAGGCCGCCGCTGCCTTGGGCGGCCTGCCCAGGCCGCCAGGCAAGTGGGCGGCCTGCTCCAGGCCGCCGCCGCAGTGGGCGGCCTGCTCCAGGCCGCCGCCGCCTTGGGCGGCCTGCTCCAGGCCGCCGCCGCCGTGGGCGGCCTGCTCCAGGCCGCCGCCGCCTTGGGCGGCCTGCTCCAGGCCGCCGCCGCCTTGGGCGGCCTGCCCAGGCCGCCAGGCAAGTGGGCGGCCTGCTCCAGGCCGCCGCGCCTTGGGCGGCCTGCTCCAGGCCGCCGCCGCCGTGGGCGGCCTGCTCCAGGCCGCCGCCGCCTTGGGCGGCCTGCCCAGGCCGCCAGGCAAGTGGGCGGCCTGCTCCAGGCCGCCGCCGCTTTGGGCGGCCTACTCCAGGCCGCCGCCGCCTTGGGCGGCCTGCCCAGGCCGCCAGGCAAGTGGGCGGCCTGCTCCAGGCCGCCGCCGCCTTGGGCGGCCTGCCCAGGCCGCCAGGCAAGTGGGCGGCCTGCTCATGTTGGAGGGCAGCCTGCTCCTCAGGCCTTCCTCCTTTCCTCAGGTTAGTCCGCCGAGGTCGTCTCAGTCCGCCGAGGTCGCCGAGGTCGTCAAGGATGACGTCGCTGGGCCCCGCTTCAAGAAGATTCTCCCCGGGCCTATAAATACCCCCCAAGACCTCTCATTCTGGAGGAGGAGGAGGAGGAGAACTGGAACCTTGATCAAAGGTTGCGGACTCGGTTTTCTCAGTCCGTCAAGGTTGATCAGGCAAGGTCTGCAGCCTCCAAATTCTCAGTCCGTCAAGGTTGATCAAGCAAGGTCGGCGGACTCAAATCTCCAGTCCGCCCAGGTCGTCAAGGGCTGTGGACTTAGTTTTTTCTGCCACCAGCAGGCAGCTTGGGCAGCGTCTGCAGCTTCAGTTCTCCAGTCCTCTGCAGCCTCTTTTACTTAGTTTTTGGCATCTCCTTCCTCAGCCGCCAGCTTCCCCCATTGTACCCTTTACTGCTCTTTATGTAATGGTACAATAGCAAGTTGTAACTCTTTTTGATTAAAGGAAAAGCCCGTCGCAAGAGTGGCATTCAAGCCGCGGCGGGCGAAGTCTGCTGTTGCCGCTGCTAGCGGCCTCCTCTCTTCTTCTCTCCTCTCTCGGCGTCAACCTGCAAAGCTAACCATTCAGGTAGCTGTCTGCTCGACAGTACCAGATCAAGCTCCCTCTCTGCTCAAGCAAGCTCTTTCTCTCTGCTCGAGCAAGCCTTCTCCTCTATCCCCGCGACCCTTCTTCCTTCATCCTTAGCTTGTGAGATCGAACACCCGTTAACTGGTTGGAACCGCATTTCGCGCATCAACAGGCGATGTATGGGTTAAAACAAGCGCCCCGTGCTTGGTATGAACGACTAACAACATTTTTATTAAAGCACAAATATAAGATGGGAAGTGTCGACAAAGTATTAATAATGCAAAATGAATTTGAGATGAACTTAGTTGGAGAATTAACATATTTTTTAGGCTTTCAAATCAATTAAAGAAATGATGGAATTTTTATTAGCTAAACAAAATATGTCCATGAAATGTTAATTAAAACGGTTCGGATTTGAAAACTTAAAACAAGTCAGTACGCCAATGAGTGCATCTCTAAAATTAGGCAAGGATGAAGCCGGAATTTCGATTGATCAAATGTTATATCAAGGAATGATTGGATCCCTACTATACCTTAGTGTCTCTAGACCAGACATTACGTTTGTTGAATGCTTATATGCTAGATTTCATGCTAATCCAAAAGAATCTCATTTAAAGGCGATGAAACAAATTTTCCGATAATTAATTGGCACATCTCAGTTAGGACTTTGGTATCCTTGCAATGATTCATTTATTTTACACGGCTATTCTGATTCAGATTATGTCGGCTATTCGTTGGATAAAAAAAGTGTTTATGGCACGTGTCATTTTTTAAGCCCTTCACTTGTATCATGGTCGAGTAGAAAACAGAATTCTATTGCCCTCTCTACATTGCACTAACAAGTTATTGTGCACAAGCATTGTGAATGACTTCGAGGTTCATCTCACTAATGTAGAACTCAAATGTGATAACAAAAGTGTTACAGATCAAACAAACAATCTTGTGCATCACTCTAGATCCAAACACATAGACATGCGTCAACACTTAGGGTCTGTTTGGGAAGGCTTTTCAGAAAGGAGAAGGAGCGGTGGCAAAAGGATGGTAGGAAAAGGAGCTTTTGGAAAATGTCTATTAGAAAAGGAGAACTGTTTGAGTGAACTTATTTTGCAGAGCTTTTCAAAAAAGAGAAACACTTTATAAATCGTTTGACAAATCTCCGTTGCGGTAACTTTTTTTATTAAAAATGTGCGTCCGGGGGAAAAAGCGCAATTATTTCGCCGGGGCAGGTTTTTTTCGCCCGGGAGCGAATTTTTCGCCAGGTGGTGGTTTTTCTCGTCCTGGCGTGAATTTTTCGCCCGGGCGTGAATTTTTCGCCCGGGCGCGATACCTTCGCCCGGGGACGATATTTTCGCCTGGGCGCCGATTTTTCGGCCAAACCCTATATTTTCGGCCGAGTCCCAATTTTTTGGCCGGGTACCAATTTTTCGGACGAACGCAAATTTTTTGAACGAGCGCGAATTTTTCGGATGAGCACAAATTTTTTCGGATGACGGCAAATTTTTCGGACGGGCACTAATTTTTCGATTAGGCGGGAAAATTTCGCCCGGACGCGAATTTTTTGCACGGACGTGATATTTCCGCTCGAAAGCGAAAAAATAGCTTACAAGCGAAAAAAATACACGACCGGGCAAAAAAATCACGAACGGGCAAAAAATCACGTCGAGGCGAAAAATTCGCTACCGGGCGAAAGAAATAGTGCCCGGGGGGAAAACTGCTCCCGATCAAAAAAATCGCGCCCGGGAGAAAAAAATCGCGTCCGGGCAAAAAAATCGCGTCCGGGCGAAAAAATCGCGTCCGGGCGAAAAATTCGCGTTCGGGCGAAAAAATCGCGTCCGGGCGAAAAAATCGCGCCCGGGCGAAAAAATCGCGCCCGGGCGAAAAAATCGCGCCCGGGCGGAAAAATCGCGACCGGGCTTTAAAATCGCGACCGGGCGAAAAAAACGCCCGCGGGAGAAAAAAATGCCCGCGGGAGAAAAATCACGCAATGTCGAAAAAATCGCGTCGGTGTAAAAAAATCGCGCCTGGGCAAAAAAATCGCGCTGGTGCAAAAAAATCAAGTCTGGGCGAAAAAAGCGCGTCCTTGCATAAAAATCGCGCCCGGACAAAAAAATCGGCTCGAGTGAAAAAAATCGTGCAACGACAAAAAATGGCACCCGGATGAAAAAACGCACCCGAGCGAAAAAATCACGCCGGACGAAAAACCGGCTCGGGCGAAAAATACACGCTTGGGGGAAAAAAATCATGTACTGGCAAAAAACCGCACATGGGCGAAAAAAACTCACCCGGGTAAAAAACCGCGCGCTCGAGCAAAAAATTCCAGCTCGGGCGAAAAATGTCAACCAGTGCGAAAAATGCTAGCTCAGGCGAAAAATCCGCGCCCGGGCGAAAAATTCGCGCCCGGGCGCAAAATTCGTCCACGGGCGAAAAATTCGCGCCGGGCAAAAAAACACCCGTGCAAAAAAATTACGCTCGGGAAAAAAATCGCGCCAAGACAAAAAAATCAAGTTGTAGATTTTTTTAAAAGATAAATGTTTTTGGATGAGAAAGTGCTTTTCGAAAAGGTTGAAAAGTAGGTGACATGTGACTTTTCCAAAAGATTAGCAAATGGAGTTTTTTGCGGTAGCTTTTCCCACCGATAGACAATCCAAACGGCTTATTAAGTGTGGTAGCGTTTTCCAGAAAACGAAAAGGAGCTAAAAAGCCCTCCCAAACAGGCCCTTAATTAAGGATCATATCAAAAAGGAGCATGCTCATGTTTATTAGAACTGACTTACAACTAGTGGATATTTTTACCAAACCTCTTCAAGATGTAAGATTCATCATGCTTAGACTAGAATTAGGGGTATTGGACATCGAAAATTAAATCCACAATTTTTGTATGTTTTTCTTGATTTTTGCACCATTAGATGAACGCCTTATACTGAAAAATCCTAATCATGAAAAAACGAATGTAAAAAATCTTTAAGAACATGATTTTTAAATGGAAAACCAATACTCTGTTGGTACTGCCAGGCGCTAGCGCTAACGTTGACGATAGTATAAATTTTTTTCTTTTTTTTTAATTTGCATTTTTATTTATCTCAGTTATTTTGTTTTACTGATTTCATCTCCCCAGTAAATTTTCAAAAATTATAAAATCTTTTCAAACATTTGTTTATTTTTATTTTCTTTTTATATAACCCAAAAACAAAAAAAACTGCTTTTCTAAAATTGCAACATTTTTAAGGTTGATTATTGTTATCTTCTCTCGATAAATTACAATTTTTTATTTTCATGTCAGACTCTTCAAACATTGTATTGTTTTATCATGCCTTGAAAAATGTCTTCTTATATGCAACAAAAGCTATTATACTGCACTTGTATATGATCAAAGTTTTGTAATCATTACTACTGAAATAAAATTATTGTCTTTCTTTAACTATGCGTATACTGTCTTTTGATCTGAGCTTCTTTAAGAAAATGAAGTTTTTGTTCTATCGTCTGACAGTATCATTATCGTTGGACAGTATCATTATCGCTGGCGATAGCAACAAAAAACCAGAATTAATTTAATTCTCTGTTTTAAAGTTAAACTTGTTTCAAGAACCCTTATCCACCCCCCTCCCCCTAAGAGCGCTACACGATCCAACAGCCCGCTCGAAAGCGGACGAAGCTTGCTCGAATGTGGACGAAGCCCACTAATAGTCAGCTTGCTCAGACAAAACCCGTGCAGAATTGCTCGTGTGTGTGTGTGTGTGTATATATAAATAATTACCCAAACCTCCCCTGTAAACTAGCATAATTAGTGAGAGGTCCCCACTTATTTTCAAAATTACAAAAAACTCCCCTTAAGTTTTTATTTCATTACCAAAACCTCACCTATTCTTTTCATTTCATTGCATCCATGAAGAAAAATACCCTCTGGACACTGTTCATCGAGGGGGGTGTTTTTGTGCATGGATGTTATGAAATTAAAACTTCAGGGGAGGTTTTTGTAATGAAATGAAAATTTTAGGGGAAGTTATTGTAATTTCGAAAATAAGAGCGGTGATGTCAGTAATTTAGCAAAGTTAGAGGGGAGGTCCCAGTAAATTGCTATATATATATATATATATATATATATATATATATATATATATATACACACACACACACACACACACATTAATATACGAAAACTACTCTTTGGTGAAACATTGCCTCATATCCCTATATTGCCCTTATAGTTGTATTCATAATTACACAATTATACCAAACTTTATATTAGTATATTATAAAGACAATATCTTTTAGGTAATTACACTACTTTATAATATTAAAATACAAAAAATAAAAACACTAGATACCCTAAACCTATTGTCTCTAGCTAGGAATGACAAGAGAAAAATTAATGTTTTAACGTTAAAATATAATTTATTTTACAAAATAAAAATTGTATTCTTGATTTATATTTTTTTATGGTCATTTTGAGTACTCATATGTATATGTTGCGGGTCGGGCGGAGCCCGCCGTCGTCGGTCGGGCACTGACGCGCGAAGCCATATGGGCGAGTACTGTCCACGACAAATGTTGTCGCCCACGACAAATGTCGCCGCTCACGACAAATGTCGCCGCCCACGACAAATGTCGTCCCCACGACAAATATCGCACCACCGGCGAATGTTGCATCCCGCCAAATGTCGCACGCTGCCGAATGTCGCACGCCGCCGATTGTCGCACCCCCGCCGAATGCCCCCAGGGCCGAAGGCCCGTGCCTGTCACTTATATATATATATATATATATATATATATATATATATATATATATATATATATATATATATATATATATACTGACACATTTTCTCATCACTTATCATGAGAGTGTAGGATAATAACTTTGTGCTTGATAAGTTGTCATGACAGGGACTGTGATTTAAGTACTATCAATAATACTCATTATTTATTTACCACACTTTACATCATGCACTTCATTATTTCTCGTTCATAATATTACATGCATATATATGTTTATACTTTCTTGTCACTTACAGCAAGTACAAGGCTCATCTCTCCTTGAGCATAAATGAATCGGAGAGGGATTCATTTTTATTATCAACTGTCATTCATTGCAACATTTTCCGAGAGTCTCACATGTTAAACTTCCACTATATTGTTGTTTATATAGTGGAAGTAGGGCTGAACATATTATTCGAAACTCGAAAATCGCTTGAAAATCGTTCGAAAATTAAGCCGAATCGGAATCGGTTAAAATTGATTCGACTCAATTTGAGTCGATTCAATTTGACTCGAATCTGATTTCGAGCAAGCCCTGAATCGCTCGAAATATCATTCGAATCAACTCGAATTAATTTTAAAAATTATGTATTTATTAATATATTCTTATTTTAAGATTAAAAATAACAAAATTTAAATTTAAATAAATAAAATAAAAGCTTTAAGTGTTTCATTTGTTAAATTTATAGGTTTCCCAATTTAATTTTGAGCAAATTAGGAATAAAACAAAAAAATTGCTCAATTTCGAGCCGACTTGATTCAATTTTGAGCTGATTCGATTCGATTTCGAGCCGACTCGGAATCGAGTCATTTCGAGTCGAGCAGACTCGGAATCGAGTCATTTCGAGTCGAGCCGACTCGAAATCGATTTCGAGCCGAGTTCGAGTCGAAAATTTTGATTTCGAACCGAGCCAAAATCGCTCGAACTCGACTCGATATCAGCCCTAAGTGTAAGCATGATTGGACCCAAAGACAATAAGAATTAAAAACATAATCCAAGTTACGCAAAACTTAAAAAACTCAAAAAAAAAAGATGTCTACATTGAGAAGGGCTTACATGAGAACTAAATAAAAACAAGACTTGAACAAAGACAGTACCACACATGTTAATTAAAGGCTCCGCTTGACAAGGCAGTGGTGATCGTAAGCACAATGGTAATGAACCGTCATTCGTGAATGCCCGACCTAATCTAAGGAACTTCATCCACTTTTATGCTCAAAACAAGTTTCCTTTTCTTCGTAGCAATCATAATGTGTCGTGTCAAACAAACATTCTATGGCAGTGATGTTTTGGGAAAAAAAATTCCTCCGAAACCCGGAGAAGTAATGTCCGGAACAACCAATGAGAAGCCACAAATTGCATGAGCCCCACGCAAAAAGTGTATGTCAGAAGCTTATAATGCAGGACCCCACCTCCTTTGCATTGTCCCGGACCAATACAATCCTCCGGGTTCCGGAGGTAACTATTGTCCAAACTCACCTGAGCAAAAACACTGCACCAAGGTATAACTCTAGTGATGAAGATAAACTCATCCATCTGCCTTCATCCCTCAAGTGTGTTCCTTTTTATTTTATTAGGGAAGAAAAGACTAAACCTCCCATGATGAACCTGAGCCTACTCATTTATTCACCCCCAAAATTGCTCTTTTATTTTATTGGGGCAGGGCTAAAAGAGTAAAATGCAATTTAAGGAGAGTGTAATGTATAAACACACACATTCAATTTAAGAATCCTTTGTCACCATGTACTATAGTGGGGTCCATAATGTATAAAGAAAGAAAATATATATATAGCAACCATTTATTTCAAAAAAGTTTAAAGAAAAAACATATAACATCGTACATAAACATCAACAACAACACCCAAACCTTTATCCCACCATAATGGGTTGACAATAGCGTACATAAATATCTAATGGCTAAAATTAGCAAAATACAAAGTTACCAACTACTCAATTCAAAAAATAAATAAAGGGGAAAAACCATAATGCTTCATGAAGTTCAGCTAATCTTTATATATCCAAGACGCTTTAATAACCGGAATATTGGGGATGGTACCGGAGTGACTGCCGAAGACTTGGTGTTCATCCATCACACAATCATTAAAAAGGCAAAAGGAGAATGCAAATTCCTTGCCGAATTTGCATATCCAATCATCAGAATGTACTTGCTTCAATTTAGAGTACCAATTGAAACTCTCCAAGTATTCATCATTCACTACCCTTTCACTGAGAGACACATTATGAATATGATATATCTTTTTCAAAAAGTTAAAGATCAAGTAATGACTGTCATAATAAATACTGATGAAGTCGGTGTGGTTGAAGCAGGAAACATCTTTGACTACTTTAAAATAGACAGATATTGGATTTGGGAGAAGCACAGAGTCACATGCCACACCATGAGCGACAACCTCAATTGTAGTCACCACCCACTTGCTAGTGGTTAAACAACAGGAAGCAATCTGGACGGTGGAAGAACCCCTCAAACTCAATAGAACTACAATGCATTGTTGGGGGGAGGTGGGGCTCGCTGAGAAAGTTCCCATTTGACAAGCAGAGGATTCGAACGATTTGTCCGGATATTTTGGGAGGAATATTTCTTCAAGGGTCAAAGGATTGAATAATAGATAATCATTATTTCGACGTATGAAAAGCCAACCATACTTGGACACAAAACATTTCGCTCCACGTAGACCAGGCAATTTGACGCTGCAGCTTCTCCGATTGTTGCACTGATAGAAGAGGCACATATCCTTGTCCCGAGCATCAAAGTCGTATAAAATGCACCATGGATCCTTCTTGGATAATTCAGTGATGTTGGAGCGGCAAGATGGGACACTTCTCCAATCGCTACACACACCGCGAAAGTTTATAAAGTCTGATAATGGAAGCAAATCAGAGATGACTGATAAGATATCATCAGGGAATGTAGTTTGCCACCTTCTATCCTCCTGGACGACGACATCAATAAAATTACACAAATCTTACTGCACTTTAATGGGCTCAATAACATTGGTTGAGAATCAAATAAATTGACTAAAAATAGTACCAATATTGATCATAAGTAGAAAATTCTATAGTTGGAGCATAAATATCATACATATCCAACTAATCACACAGTTTCAAAAAATTGTCTATAAAAGGGCATTACTAAAATAACTGCAGCCTCAAAATGACAGGAAACTAAGGATCATAAAATTTATGCAACTGTGCGGGCATAAACTATATTCCACGAGGTCTAAGAACTCAATTAAAAAAAGCCAATTATGCTAGAGAAGCCACATGCAATGAGGCTAAATGAACAAAATAAATGAAAAAAACGATGAGAAAAAGTAGGTGCAATCTTATGGAGCAGTTGTAGAATCAAAATCTGACTTAGACAACTTGACAACTACAAGAGCAAGCTATAGAAATCATTCCTTGCCTTAACCCACATGGTTAGAACTAAAGTTATGTTCTTTTTAGATCAACACTTGTTACATGGACATCAAAACAACACATGAACCTTGTCAATGGCAAGATACAACACAATGAAGTTCTAGCCTGTACCAACAATAATCTATTTTAGGTTTTGTACTACAATTACAAAATAGAAGGTTGCAACCACTAACACTGCACGTAATGCTCTAGCTTACAAAAAATCAATGCTAATTTTTTAGCGTTGGAGAATGATTTTTGTGTCAGTGAGAAAAAAATTGATATCTCAATAAAATGGAAAACATAATGTTGAAATAATGACTCTAAACAATTTAAACACTTAAAAGTGTAGCAAGTTAAGCAAAAAAAATTGTGAACATGTACACTTGATAAGATATTTATATAAGAGGTTTAAGGTATAAAGTTTTACTCCATATCTATCTACATTCATATTATTGTATTTATCCTTTTTAAAATTGTTAGAATTAGAGTTGGAGTAAGAAAATACATAAATAAATTACTAAAAAGGATTAGTGATTTATATAAGGTACATTTCATAAGCATGGTAAATGCAATATTAGGTGCCTCTAAGACTACATGAACATAACTTTCAGTTTATGTTATATCATTTTCAATAATACAAGTATAAGTTTGCACATTTACGTTGCTTTTAGCTTCCTTCATCCGAGAAACTAATTTTCTTTTTGAACAATCAGAAATCATGCATATTGATACTTGATAGACAATCTATATGAATCAAAAATATTAATCAATCATTTGTGTACACGATTCACACAAGTACAAATAAAATTTAAAAATCATCAAAATCTAAAACCTAATCAAATTAATCATGGAAGTGTTGGAATTAGGATTTAATGTTAACTGATTAAACAAGAGTAACACAATGTTATATATATATAGGTGTGGATGGTGCTACGATCTAGAAAAATTGTTATGGGCTCGCCGTCAAACTTCGGTAGAGTCGTCGTCGGATGATCAGATGCAAGAATGACGGAGGTGGGGGAATTGTGGAGCTGAACCACAGTTGTGTTAGGTGCTCGGCAGGAGAGAGTTACGGAGCTACCATAATCTCTTAACAAGACGAGAGAGAATAAACTTCTTTGATGCCTTCATACAAACAATATATGCCCTTTAAATAGACTGCAAGACCCATATTAACAACCACTAACTCTTTACAAATAACATCTTAATGACACGACATCGAGAATGAAGGACAACTCCAAAGCGAAAATAATAAAATACACAACATACAAAAAGTTCATATTTTATGTCATCATAGAACAATTAGCCTAGGTCCATACTAGATGTCAACAAGAGTAAAGAGAAAATGAGAAAATAAAATTACATAAAATAAGCCTCCGGCCCAAAGTTGGGCATGTAACATTTATCTTTCCTAACATGGCCACGATTTTTTTAAAAGGCACTGAAACTCAATCCTTTAGTAAAAACATCAATAAGTTGTTAATCGGACGGAACAAACAATATAATCACGACTTCTCTCACTAAATTTTCTTTGATAAAATGTCCGTCCACTTCAGCATATTTGATGCAATCATGTTGAATGGGATTGTGTGCAATTTTGGCGGTTGTTTTGTAGTCAAAATATAGTCAAATAGATCTTTTTTTCAAGTCCAAGGCTACACATACCGTCACAAATCCACATACCGTCACAAATCCTGCTTCAACACTCAATCTAGCCATCACATATTTTTTGCTTCCCACATGATCAGGCTCTCGCTAACCAAAGAACAATAGCCAGAAGTGGATCTTTGGTCATCAAAAGTTTGAGTTAAGTCTGTATTTGTGTAAACTTAAATTGTAAATTCCACTTGGTGATAATAGGATATCGCTTCTTGGGGAAGTCTTGAGGTATTATAGGATTCGATGACCAACATCCAAGTGACGAGTCTTTGGTGAATGCATGTAGTGGCTAATAACTTCTACCACATACGAGATATCTGGGCGTGTGTGACAAATAGAAAAGCCTCCCCACCAACCTCTGATGATGTCCGCTACAACTTCTCTATCATCCCTTCCTAATTTGTGATTGTCATCAATTGGGGTGTCAGCATGTTAACATCCACTCATCGTTTATGTCTCAAGCAAATAAATGATATAATTTCTCTGTGATATGGAGATCTCATGCATAGATCTGACAACTTAAATACCCAAGAAGTACTGGAGATTATCTAAATCTTTTACCTCAAATTCCCTTGTCAAACTTTCCTTTAGAGTTTGGATCTCATTCATATCATCTCCTGCAATAAGATCATCCAAATAGATGATGAGACAGTCAATTTACCTGCCAAGTGCTTGATGAACAACATATGATCAACATTGCTCTCCATGCAACCAAATGTCATCATATTCCTGTGAAACCTCCCAAGCCATGCGCAAGAAGACTGTTTTAGGCCGTATAGAGCCTTCTTCAACATGCAAACCTTTCCTTCAGATCTTTTGGGAGCAAGGCCAAGAGATAAAGACATATATACCTCTTATAACTCCATCTCTAAATTATCATGGAGGAATGCATTCTTCACATCTAATTGACCGAGGTTCCATCCTTTGAAGGTTGCATAGGAGAGTAAGACTCTTACATAATTCATCTTTGATACTATAGTAAAAGTTTTTGGATAGCCAATCCAAGCAGTCTGAGGGTAATATCTAGCTACCAAACTTTCAGCAATTCCTAGAGAGTTCTGATTGAAAAGACTCATATCAAACAACGGTCTTCCCCTAAGGAAGGCGCATCAGGTCCCACATGCAATTTTTTGTCCAAGAGCCAGTATATCCTCAAGCATCGTAGATAACAAAATTTAGTTGGGATCCTCCCCTTTATCATTTGCGTCGGCTCATCTCCATGTTGGTGTGCTGCTTTGGGGCTCCTGTGATTTTGACTGTCGGACTGCACAACTCTTAACTTTCTTCTCCCCTTGCTCTGTGAGCATTTTTTATCTCCCTCCCCTCCCTCCTTATATGCTTGTTGTTATACTTATTTTGGTATGATTTGTGGATTAATACATGAAAAAATTGTAGGGTGGGGTTGGAAAAGCTATGGCCTGCTATATATTGGAAAACATGCATTTATTTTGGGTGAAATTGGTGATTTTTGAACAAAACACTTAGGGGCTTCTTCTCTCTTTCTCCCCTCTCTTTATAACCCGTAGTTAGTCGAGATCAAAAATGCCAAAGGAAAACACTACCAGAGAGTACTCGTCGGGAGTACTCGTCGAAAGTACTCGGCCGGAGTACTCGATAGCCTCCAGGAGAGTACTCACACACTGTCTACGTCTGGGAATAGCACTGTGGTTAAGGCGGGAGCGGCTATTTGCAGACCATACCCCCTCCCCCTTGGATTTGCCTATAAATAGGATCCCAAGGCACAAGTAGAAGGGACATTCACCCTCCCCCCCTATGGTGGGCGAATTCAGTGTCCGCCTCCCTTGTGCCGAGCTCAGCAATGGCTTTAGGAGGAAAGTTCGTATAGACTTTCGGGTGTGTGGTGGGACCTCCACGCTGCAACACGTGGGTTTTATAGGTGATTCCGGGTGATTTCTTGTGCTCGCTAGCCTTTTCTTGTCGTGTCTCATCCAGGTCGATCGTCAGACCAGTAAAATCTGGTCACCCCAAGGTCCGAGTAGCGGGAACCAATTTTCATGGTTTCAACGCTCTCTTTCTTCTTTTACTAGTTATTAATTACTGAAAATGGTATATTATCATGGCAATTTCCAGGCATTGCTTAGGCCACATTAGTATAGCAAGTTCCGATTACTGAATACGACATTTTTATTATGGTCAGTTGCATGTTAGGAATCTATGATTTGTGGGCTAGTTACTATGATTTCTGAGGTAGTATTAAATTATGGAAATAGCCGATTGAAGTACTACATAGTAAACACAAGAGCACAGTGTTATACTTTATTTCGGTAATTCACATTATATCTGAGAGACTCTTATTATGTAAACACAATAGCACAGTGCAATTTTTTGGCAAATTAGTTTATTTTTCTCTACATTCTGAAATGCTCCATCCCTTATTTAAGAGCTATATGATTCTTCGTATAATGAACGAACAAATGGATTAAATAAATGAATCAAAATGGAAAATCCTTAACCATGAATGTGAAAATATGAAGTTACTTGTGACGGTATGGAAGGGTCATAACAAGAATACTCAATAAAGACGCACTTTAGGTCTGGGGAGTCAAGTTTGGATTTGTGAGGCACATGAATAAAGCACACACCCAAAGATATAAGGATGAAGTTGGGTGGGAGTTAATGGAGAGTACAGAGAGGAGTTTTATGCCCAAGAACACAGGTAAGTATATGATTAATGAGGTAAGAGGTGATGATGGCAACATCCCATCAGTAATATTTAGAGAGATGTATCTCAAGTAAGAGACATTGTGCCAGCCATGTGGTCTGTGGCTTCAGAGTCAATGTCCCATCAAGTAGAAGGGCAGGTGGATGCAGAATGGGAACCTAGTATTCCTTCGTGAGCAGAAAAAAATGACGATGAAGCAAATGCCTTAGTAGAATGGTCATGCATCAACCTTTTGCAGAAAGGGAAGTTGGAAGTCCAGTAGGATCATGACTAATGTTAAGCGTAGTCTCCTCTATGGAATCAGAAAGATGATCATAGTTTCATCTCGGGAGTGACGTGCCGTCCCGCAATAATCACTGAGTAGCAAGAGCAAATCCCTCCAAAATGAAGTCAGAGAGTCAGGTATGTCATTGATCAAATTCCTGGTGCACGAGACTAGAAACTTTTGGAAGAGAAGCGAAGAGTGTCAATAATCTGAACATTAATCAAATCAAAATCATGATGCGGTCCATGTAGGAATCCAAAGATTTGGTTGCGTTCTGCTCAATCTGAAACCAATAATTTATCCTCAGAGGGCACGGGAATGGGAAATCAAAGTGATAGTATTTCTGATATATTTGAGTAAGCTCTAAGTAGCAGGCAGGAGGAGGGTCACCCTGTCCCAGAAGGAATATCCAATGTCACAAATAGAAGAATTGAATTGCACTCCCACGACGAGTATAATGCTCAGCTCTTTTTAGCAGATATATGAATTGATCTCCTAAAGGAAACTGGTATGCTTGGTTGTGTTCCTGCGAACACCCCTATGGAGGAAAATCACAAGATTGATGAAGATGGTGATGGTGATCATGTTGATGTATCACGTTACCAAAGATTGGTCGGAAAACTTATATATCTATCTCATACACGTCCCGACATTACGTATGCAGTTGGTATTCTTAGCAGATATATGCATTCTCCTAGAATCAGGCATCAAGAAGCGGTGTATCGTCTACTACGATATTTGAAGAAAGCTCCTGGTCGTGGCCTCCTATTCTCTAGGAACAACAATTTGGAGATTGAGGTTTTTAGTGACGCTGATTGGGCCGGTTGCCATGATGACAGGAAGTCCACAACATAATACTGCTCCTTTGTTGGTGGTAACCTCGTGACGTGGCAGAGCAAGAAGCAGAATGTGGTGGCCAGGTCAAGTGCAGAGGCAAAATATCGTGTCATGGCTCAAGGCTTATGTGAGGGATTATGGCTGCGTACTGTGTTACAGGATTTAGGCATTCCTGTGACAACTCTTTTCTTCTTATTTTGTGACAATAAGGCTGCAATTAGTATTGCTCATAACCCGGTCCAGCACGGCTGGACAAAGCACGTCGAAGTGGATCAACACTTTATTAAGGATCACTTGGATAAGAAAATAGTTGTTACTCCATTTGTTCACTCCAAGGATCAGCTGCCCGATGTCTTCACCAAAAGCTTGGGGTGTGATGTGTTTACCGATGATATCCAGAAAATTGGGATGACTGATATCTTCCGGCCGACTT
This sequence comes from Platanthera zijinensis, assembly GCA_039513925.1. NCBI lineage: Eukaryota > Viridiplantae > Streptophyta > Magnoliopsida > Asparagales > Orchidaceae > Platanthera > Platanthera zijinensis. Next base: position 36,440,679 of record CM077082.1, read on the forward strand.
GAGAGGGAGAGTTGTAATATGTTATGGTCAAGTCGGGATAGTGTTGTAATTTTACTTTGTGTTTAGGTTTCCCTTAATCAAGTATATAAGAGTAAGGAACCACTCTCTTAACAATTAATCATTGAGTTTTGCATTCTGCTTTCCCTTCATAAGGTTTTTTCCCCACCTATTTCCGCCACCTGCTACTGCCTACCCCTGTGCAGCAGCCTGCCAATCAGCCTTCCCCCTCTAAGCCGCCACCCTGCCTCACCTCCCAGCTACCTCCCTCTCCATTACCGCCACCCACCAGGCCGCCAGCCCCTTTCCTCCCCACTATAGCAGCCGCCGGCCTAGGGGCATCCCCCACAGAAACCCGTCATCCCGTTTCATGGATCCACTTCCCCACCACCGCCCCTTTCCAAAACAATCCCGATTCGGACTGTCCAGCCCCGATCCGTTATTTTCTCCACCCGTACTTCATTCCCTAGCCCAAATCCGAACCCAAAATATCGGATCTACTCTTCCCCTCCCGGATCTACCCACACGTGGCCGAATCTATCCATTTCCGGCCCGATTCCACCCTCCATCGCGGGGACAGCCACTACATCATCTTCCACGCAGCCGATTCCACCTTGGATCATCGCATACGCATTTCCAACTCTGGATTCTTCATGGCTTTGGTCAGCCCACTACTTTGGTGAGACTCTCGTTGTATTAGAACATTTGTTTGGTATTATTATTGATTGATTATCGTGCTTTGCTTAGATTTATGCTTGTAAAAATTTGTTGCAATCCGATTATAATTTGCAGGTGGGACCAATTCGCCACACGCTTAGCTTTGGCCCTCCGAGCGGAGGAAAGCCATTACAAAATTGCTTAAAATTAAATGTTCGTTCTCTACTCTTTTATTAATTTGTGGTGTTAATATTTCATTACTCTGAATTATTCGTCGTCGTCATCGATGGTTGCATTGCATTTAGATTAGGATTTGTGTGTCGCGTTTGCATTCCGCCCCTAGTGGCTTTGGTTTTGTGCACCACCCATAGCCTACCCTACATCATTTTTGTTTGGGCCACATTTATATATTTAGTGGTAGGTCAGAGTCTTTAGGTTCATCCATGACTAATTATCGTCGGCGTTTCTCTCCTCTTTTGGGGGATTCCGAGTCCGCCTATACCAGATCTCATAGAGCGACTTGAGAGAATTATTATGATGATTATTATCGTCTGTGGCACACTACTTCCCGAGATCATGTTGACCCACCAACACGACCCCACTACACTAAAGACGGTCTGTATGATGATTGTTGTCGTTCATATCCTTGCACGCGAGTGGAACGTGTTGATTATCCTTTCCCGTCGTCGCTCATTCATAGGGATTACCCCCCCCCCCCCCCACACACACACAAGCACGAGTTGATTATGTTAGGAACGACTGTCTAGACGACCCCCAGGAACCCTATATAGGTCACCATCAGCAGGATCACAATACATGTCAAGACCCTCCTAGTGTTCCACCAGTAGAGTTACCTGAGGCTGAATTTCTGCGATTAGTTCTTGACCGCTTTGATCCCTTAGAAGTTCAATTTGATCACCTAAGATCTACATTACGAAGAAAGCCTAGGGATTTAGGTCAAGCCACCGATGCGGCGAGCAGTGCTGCCACCGAGATATGAGACCCGACACTTGGTTTTGATCCTTCTCAGTTTGATGAGACTCAGTGCTCATGTGATCTTGATGTTGAATCTGATCATGACCTTATAATACAGATGGAGAGTGATACTAGCATGACTAGTGAGCGTGGTCACGTGAATGAGGACGAGCGACCCAGTGACGTTGTGATGGTATACCCATCCTTTTCACCTCACCTAGACATACACCTAGACCTAGTGCCCCCTTTGAACAGATACACGGTTCTCGACACTATATCGATTGACCCACACTTGAGTCTGGGCACCCCCTACTCTTCCCTTAGTACTATCTCGAGTCACTTCACTACTGAAAGCCGAGAGTATAATGTTGACGCAACGGTCACCAGCTCGGAGTTTCTGGAGCTAAGAAGGGCAAGAGGACACGGGCAGTCGCCGCCAGCAGTACGGATCGTGGAAGTGGCCGCGGGGGCAGATGACGACAGGTGTGAAGAGTGGGACAATATAGGAGGCTACAGGAGAACTGGAGTAATCCATGGGTGGGGGGAGGGAGGGGCGGGAATCGAGGCCACCCGTAAGGGAAGCCTCCAAATTGTGTTCCGTCGGAGCGTCGCTTCGACGTCCCAGACCCCGCCTCCCGTGGAGAGGATTGCCTTCACCTCGAGCGACATGCCAGATCATGAGGATCCATTCTGCAACGCGCTGGTGATACGGACGGCGGTCAAAAACTTCACTGTTTTCCGGATCTTGGTAGACAACAGGAGCTCAGTCAACGTCATCTGTAAGAAGGCGTTTGACAGGATGAAAGTGGAGGCAAAGAGGGTGCTGACCTCGGATGGACTGCTCTTCGGATTCTCGGGAGAGAGGGAGGAGGTGGAAGGTGGAGTGGGGCTCAACGTGACTCTGAGAGGTCAATCCCACAATTGTCAGTTAGTGATCGTGGATGCCCCCAGCAGCTACAATGTCATTTTCGGCCGACCTCTCATCAGCGCTTTCCGCTGCGTCCCCTCATCCTTCCATCAGTGCCTCAAGTTCAACGATGGGGGGTGCATGTTCGGATCAGTGGAGATCCTAAGGTGGCAAGGCAGTGCTACGTCACCGCAGTCAACACCATCTCATAGATGGGAGAGCCCAAAGAGATGGAGAAGGTGATGGAGGAGGCGACGACAGAGTTGAGGGGGGAGCAGGTCCTCGCTCGGGAGGGAAGCGCGGGCGAAGAGCCAGAAGGAGGAGAGGAGATGGTGGTGGAGGAAGCAGTAGAAGAGGAGACCCACGCCCAAGGATAGAAGGCAGCTGAAGGTTGGGAGGAACAGTCCCGGCTGGAGCCAGTGGAAGCAGTGGTGGAGATGGAGGTTCTCACCCAAGCGGGTAGGGCAGAGAAGGTGCGGGTCAGCGGAGGCTTGGGCCAGAAGGATCAAGAGAGGATGCTAGCATGCATCCAGAAGAACGTAGATATCTTCGCTTGGAGCGCGGTAGATATACTCGGCATTGATGCAGACGTGGTTTGCCACCGGCTGAATCTGGATCCGAAGGTCCCGCCCTATTTGCCAGAAAAAGAGGAACGTGGCCAACAAGCTCGAAGGGCCTGTCAAGGAGGAAGTGGAAAAACTTCTCAAGGCAAGTTTCGTGTCAAAGATCCAGTTTTCGGGCTGGGTCTCTAATGTTGTAATGGTAAAAAAGGGGGATGGGAAATGGAGAATGTGTGTAGACTTTTCTTTGTTGAATAAAGTATTCCCCAAAGATTGTTATCCCTTGCCTCGAATAGACGCGCTGGTTGACTCAGTCGTCAGTTTCCCTATGATGAGTTTTTTGGTTGCTTTTTCAGGTTATCACCAAATCAGGATGCACCTTCCAGATGTAAAGGATGGGTCCTTCATCACGAGCAGTGGATGTTATAGCTACAACATGATGCCCTTTAGGCTGAGGAATGCACGGGCAACCAATCAAAGGATGATGGATAGGGTCTTTTAGGGACAGAGGGGGAGAAACTTTGAGGTATATGTAGACGATCTACTGGTGAAGAGCATGGACGTGAGCTCTCACCTTCAAGACCTAGAGGAAACTTTTTCCACATTGCGAACGTTTAAAATGAGGCTGAACCCCCAGCAGTGTGTTTTCGGGGCAAGCAGAGGGAAGTTCCTTGGACACCTCCTGACTCCAGCTGGGGTGGAGCCCAATCCGAACAAAGTGAAAGCAATAATGAAGCTGGAATTGTCGAGGAGTGCCAAGGAGGTTCAATGCCTAATTGGGAAGCTTGCAGGGCTGAGCAGGTTCCTTTCCCGGGCAGGAGAGAAGTGTTCACCCTTCTTCAAGGTACTGCGGGGGAATCAAAAGTTCGAATGGTCTAAGGAATGTGAGGAGGCCTTCCAATCTCTGAAGGATCAGCTCACTAAGGCTCCTCTGCTCCGGGGACCAAAAGAAGGGGAAGATCTGACTTTGTACCTCAAAATGGGGGCGGAGGTTGTAAGCTTTGTGTTGGTCCGAGGGGAGGGTAAGAAACAGCTGCCGATTTACATTGTGAGCCGGGTCTTGAAGAAGGTGGAGCTCAGATACCCGATCCTGAAGAAACTAGTCTTTGCTTTGGTCCTCTCGGCTCGAAAACTCCGACATTATTTTCAAGCTCACTCGATCCGGGTGGTGATCGACCATCTTCTCTGTAACATCTTCGAGGGGGTGGAACATTCAGGAAGGTTGGCGAAATGGTCAGTGGAGTTAAGCGAGTTTGACATCTCCTTCGTCCCACGCCCGTCAGTTAAAGCCCAGGTCGTGGCGGACTTTTTGGCAGACTGTGTGGTGGAGTCAGAAGAGGGAGGACCAAGCCACTTAGGCTTCGTTTGGTTTGACATTTTGCTCAGGCGGCGGGAGGAGAAGGAGGGCTTTTGGAACCGGAAGGGGGAGGCTGCGCTTGGAATCCCTCCGTTTTCCTCCATTTCCCATGACGCGACGGGTGCAAACGGAGCAAACGTCGTCGCCGACCATTTGGTTACCCGCTAAGCTGCGACGTTTGCCCGAAACGGAGAGCTCCAAACGCTGCGCCAAACGAAGTCTTAGTGGCCTAGAAGCTGCAAGTAGACGGGGCTTCAGGAAGACATTACTTGGGAGCGGGGGTGGTCTTGGAAAGCCCCCAGGGGACGAAAATTGAGCAGGCCATAATGATACACTTCCCTGTCACCCAACCAGGCGAAGTATGAGGCAGTAATTGCGGGGATGCGACTCGCTAAGGAGTTGGGGGTACAGGATGTGAAGGTGTTAACAGATTCGATGGTAGTGGCCTCGCTGGTCAAGGGAGAGTTCGAGGCAAAGGAGCCAACCCTGCAACGATACTTGGTTAAGGTAAGGGGCCTTATTGGGGGACATTCTCCATCCGACATGTACCGTGGGAAGAGAGTGTTGCAACAGATCTGCTGTCCAAGCTTGGTCTGAGGGCAGGAGGGACCATGACGGATTTGTTCTGACCGTCCGTAGAGGAGGAAGAGCTAATGGAGATAGACCAACGCCCCTCATGGAGGGACCCATTTATCACATTTTTAACCACCGGCGAATTCCCAGGGGAGGACTCAGATAAGAAGCGCTTCAGACACAAGTCGGCCAGGTGTGTGGCTGAGGAAGAAGTTCCAAAGATCTTAGAGGAGGTTCACTCAAGAGAGTGTGGAAGCCACTCTGGGAGCAGGACCCTGGAAGACAGGATAGTTCGGCAAGGATACTTCTGGCCAACCTTGAGCAAAGATGCAAAATAATTTGTTAAGAAATATCATAAATGTCAGTTGTTCGCGCCACTCCAGCTCCTGCCCGCCCAGAGACTCAAAATTATCACAGCATCATGGTCATTTGCAATTTGAGGAATGGACTTGGTGGGGCCTTTTTCCTCAGGCCAGCGGGCAGAGGAGATTCCTTGATCATGATCAATTATTTCTCAAAGTGGCTAGAAGTCAAGGCTCTGGCCAAGGTAACCTCTCAGGTAATCCGAAACTTTGTATGAGGAGAGATCATCTGTCGGCATGAGTTGCCTCAAGACATAGTCACCGACAACGGGCCGCAATTCGCCAGTGATGAGTTTATCAGCTTCTGTGGCCAGCTCGGGATTGATCTTAGGTTCGCGTCGGTCAATCACCCCAGGAGTAACAGGCAGGTGGAGGCGGAGAATAAGATCATCGTGAACTTGTTGAAAAAGAAGGTTGAGAACCTAAAGGGAAACTGGGTGGAGCAGCTTCCGTCGGTCCTTTGGGCCCTGAGAACCACGTCCAACACTGCCACAGGGGAAACCTCATTCAAGATTTCGCATGGCTGCGAAGCCGTGCTCCCCGTGGAATTCGAGGTTAGGACACTGCAGGTGGTCATCGCAGGAGAAGGAGATGAGGACTGGAGAATCAAGAACGAAGGTGAGATGCGGCTCTCACTGGACCTGGTGGAAGAGCTCTGTGACCTAGCTGTCATCAGACAAGAGGAGGTTAAACGTCGAATGACCAAGTATTTTGACAAACATGCACGCATTAAACAATTTGTAAAGGGGGATCTTGTCTTGAAAAAGATAGATGCGGCCTTTGATAACTTAGGCTCTCACTAGCTGACAGTTCTGGAAGGCCCTCGATGGATGTGAAACAAGTTAAAATTAGATCCTGAGCTGATCCCACTGTCAGATTCCCACTAGCTGGCAGGTCTGGAAGGCCCTCGGTGGATGTGAAACAAGTTAAAATTAGATCTCGAGCTGATCCTGATGTCAGACTCCCACTAGCTAGTACGTCTAGAAGGCCCTCGGTGGATGTTGTGAAACAAGTTGAAATTAGATCCCAAGCTGATCCCACTGTCTGGCTCTCACTAGCTGACAGTGCAGGAAGACACTTGGAGAAAAGAAAGTGACTTGAGATGATGAAGCAAAGGGGAAGGATAGTCCAAGAAGGGTGATGTAAGCGCAGAGGAGAATATGCAGGATCAGGATGTGCGAGGGGGGCCTACCGAAAGAGATACTCACTCGGCAGACCCACTCAAAGGTGGTAACCTCTCTAAATAAGAGATCAAAGTCATTCTCATCAAGTTTGTCTTCGACAAGTCCTCGCTCCCGGCAAGATCATCACAGTCACAACCTAAAGCTTAGGAGGGCGCGAGTGCGCATGGCTGAGGTCGTGATTTCGCAGAAAGCCCTTTGGGCGAGAACACTTCAATCGCAACCTAGGAACTAAGGGTCGGCGACGAGCGAATGCGTGAGCCATTTGCGAATGGCGAATGGCGAATGGCGAATGGCGAATGGCGAGAAATAAAAAATTAGGAGAGACAGAATAAAAACGAAACATTCCAGTAGAAAGGAAAAAACTTTAGTTCTATTACAAAAAGACATCAATATCAATTATGAACCACAACAACAAATTACAACTGAACCCTAATCTTCAAACCGCATCCTCAAAAATATCGTCGACTTCAAATTAGAAAAGTAAGACTAATTTGAATGAAAAAGTATAAAAATATGAAATATTCTACATGACTACAAATTTTGGCATACCTCATTTATTGCAAGATCAATTAATCAAAACATGTTTAAAAGGTCAATGGATTTTTATAATTTTTTTGCACTTGCTCAGAATATTATACATATAAATTTGATAAGATTGAAAAATATTTTGATTAAAATAAGCAGTATATTTAGTACTTCTTCGATTAATAATGAGTTAGCGTCTCAAATATAAGAAGCTGAATAAGATACTGGTGGGGACATTAATCAAAGTTGGTTTCTTTCCGGTGCATGGAGATAGGAAAGGCCCAACCCTAGAGCTAGGGTCCTTTAAATAACACTTCTCGAGCCCCACAAAGAGACAACCACACTTACCTTGTTTACGCCACCGCCGCCGCCATGTCAGGTTGTTGTGGTTTTCCGGAGGTGTTGGGAGAGGGAGTTAATAACTCCTCCAACTCTGGTTGGCGCGGGGGGACTTCATTGGTGAAAGTTTAGTTCAATGGGTGAGCTCCAAATGGTAGGGCTGACCCTGTTAACTGGCTGAGGTGGCAGGGCATTGGTCCACCTAGTTGGTTTGGGCTAGGCTATGGCTAGGTAGCTTGTTTTATAACCATCTTCCTTGATGTTAAGATCATCTAGGACCACGCTCGAATATTCCGATAATTATTTAGGATCTCCTTCCATTTTTTTATTTTATTTAATACAAGTAATTCAATTAAATTAAAATAATTTCAATTTAATTTAACTAATTAATTTAAATTATTAAACTTAATCCAATGCTCTGAATGCTGAATGAAGGAAGCATGGTTATGTGCACATAAATCAAAATGGATTCTTGGGTCTGCCCTCTCTGATGTCTTTGGCTTTGATTTGAGGGCATGATTCTGCAGCAAATGTGACGGTATAGGGGCCACTATTTCAGTGGTATCTGTGAACAGCCACTTTGTGCATTTATTGTCAAAGGTTAGGTCTTTCTCCTCTGAGAGAAGCCACTTTGTGCATAGTGTCAAAGGTTAGGTCTGTTTCCAATCTTCCCTCACCCATATCCCCAATGATTGGGGACTATATGGATTCTATTGTTGTATTAAAATTAATCCAAATATGTTTTGGGTGTCTTGGCAAAATTTGGGGTCAATATGAGATCACTTGCTATATTTTGTACGTTTGCATTTATTTAAGGCGATTGTTAACGGCACCCCTCATATGGCTATCCGCACCCCATTTTTATTTTAAAAAACTTCTTTCTAGAACTTTACTCGCACCCCATCTCCCTCATTTTGCGGAAGCCGCACTCCATCTTCATCTTCACCGAGCTGCTCCCGTCTCCGGCATATTCCTCGCGTCATCTCACTCTATTAGTTGTCTCACACACATCAGTATGAGATATTTTCGGGCGCGGCAAAAAAAATATCGGGGTGCGACAAGAAAAAAAACGGGGTGCGATTATATTTGCGGGTTGCGGTTAACAATGGGGTGTGAATAGCTAAAACCGGGTTGCGGTTAACAATCGCCTTATTTAAATAATTTATTTATTAAAACAACAACAACAGAGCTCAAATAGTCCCCAATCATTGGGGGTATGGGCGGGACTGCTGGAGAAGATTGGAAACAGACCCAACTTTTGGCACTATGCACAAAATATCTTCTCTCATAGGAGAAAGACCTAACCTTTGACAATAAATGCACAAAGTGGTTGCTCACAGATACCACTGAAATAGTGGCCCCCTATACCGTCACGTTTGTTGCGGAATCATGCCCTCAAATCAAAGCCAAAAACATCAGAGAGGGCAAACCCAAGAATCTATTTTGATTTATGTGCACATAATCATGGTTCCTTCATTCAGCATCCAGAGCATTGGTCTTGCACAATTTAAATGATTTATTTATTATTTAATAAAAAATTAAATCATATAAATAATCAGTTAAAGGATTTCACATCCCTTAAGGATCATACTGAGAACTCTTGGGCCCATCGTTGGGTCATGGGTATCCCAGATTGGTGATTTAACCTAATTGGGTGGGTCGGTGTGTGTCGGGATTCACTGGGGCAAACTACGAGTGAATGTGAGATCTACACACATCATGTTGATGAGTATGCACCATAATGGGTCAAATTTACCCATTATGGTACCTATGTACTCACATTTTGTTAATTGAGCCCACTAGGCCCTAATGGATCAATCAACACACAAAGATGGTTTGGGTGTTTAGGTAGGGATTGTACAAATGATCTTCATGGCCTTGGTTGAGTAAATTGAAATAATGTTGCAACCCGCCCAATGGAGATTTAAAGTTTTAAAAATAAACAAATTATGTCCAGTGTGCTTTTAAAATGTTCAAATTTACAATATTACACAATTAATAAAACTCACTCAGGGATAACTCTTACCCTAAGAAATAAATCAAGATATTTTGAGTCTAAGCTTCCCTCAGTATATGGCTTATGAGTGGAACTAAATGAGCGAATTAGACATGTGTGAGCCAGAAATAACTGTATGCATCATCTCATTAAAAACAAGTGTATGATTCTGCAATTCGAGCTTGAAGAACAAAGTTTGAAATGAAGGCTAGATGAAAAAAAAATCTTAGTTAGCTATTGTTTTATCATCCCATTTATTATTTACTTTATGCACTTAATGGTTATTTGTGTTGCTTAATTTATTCATGCATTATAATAGATTTGTTTTTTTGGTTGTAATTGACCCCACCAGCTGGGGTATTGCCAAATGTATTTCATATTGAATACTTATAATATGTTAAAGGGAGGATTTTGTTGAACTAGTGCTATAAGACAACAAAAATACTCTTGGCCTCTTTGAGCAATTTCTAACTATTATTTATGTCCAAATTTGAAAGAAAGAGAATGTTCCATATAAATGAAAAAGGATGGGAAGGGAAAAGTTGTCTTCTCACTGTTTGGAAAAGTTGGCCTCTAAATTCAAAGATAGCCGATGGAATGTACGAATGAATAAATCATGTACTCAGCGTGAACATCAAAAAATAATGCAAGGTGGTAATTATTTGGTAGACCCGGATTCTGAGCAAATCGATTTGGGAATCCTACTAACAACCCTATGAAAATTTTCATTTTTATGGCAGGCTTGTTAGAAAGAACAACAAAGAGAAGTGCATCCTTTCGCATTGTGCAACCAAATAGGAAGAATCCTTCCATTTCTGATCCAAATAGTCTTTGGGAATCCCTCTTGTTTCATCGCGAGACAGATATGAAAGAAATGCCTCTTAGGATAATCGCCCGGCATGCAGATCCCTCCCAAGTGGATTTCTCAACTCTCCCCAGGCCCTATGATGTAATCCGATCTGACAAACTCGATGGCAATGAAGAGTAATTCAACTGGTAATTTATTATGCTCTCAATCTCAGGGAAGTTGGATGTTTTTAAAAATCATTAATCAAAATTCGAGAGGGAAGTTCCCTTGCGCTCTGCGGTGGAGTCCACACACCACACGGATCAATAATTTCACAAGGCAAAAAGTTGCATAAAACAATTTATGGCAAATAAGATAACTTTGAATAGTTAGAGAGATTAGAGCAAACTCAAAATTATTTTTTTTTTAAAAAAAGTTAATTGAAGGGAATGTAATAAAATACTAAGCTAATCAATTAAAACACCAGAGAAAAAAAATGAAAAATCAGAGAGATTAGGGTTTTTTTACCATCAATCGGTTGTGACAGTGGAGGATTCAATCAAGCAGAGGCACACTCCTGGTAGCTGGAGGGATCGAACAGAGGAAGTTGATCGGGTCGACAGCGGCCTCAGAATCGCTTCCTAGACAGCTTCGGCCCGGCTTGTTAACGACGGAGTTGGATGCTGCGTTTCTTCCCGACGTTGTCGTTGCGGCGGAGTAGCGAGGATGCCGATTGGAGCTTGCAGGAGCGGCGGCGCTGTCTGGGTTTCGGCCGACGGAAGGAATAGGGTTTCATTTCTCTGCAATTAGCCCCCCATTTCGGTAAGAAATTGCATTCATAAATTCTTCCAAAAAAAAAAAAATTTAAATGAGGTGATTGACCGTGAAAATAGGTTATCCTGCCAAACATTTTTGCGTGGAAGCCCGAAACAGCAGGAGAGAGAGACTCTTGCCATCCCCGATTTTTCAAAACCGGTGAGCCGGAACGCTACGTGTTTTTTTAAGCAAAAATACTCATTTAAGGCTCTGTTTGGGACAAAAATATTTTATGCAAAATGAAATCTATAATTCTACTTAAAAATTGCAAAAGTTGTTTTATAGCTGTTTGTTTATGCACTTATATAAAATCACTTATTAAAATAAAACAATTATAAGTTGATTCAAAATTTTATAAGCTACCGGTCCAGCTTACATTACTCATAAGCGCTTATTTCTTAAAAAAAATACCATATGATCTCCGGATTATTTTTTCGTTCGGACGCTCCCCAGAATTTTTCGCTCGGACTCAACTTTTTCGCCCAGACTCGAATTTTTCGCCCTGCGCAAATTTTTTGCAAATTTTTTCGTCCAAAGATTTTTCGTCCATGGCATTTTTTCGTTATTTCAGAATCCTGCGCGCATTTTTTTCGCCCGGTCGCGTTTTTTAAATCGCCCGAGCGTTATTTTTTCACCCGGGCACATTATTCAAAATTTTCAATTTCCCGGGCGTGTTATTAAACCTTTTCGTCCGAAGTTCGTTATTTTTTTCGCCCGGACGTAATTCTAAAAATCTATTTTTTTCGTTCGGGCGCGTGATTTTTGCCCGGGCGAGTGATTTTTCGCCCGGGCGCGTTTTTTTTTTCGGCCGAGCGTTTTTTCGCCCGGGCGCGTTTTTTCGCCCGACCGCATTTTCTAAATCGCCCGACGCGTTTTTTCGCCCAGACGCTTTTTTCACCCGGACGCGTTTTTTTAAAGCCGTGTGCGATTTTTTCGCCCGGGCGTGATTAATTTGCCCGGCGTAATTTTTTCGCCCGACGCGAATTTTTCGCCCGGACGCGATTTCCAGATTTCGCCCGATTTTCGCCCGAACGCGAATTTTTCGCCCGGAGGCGATTTTTTTCGCCCGAAGCGATTTTTTCGCACGAAAATATTTTGATTTTTTTCACCCAGGTGCGCTAAAAGCAATTTTTTTGCTCGGACGCGTATTTTTTTGCCTGGGCGTCTTTTGAACTTAAATAACGCTCGGGCATGATTTTTTCATCCAATTTTTTCGTTTTTCTCCAATTAAATTAAGAACGGCGAAAAAAGTGTTTCGGGTTGAAAAATTTTGCTGGGGAAAAAATCACACCTGTGAGAAAAAATTGCGCCCGGGACAAAAAACACGGTCGGTCAAAAAAATCGCGCCAACTCGGGCCAAAAAAACGCGCCCCGACAAAAAAATGCGCCTCGGCGAAAAAAACGCGTCCGGACGAAAAAACCGCGACCGTCGAAAAAATAATTTTGTAAATATAATTTCCGCGATCGGACAGAAAAAAACGCGCTCGAGCGAAAAAAACGCATCTCGTCGGGCGAAAATGAATTGCGCCCGCATAAAAAAAATTTGAGCACCCTTGTTTGAAAAACGAGCGAGCGAAAGAACGCGATCGAGCGAAAAAACGCAACCTAAGACGAAAAAAAATCGCCGTCGACCCGCGAAAATAAACCAGCTTGGCCGAAAACAATCTTGACTGACGAAAAAAATCGTGACGGGCGAAAAAACGTGAGCGAAAAATCCCCCCAGGCAAAAAAATTGTGCACGGATAAAAAAATGCGTACAAACAAACAAATCCGTATGAATAATGAAATTTTAGATAACATTTTTGAACAAATTATCCAAACCGGACCGTCGACTGCTTATTCATCATTGATTATATAAAATCTCTATTCCCTTTCACCATCAACTTTTTAATTACGGTCTTATTCATCATCCTAAGCTGTCTCAAAAGAAAACCGCCTAAGTCTCTAAATTTATTTTCTTTAATAATTCAGTTTTCAAACTTTTATTTTGATCAAATCAGTCCCCAATTTATCATAACTCTAAATTTCAGTCGTACTCAACTAGCTAAATAGGCCATGACATCAAAACAACAGAAAGTTGCGGGAAAAAACCGAACATTGCGGAAATAATAAAGGGACTAAAAATATCTACATGATTATATTCTTGAATTTTTCTACATTCATCTACATGTAAAAATATCTGAACATTGGCGAAAAAATTTCAATCCTAATTAACATCATGTTGTTCAACATTGCCAAAAAAAACCTTAACATTGCAGAAATAAACGACAAAATGGGCCACAATCTGAACATTGTCAAAAAAACAGACAAAATTATATTGCTCAACATTAAACTCTGATTATCTGCTGGATTTGATTCTAATAGGCCATGTAGAGGTTTATTAGAAACTCTCATGACTAAATCGTAGAAATCAAAAAATAGAAATTAGAGATCAATGTTCCTACATGAATATCTAATACATCAAAACCTCAATATCTGAAATCACAGAAACAAGGATGATTTTCAAAACTTATATCGTAAATCGCAGAAACATTAAATTGCAGAAACCCAAATAAAAGTTCTGATTACCTGCTGGAATCACCACCCCGGTGGTGGTATCGCCTGGAATTGTCGTCTCTATGGTGGTATTGCCCGATCGTCGGGTACCGCGTCATCGCTGGTGAAGACGTTGTGTGGTCGCACCATCGATTCGTCGCATTGAATATTTGCGGTGGAGTTAGCGTGTGGGATGGAGAGGAATAGGATCGCGTGACCTAAAGTGAACGAAAAAACTTATTTTCGTTTATTTGGGACTGAAATGAAAAGATTTCAAATGTTGGGGACTACTTTACTCATAATGAAAGATTGAGGACTGAAATATTAAAGGAATGAAATGTTAAGGACTGAAATGGGTATTTATGATAAGGTTGAGGACTGATTTGATCAAAATGAAAAGATTGGGGTCTGAAATATTAAAGAGAATAAAGGTTAGGGACTGAAATGAGTATTTTGTCTTTTTTTAATGATTTTTTTTCTTTTCTCAGTACGAGTGTTTGACCCGGGGCTCCACCCATATGATCATGCGCGACAGTATCCGGACGGCGATGGCAGGGTACACCTGCCCCCGACGGGTCGTGATGGGTTGCACCCCCATTAAGACGGGTTGTGTCCGCAACATGTACATGTGAGTATTCAAAATGACCATAAAAAATATAAATCAATATTACAATTTTATTTTGTAAAATAACATACGTTTTGACCTAAATTATTATTTTTAACTTTAATAAAGTTGATTGGTTTAATATCATCTCCTCAAAAATACCACTGATATGCCTAATGACAACTTTCTTTGAATAGACCGCTTGTTGGAATCAAAAACTGTCCCCAACGAGAGTTCGGACCCTGTGGTGTAGCTAACACCTACTTCTCCCAAACTCAGACCTCTGACCAGACCCAAGGAACAAAGAAACTGGCCATGGGTTACAACACGGAGGTCCTTCCACTAGCCCGAAAGATTTCAGAGCGCTTCCCCTCCTTAGTCAAGTGTTGGGTTAAAGATACCTTAAAAAGCGCTGCAAGACTTCGGAAAATGAGAAAGCTTGCCTTCTGAGATAACTTGTGGGTCTATTTATAGTTTCCAAAAAGTTGGTCTGCTAATAGTCAAACTCCGTTGTTCTGGGGAGCTAAATGCAGAACTCAAAGGGTATCCAGGTAAATTTATCTCTGGACCCTTTTAGGGCGTTGAGTGGAGAAGCCTCGCTAAACGCTAGAGACTAGGGCGTTGAGTGGAGAAGCATCACTCAACCCCAAGGACTAAGGTGTTGAGTGGAGAAACGTCACTCAATGTAAGGGACTAGCGCGTTGAGTGGAGAAGCATCACTCAACGCCAACCCTGAGGGCCTCCCGCTGGCCCAGGCGCAAACCTTCATGCAAGCCCTAGGCGGGAATCCTTCCGCTTCTAGGGACTAGGACGTTGAGTGGAGAAGCATCACTCAATGTTGGGGACTAGGGCGTTGAGTGGAGAAGCATCACTCAACGTCAGGGACTAAGACATTGAGTGGAGAAGCGTCACTCAACGTCAGGGAGTGGGGCGTTGAGTGGAGAAGCATCAATCAACGCAAACCTTGAGGGCCTCCCGCTGACCCGGGCGCAAACCTTCCCGCAAGTCCTGGGCGGGAACCCTTCCGCTTGTACTACTCGTCAGACCCAATTAGCTTAAAGCTTACATAAACCTAGGGTCCCAAGTATTTGGGGCTCTCTCAGTGAATATGTGGTTGTGCACAATCTCCGCTCTTTGCGAGCTAGTTATACGCTCGGAAAGAAACGTCCAACCCCAAATATTCGATGAGTGCTTGCTGACCTGGAAGAGAATCTTGTGCGGACCATACCACGACCTATATATATATATGTTGGAACATCACTGGTGCCGACCTCAGGTGAAAGGAAAGGAGAAGAGCTTCAAAAGGTTACTACCGCCCGGCGATAACCTTATCGCAGCGCGGTAACCATCTCGATCGACGCATATCGGTTCGATGGTCGACGGCCCAATTATCAGCTAAGGAAGGATCGTCGACAATCCTACCGCCCGGCGACAGGACGCTACCGCCGGCGGTATCCGGTCGACGTTCAAGCGATCGTCGACGATGGTACCTACCGCTCAGGCGATAGTCTTATCGCAGGCGGTAGAATTATTTGGCGAAATGGCTATCGCTCTGACTGGGCGCGGTAACCATTACCGCCCGGCGATAGCTCTCTTGAAACGGCAGTTTCCTTAATGAGCAGTTATAGTTGCCGTTTCGGGAGACGTGTGGAGACAGCTGACAACGCGCGAACTTACCGCCCGGCGATAGAGTTATCAGGCGGTAGTCTATTTTCTCCAAGACGTATAAAAAGCAGCGCCGTTTCCTCAAGACCTAAGCCTCCAGAGATTATTGACGAAGTTCCAGGAATACCAAGTTCGGCCGTCTTCCTACGCCCGTTCTACTCGTCTTCGTCAAAGAAAAAGCAAGGCTCCTCCTAGATCCACCGAAAAAAAGGCCAAGTCAGTCTGAATGGGACCGTTCCAAAAATCGTCCCGAGATTTGGGGCGGGTCTAGCAGTGCTCTAAGACCCTTCCGGTTGTGGAGAACCGGTGATGAGTGACAATTATATAAGCCTTTTTACTATCATAATTGTTGTAACATCCCATTTCCAACTAAACTCCGTACCGCAGAACATAAGAGTGGTCTTTCTGTCATGACTAGGTCATGACAAAGCCCTAGAAAAGCCAAAAAGACCAAAGTGAGCTTTGACATGAAGACTGGAAACCACCTTGGTCCACCTTGGTCTGCAAATAGTAGAATTCTAAACAATAGTTTAGGATGATCATAAGGCTTAACCATGACTTCATAACCCCACCACAACATTCCTAACCCATTAGATGGTCCATCGAAAATCGCTCGAGAGTCATAGGGATCCATTGGGATTTCGAGTCAACCAAAAATATGATGGTCAAATTGACCTAAGACCACCGTAAGTCTAAACTTGACCGAGGAATGTCCTAACTAAGGGCAATTGACCTCTAATCGTGGCAAATCAACCCTATCCAATTCTTCCTAGACCTCTAATGAGAGGCCCATGAGTCCCTAATGGTCCATTGAAGTCAACCCAAAGTGGCCAAGTTAACCTAGGCCCACCATAGGCCAAAATGGGCAAGGTGCCCTAACTAAGGGCAATGTGCCTCTAATGTGCCCAACCAACCTTGCCCAGGTCTTCCTAGACCTAAAGTGGGGTAAATGGGTCACCAAGGACCCATTGGGGTCAACCTTAGAGGCTAAGTTGACCTAAGTCAACTCAATCCCCAAAGTGGTCAAAGTGGTCTTACCAAGGGACAAGTGACCTCCAAGGTGCCAATTCAACCCTACCCAACCCTACCTTGACCTTAGGATAGTCCAATGGGTCACCAAGGACCCATTAAGAGTAACTAAAAAGGTCAAATTGACCAAGGTCAACCCTAGTCTAAGTTATGTCAAACTTAGCTCAAATGGGCTAACTCAAACTCAAGCCCATTTCCCCCACTTGGGCTAACCTCATCCTAATTATTAATAATGATTTTATGGGCTGCCAATAGGCTAGAGAGATGAGCAAATTCGTTCATAGTAATTAGGACAGAGAAAATGAGAGCTTCATGTATTTCTAGAGAGAGAAAGTGGTTTAAAAAGAGTCATTAATGGCTTTGGAAGGTCAAGGGGCCTCCTCCCTTCATCCATAATGTCTTGATTCATCTTCACCTCATTAGTTAGAGGAGACCAAGGGTTTTCTCCAGCCTCTAGGTGGCTGAATGCAAGGGATATGGGGTGGCCAAAATTTCTCCTTCATGGCCATAAATGGCTTTGAAGCCATGACCCTTCCTCTCCCCTATTTCACCCTTTTAAAAGCTCCCCTAGGCCAAGAGCATTCGTTTCCACCATCCCACTGAAGAAAACGAGAGAATTCGATGTAGCATTGTAGAGCATCGGAAAGCTCCACCGCCGGCAATGGCGTACCACCACCACACTCGCCGATAAGCTCGGTTTAAGATCCTCCTCTACTCCTTCTATGGATAGATCTTAGGAATCAATTAGGAGAGAAATCGGGCTCAATTGAGCCGGATCGTATGAGCAAAATTTCAAATTTTTCATGGTTTATTATACCACTCGGGTTCGTCGGAAACCGCCCCTCCGGTGTCTGTGTCGCCGCCCAGCTATAGCCCCCACCTCAACGAAGGTGGTGGCGGTGGTGGCCGGCCAGGAAGGTGGCTGGGTGGCCGGGAAAAAGGGCTGGAATATGTTCCAGGTCGGGCTAATCACAATCCTTGGCTAGAGGAAGAAGATGACCAGGAGGCGGTTGATCTGCTTCAAGATTTGTGCTGGATCATGTTTATTAAATTCTGAAATTTCTGTCCTGTTTTTTGGACTCTTTTAAATTAAATATTAAAAATACTTAGGCCCACCTACAGAAAATGTGGCCAATATCAATGTTGTAGCTCGTGAAGTCTAGTTTATTTTAAAATTTGTTCGAACCCATTTGGGTAAGTGGTTTGATCACAACACCCATTTTGATGGTGTCTATACATAGGCTTGACCAGAACTTGGTTTGAGTGCCCCCACCAATCCAGCCATCCAAATGACTTGAAATTTTGGGTGGATGTCACTCTTACCTATACCTAGAACATATCCAGAAATGAGAATTTTTGGAGAACATTTTTCTATAGGTTTTGTAATTATTTAATAAACTATGATTAAATTAATTAAGGGGCCTAATTACCTCCAATGGCTCCCAAGTTTTGATGAGTGGTCCTTGGAGTCAGTATAAGGCTCTGTAAAAAATTTCATCTCATTTGGAGATGATTTAGTTTTGAATTTTGCAAACCTTAGCCTTGCCATAATAAGGGTATTTTGGTCAAAGTGCTCTTTTTGGTGTTTGAGTGGTCAAATCACCTCAACTGAGGCTGATATTTTGACCACTGATTTTATATGGCATGTAACACCCTCCAATGGTACTTGGGGTGGTTTGGGGTAGGGTAGCCCTAGAACCCTATGGTAGGCCCCTTTATGAAGATTTTTAGGGTTTGAAGGTCATGGGGTCAAATCACCTTGGAATGACTTGAGACTTGGTGGAATGGATCATATGGTGGCTATGGTCCTCTGGTTGAAGTTTTATTTAATTTGGAAGCCTTTAACCCCCTCAAATCCCTAACCCTAGTTTAGGGCATAAAGTCCAATATTTGGGTTTTGGCAACCAAAACATCTCACAATAACTTGAAACTTGGGCAGAGTATTTATCTGAATAAAAGAGTCCTAAAATAGTTTTTGGTGGAATTTTTGTAATAATGAAATCAGTACTTCCTTTATAACTCTAGTTGTGTCCTTAAGTTTATTTTGTTTGTTATGATATTTCTGTCCACTGAAAAGTTGTGAAATTTAGTATTTGGTAGTTTTATATCATGCTAGTTACCTCTGTATTTTTATTGAAATTTTTAGATGATTATTGTAAGTACTTGATTCATAAATTATGAATTTGTGGATTTCTGATCAAAAATAGATGTAGAACCCAATAATATTACAAAATTATGAAATTTCGTCAGTAGGTGTTTTATGTGATTATGTAGGCTCTTGAATTTTCTCATAATTTTTAGGTGATTAAAAACAGTACTTGTTTCACAAAGTTATAAATTTAGAAGATTACTTTTAATTAGATTCAGAGTTCCTCATATATTAGAAAATTATAAAACTTAGTTAGGGGTAGTTTTAGATCATTTTCTACCTCCTGGAATTTTGTTGTAATTATTAGATGAATTTTTACAGCACTTGCTTCAATAACTAATGGCTATGGAATTATTGATTTAAAATTAAATTAGGGGTTACTGTTCACTGAAAAATTGGGATAATACTTCTAGAGTGTTTTAGGCCATGATGAGCTTACTGGATTTTTATTATAATTTTTAGAATAATATTGCTGGTCTTTGCTTTTTAAAATGGTAATATTGACTTTATGTTCTAAATTGTGGATTTGGGGCGTAAACAATTCTGAAAATTTTTAGACCTTGGATTTGCTGAAGAAATATTACCTAGTATTTATCATAATTTTGTGGTGATTTGTTTCTGGTTTAATTGTGCATTACATGTTCGAAGTAGGGCATCCGGTATCTTAGGTTATTTAGATTAAATGCCCAAATAATTAGGAAAATTATGAAACTCTGGAGTTAGTCTAAATAGGTCATGGTAGACTCCCAGAAATTGTTATGGTTCTGTTTGATGAGTAAATGGAGTACCCCCTAGTGGGAGCACCATGTAGCTTAGCACGGTCTGCATATAGTACATGGAATTGAAATAGGCTAGCTCGGAGAGCTTAAACACACTTAGGGGAGTTACACTGAAATAAAAGAGAGGATTGGTCATGGGTAGAAATCAATAATATTAAGTGCCTTGCGAAATAGAGCTTTGGGCTTCAGCTCATCGTAGTTCTTAATGCCCTCGAGAACCCTTCACGGGGTATGCCTTGACCAGTCCTGGGCTAAAATAAATCTTAGGAATAATATGGATAAGAGTAACCTCAATAGTACCTCCACTTTACACTCACACTTGTACACATGGTGAGACAAATTTGTAATGAATGGGTAATATAGACCCATGGTCGATGGGCTTACTGGTAGAGTTAAATGGACTTGGAATCGATTTGGTAGTCCAGGGAGTTGTATGCTCGGGGACTAGTTTTAGACTTGATGATTTGGTGAGCTGGAGGCTCGGAGATTTAAGTGTGGTATAATATACAAGCTTGCATGTGCATAACAGTGGTGGGTCCTCGTTATTGGACGATTGATCACACCGTCGTCGGTACGTTGACTTGGGGAGACTAGCTGGTTTGCTAGGAATAGTACTGAAATTTACGAGAGGGGCTAGGTTGGGTTGTGTGATTACCAGTCTAGGAGTGGAGAGCCCCAACCCACTGTCTCCGTTGTCCACGACGAGAGGCTCCTGAGAGTTTAGCTAACTCCAAACTGGAGAAATAAAGGTCTGTGTGCATAGAGTCGTGTGTGTGTTGCACTTGCATGTTCATACCCTAGCATACTTGCATGTCATAGCATAACAATTGCATTTAACCCTGTCATCTGTTATATAAAGTGGTATGTGACGTTTTATACAATAGACTCTGCTAAACGACCCCTTGGTTTATAAGTTCGCGCAAGCATGCTTATAAGTTAAGGTTTTATTCAATAGATTTACATGTATACTCGCTAGAAAACCGACACCCTATCGTATAAATTGGTATGTGACTTTTATACGATAGGAGCCTTGCAAAAGATCTCTTGGCTTATGTGTTTTCACATAAGTTAAGGTTACTTATTTTTGAGTAGCTTTTCTTACTTTTATTATTGCTATATAGATATACTGCTCTATAGAACTGCTAGTCTAGATTCCGCCGTCACCTATATTTATTATTCTCCACTATCATGCCCTCTCCTTTCTTCCTCCCCGCTCGGTGCCTAGGAGCCATGTGAGAAGGGGTGGGGGATGATAGGGCTTAGTCTTTTAGACTAACGGTTTTCGAACCACATCATTTTAGGGGATCATAGAGCCCAACGTGGAGGAGCAGCCCCGGAGGTCAACACGCTTGGAGATGGGGCAGTCTAGTACCAGAGTTTAGATAGTTGGGACTGTGAGTCCAAACCGCTAGTAGTTTATTAGTTTTGCTTCCGCTTGAGAGACTCTTGTAGGGAGGATTTGATTTAATGGGCATAAGCCCTGTTTTAAGTACTTTATCATTCCGTGGACTCTCCCTTCGTGGAGATTATTACTTCTCTTTATATATGATGCTTGTGGACTTGCCTTATTATTTTGCTACTGTCTTGTGATCGAATCGGCCGGCAGGATCGACGTTTTGTAGTGACGACCTTTCCGGGCGTGAAGGTGTCACCGCAAAACGACGGTTCTGGGCCTAAGACCCTTGTGGTTAAAAAAATGGGGTCTTACAATTGTAATCATGTCCACAATTTTCTACCTCCCTTTGTAGTAATTGCGCGAGAATAGTTAAGAACTTGAATTATCAGGAATAGAAGAGCGCAAAATAAATTTTCCTTCATTTTCATTTATTAAGTTATTTATTTATTCATCTTTTTAATGCAGGTATTGGAAATCCATGGAACTAAAAGTCTTGGAGCAAACAGAGGAGTTCATGAATCCAACATGACTGATGGCAGGACTAGAATTGGGCACACACGGGTAGGAACACGTCTGTGTCACTACCCGTGTCGATGGAAGGGGCCCCAGAAGAGGCACTGTAATCAGGTTGGTCCCCAAAGTCAGAAGTAGTGACAGCGACAGCACGTGTGGCGGAGGACTGCTGGCGTAGGTGAGAAAAGAGCAGCCAACATCAGACCTTCTCATGACCAATCTAGAGGCAGTGTTGACACTGAACAGAAGCAAATGGGCTTCCGCGACTTCCCCCGCGACCTTTAGAGGTAGAAGTATCCCCCCCCCCCTCGCACAGAAGTACGACCTGAAGTCAGGGCCATTTGGTCTGGAAGAGGAACAGAAGCTGAAACAGAAGAAACGATGATTAGGCGGGCACGACGCTCATACTCCTCCACCATGGAATAACCATCCAATATATCAGGAAGAGGATTCATGTTGACAATCTGAACCTGAATTTGCTCAAACTCGGGACGCAACCCATCAAGAACTGGTAGGTCTCCCGCTTCTCCTGCCTCCGCTTGACAACAAGTAGATCCTCTAGATGTGGAAAAGCATGAAGCGGCTCGAGGTTAGAAAGCTCCTGAAATCTCTCGGAGAGAAAGGTAAAATACTCGTGCACAGAACGATCCCCCTGACAAGCAGTAGAAATCTCCTAAAACACAGAGTAAATCCGCATATAACCGCGTGCATGACCGCAAGTACGGGTCAATGCAACCCAAAGAGATTACAGAATCAAAACGTATATAACTACTTGTAAATGCGAGGCTATATGGAGAATTGAACCCACCCAAAAATCTTAAAATTTTCCTTGCGTCATTGACAAATAAATATATATATATATATATATTTTATATATATATATATATATATATATAATATATATATATATATATTCTTTCTTTATACATTACACTCCCCCTTAAAGTGCATTTTTACCAATAAAATAAAAAGAACAAATCTGGGGGTGAATAAATATGAGTAGGCTCAGGTTCATCATGGGAGGACTAATATTTCTTCCCTAATACAAAAAAAAAGGAGCAGGCTAGAGCGATGCAAGTAGTTGGTTGAGTTTATCTTCATCAACAGGGCTCCGCTTTGCACGACTTTTTTCAAAGTGAGTTTAGGAAAAAATGTCGCCACCATAGAACGGATGTTTGGCATGACAACAGTTATGACCGTCTTCAAGAAAATAAAACTAATTTTGAATATAAAAGTGAACAAAATTCCTTCGGTGAGAAGGGTGTTCACGACGATGGTTGATAACCACCGTGTTCACCAACAACTTATCAAACAGAGCCACACTAGTCAAAGTGAATTTTCTCCGGTGAGTTTGGATAAAAATATCACCATCATATAATGTTTTGGCACGACAAAGTTTATGACTACCACAAAGTAAAGAAAACTAGTTTTGTGCATTAAAGTGGATTGAATTCCAAAGGCGAGGTCATGCATTCACAAACGACAGCTCATTACCACAGCATTCACGAGCCATACTAGTCACAGTGAATTTTCTACAGTGAGTTTAGGGAAAAAATGTCACGCGGCTCGCCCGGCAAGTGCCACGCGGCTTGTGTGACAGTTGCCACATGGTCTGTGTGTAAATTGCCGCGCTACTCCCTAATTGGGCAGTGCACAAGAATCCCCAATTTGGGGAGTGCTTCCCAAGGCGCTGACCAAAGGGGCGCTGACCTAATGGAGGGAGCTGAATCAGCGCCACCATTTGGGGGAAAATTTTTAGGTATGGGTAACGTTCCCAGCTCTAGGAACGATTATAAATACCCATTTTAAAATCGCGGGCCCCACCTTCCCCTTCTGCATTTTCCTTCCAGCCATTCTCCCGATTCGAGCTGCTCTAACCTAGGCGGCGGCTTTCTCCCCATCTCCGGCACGGCGCACTCCGGTGATTTCCGGCACCATTTCTTGTGAGGCCTCACTCCGCGAGTCGTACATGCAATAGAGGCGTCGCCGACGGCCAAACTTCTTCCCTTCGCGATCTCCGGGAACCGGAAGACTTTCCGGCACATTTTATTGTCGACGGCTTGAGAAGAACCCGGTAGGACTGTATTCCAGTTTAATATAGGACTGTATTCTAGGTTTAATAGGACTGTATTTCCATTTTGTGTTATATAGGACTGTATTTCAGTTTAATATAGGACTGTATTCTAGGTTTAATAGGACTGTATTTCCATTTTGTGTTATATAGACTGTATTCCAGCTTGATATAGGACTGTATTCTAAGTTTAATAAGACTGTATTTCAGGTTTATATAGACTGCATTCCAGCTTGATATGTGACTGTATTCCAGCATTACATAGACTGTATTCCAGCATTACATAGACCGTTTTCATAGACTGTATTCCAGCATTACATAGACTGTATTCCAGCATTACATAGACTGTATTCCAGCATTTAATAGACTGTATTCCAGCTTGAATGTATTCTAGCTTATATAGTTCAACTTAAATGTACGATTGTATTTGCTTACTCAGATGCCTGGCAGCAAATATTTGAGCTGTCGTTGTGCGGTGTCAACATGTGGCGAATGCTTGTCCTCTCCTCGAGGTTCTTTCTGAGGAATCGAAGGATGCTCTACGGGAAACACATGTATTACCTTTGTTTTCCATGCCGGCATTGCCGCAAAACATCCCACTCTTGTATATACTTGTGACGCTATACAAAAGGGACACGGGGTGTTTCCTTTTAGGAAAGCACTACCTCAAAATAACAGTTAACGAAGTTGCTATGATTCTGGGGCTACCAAACAGTGGTCGAGATTTCCCCTTTTCTAGACTCCCCTTTTTGGAGTTATCTCATAAGGACCTAATAACGGAAATGCATCATCTTGTGAGTGAAGAATGGTCCCTCGAGGTTGAGAAAAGACGAGTAAACACACTCGTTAAGTATTTGTTGATAGTGTTTTTCTTCCCCATGAAGACTTTAAAGATTCCGACGTGTCTGAGATTGTTGGAGGATGGCATAGGTGCCTTGACAGAGTATAATTGGCCTAAGGCCATTCATGCATTCTTGCATTCACAGCTAGATCGTCTGAGTCGGGCCAGTGAAGTACGAGATGTTAACAAATGCTTAGGTTACTTTGAAGGCTGCTCCATAGTTGTGTTGGTAAGAATTGTGTTTATAAATAGCCTTTCTAAATTATTAATAGTTATTCAAACTAACCATTGTATTTGTAGGTGTGGTTCTTTGAGCACACTAGTGTTCAAAGGATAGTACATTTCCTGGCTCGGCCTCGAATTTGTAGATGGTCGGACAAAATGAGTTATAATGCAAAGTTTTGTTTCAATCTGCCGAGTGAGCTCAAGAAACCCAACCAGGTATTATTAAGCTAATACTTTATTTAATATCTTAGTTTTGTGTATATGTCAATTCTACTAATTCAATCTTAGTTTCGTGTCTATGTTAATCTAATACTTTTTGTTAATATCTTATAGCTTAGATTCAAGTTTAGTAGTGTGGAGGAGGCTGAGAAAAGGTTGCTAGGACCGGAGGAGCCGGACTCTGATTTTGAAGATACGAAGCAAAGCAAGAGAAAGGGAAGGGGGGTAAAGAAGGTGAATTTTGAGTTGGACTCTGATTTCGAGGATGTCGAATGTGCGAAGGAGAAAATGAAAAAGATTGCTGCGAAGAGCGAAGCTAGAATGCTAAGGAAGATGGAGAAGGAGAATAAAGTGAAGAGCGAAAATAGAGGGGAAGATTGGGAGAAAATGGAATCTCGGCTCCGTGGTTATGTGCGGGAAGAAGTTGAGAAAGTTGAAATCTCCATGAAAAATTACTGTGACACTTTGTTTAAAAAGTTGCAAGATGGGACGTTTTGTCGTGCACCCTCACCCACATCGCCTTCTTCATCCACACCACAGATCATCCCCCTTCATAGCCCCGCCAAAAACCATCATCTGTTAAAGTAAAAAAGATTGCAAAGAAGGATCTTCAATGGTTCCTATCTACCCCGGCAAAGCACATATAGAGCCCCATATTCGAGATAGCATTGACTCGTTCTTAGTGAGTTCAAGGAGAGGTAAAAATTGTTTTATATAATGATTTTCAAACTTAAATCTGCTTATTAGTTGCACACATATCAAATATTACTGTAGGTCCGATGTTATTTTC